>CM040468.1:10712457-10740824 GCA_022758105.1 Pangasianodon gigas | reverse complement strand
TGGAAAAAGACATGCCATTAATAAAAAAAAAAAGTCAGTGAATTTTTTTGATGTATGTTTCACAAAGCCAGAATGTTAAGCTATTGAACAAAACCTTTTTGTGTCATATCTATGATTTATTTGTTTGCTATAAAGTAAAAAAGCTGGGTGAACATCCTCTAAGTGTGGTGATTCCATAATTTTTGCCAGGGGTTGTAGTAGCATGCTACAAGTGTTTCATTCCTTACATAAAAGCTTTAGTAAGCCTGTACTGATGATGTGTGTTTGTAAAATGCAAATAGCCAGTGGTCTATTTAAGAAGTCAATAAAATTTAGGAAATAGTCACATTAGGAAACTTAAAAAGAATGTATTGTAGAAATTTGAGAGGGAGAAAAAGAAACGTTAACTACAACTGTTCCATTTTAATTCACTAAAATGGCTGAAGTTTTTCATCTACAACAAAACTAACAATCACCAGAGAAATATGTGCTGTAGCCAAAAGACTAAAACTAATTCCACATTAACTGTTAAAATGTTAAACCACTGGAGTGAAGGAGTGGTTCATCTTGTTTCTGCCAGAATTCTGCAGGAATTGTTTAGTGAACAAAGGGGTTAAGATCATGTGGCTGTAATTACTGCACAACAGAGAACCTTAGAGGAAAAGCTTTCTGCTTTTAAAGATCAAACACTATATTTTTTAAACGTTAGTGATTATATTTTACACCTACATTTTACACTAAGACAGTGTATATTTGTTATTTAGAAACTGCTATAAAGCAAAACGATGCAACAATGAGAACATATGTAACATAATCTCAGACTGGGTGCACCAACAAATATTAAATCAAAGTTTATTAATTAAATTGACTTCAGGAAATGCAACCGTGATTGCATTTAAGCCAGCATTTATTCCTGGTTTTACTTTCACATGAAACTTAAATTTAATTTTTTGTCTGAGGGGAGTTAAATTTCCTAAACAGTACCAGATACTAGACGAATTAGAGAAGATTAAAAGGGTTCTCAAGGAAACCTTTTTTATGCTCCTTTATTTAAAAGGAAAACAAAAAGCATGAATATGGATTGATTGCAAGAGTAACATTAATTCTGTTTAATTTGTTATGCTTGTAAATCAATCATGGTGGAGAAATCAGAAATAATTCCAGCTCAAGTTTTAAAAATCAGAGAAAATCACTGAATTGTTGAGCCGTGTTTAAAATGAAGTCTTATTTTCTGCTCTAATTGCTGCTAACATAGCACTGACTGACTAATGGAAATTAGCATGATCATAATAGGATTATGATTGGGCAAGCAAGCAACATATGGTGATTTTATTGTACCCATTTATTACAGTACTTACAGTAGCCCTGCTACTCCAGCAGTTACAGGAATTTGCTGACTAGTATTTATTGATCAAATAAAATAAATCAGCGTCAGTCAGAAATCACCAAATTAAAACACCTGTCCCATAAAAACATGCGCATTCAGGAGATTAGCATCACTGTAGCAGCAGTGATGGGACAAACGTAAAATTATAATGTGTGTAAAGAAGTTTTATTGTTAAAAAGTGCTGTGCGACAAGCTCTCAGTGAGGAGAGGAGAGAATTGTATTTCTTTTAGTTTGTACCTGAATGGGGGACACGGCAGCAGCTGGAGGGGTTTTCATTGGACTTGGGCTGAGAGGGGTTCGAGAAATAGCAGCGGCGACTACAGCTGGAACAGCGGAGGCTGGAGTGCTGGGAATAGGGCCTATGAAACACACACACGCAATTAATCACAACACATACACCCAAAGCAGTCGTAAGTAACCATGAAGAGATTAATTAACAGAACTCGGTTGGTTAATTCTTAAGTGTATGTACGTTATCGTGGAGAGATTTAATTAATTTTGATCACACATATGGATATGTGCAAGTATTGGGGCTGTATTAAGTGATTGATTAATTAATTAACTTAATCTACTGAAACACATTTCCTAAACTTTATATTAAACGTTAAAGCGACATGTAATGGATAATTTCCGTCAGGCTCATATTGGAGTCTGTCTCTCTTTTTTTTTTTTGCCACTGAATCTCAAATGCCTTTCCCTCGAGAATCTAGCGCACAATACAGGTCTACCTTCTACCCCATGTAGTGAGCATATATGTAGTTGTAATTGTTATCTGTTTGAAAAGGATTCAGTATAAATGTACTGGAGGCATAAATAAAAAATATATTCTTGTGTGAGGACGTTTTGAAGATGGTGTGTGTTTACATGAATCCTGAGTCACAAATGTAAAAATCAAATTAAATATCAGCCACAAGAGAACATTACTGTAATATATTTTAATATATTAATTACTATCATAACATTACTGTAATATATTTTATAAAAGCAAGAAAAGTATTACATTTTATAATAACTCCCAATGCATTCAAGTGTACTAAATGTTGAACGAGCAGTTAGTCAGCACCTGTGTGTGTGTGCGTGGTGTGTGTGTGTACCTTGGGAAGCACTGTCGAAGCTCTTGATGAGGGTTTTGACGGTGGGCGAGGGCTCTGATGAGGTGGAGGAGCGGCGGCTGAGCCCCATCCCCTGTCTCAGTGCAGCCAGATCTCTCTCTACTGCGTTCATGTAGTTATAGACACGCCCACGTTCCTCATCCTGCCTAATACACACAAACACACAGAGAGCGTTTGATGAGAGCAGAGTCAAATCTGAATAAAATTTCTGATCTACTACATTTGAGATAAAGGGACATTGTGGACATCAGAATTGCTCCTTTATGAATGAATGTGGCCCTTTGATTAATTTTAACCCAGTCACATACCTGTATCTGTAACGTTCTCAACTTTTAACTAACTTAAGGTTTGGGCCACTACGGCCTGATGGAGGAAAATTTTCCAGGATGTGTCCCTTCTTGTGTTTCATTAATGTAAATGACCTCCATACTTATTCCCACACACTGCTGGATTCAGTGACATGGATGTGGGAATTGTGTCCTGGACATTAGAATCAGTTGACTGAAAGGTGTCTTACTTCCTGCTCTTGAGCTCGTCCAGCTCTTTGCTCATCTTTTCGTTCTTCTCCTGAGCCTCCTGTAGGCGGCGCCGCAGGTCCCCGATTTCCTCCTGAGCCTCGGATTTGATGTCGTTGGCAATGACCACAGCAGTCTGGAGATCAGCCTGGAACTGTCTCCACTCTGCTGACTCCTCCTGCAAAATAAAAGCATTTTATATGCAGACACATCTACACTCTGTGCTTTTTCACCCACACAGTGCCAACGGGCTAACAAAAGAGCCAGTTCTCTTCTAGCTAATGATCCAGAATTAAAAACACTATGTTCACTTTACGATCGAAATCAGAACAGAGCAAACTGAATCAATCCAAATGAAATGTATGATCTCAGTAAAAAGGCATTGTACACCATTGTTAATCTATTAAATTTGTGGAGATTTAACTGGACCCATTTGTTACAGTTATTACGGTAGCTCTGCTACTCCAGCAGTTACAGGAGTTAAAAAAAACTTTTAAATCCAGATACTGTCTGTGTGACTTCACTGAAGAACTGGATGTGGTCTGAGATTTTGTATGACACAGAATTCCACTACCAAGGCACTTTGATGGAAAAAATTATCATTATGAAGCTTTTCAAAGCTTAGGATTTTTACAGGAAGCCAGACTCACAGGAAGACAATCAATAAAATATAGAGAAGTAAAAGATTATTACCCGAAGTTTACGGTGAAGTGTTTTAATCTCCTTTTCCATGTCATATTTTTGGTCATGAAGTTTCTTAATAGAATCTACATGAGAGAGATAAAGACGTTAACCAGGGGGCAGAAATCAGGAACACAAGGCTAAATGTGACTCACTGGCACCCCTCTGTGGCTAAAGTCATGCACTCTGTGGTGGAAATGAGGTGGTTCAGGAACATCACCCCTTTTAATAATTACTTTGCATGAGCTTTTATTAAAGTGCATTATCGCTTTATCATCATGTCCCGGCTGACTCACTCTCCAGGTCCGAGATGATGAGGTTGTCGTGGAGTTTGACGGCTCGATGCTGCTCCACCTCATCCTCCAGCTCGAAGATGGTTTCCTTCATGTCAGCAATCTCTGTGTCCTTCTCCTCCAGCTCTGAGCACTGCTGAGCCAGAACACGCTTCTGCTCGGCTAGCTGTTTCTGCACCTCATCCCGGAACGACTGGAAATCTGCCTCCAGCTAGAACACGCAAACACACACACACGTGATCATCACCAAACTGATCAAAGCATATTATTATTATTAAACGAAATCAATACAGTCCACTTCAATCAGCGCATTTACATGGTGTTTTCTATACCTGTATTTTTGCCCTAGGTAGTGTTACTGGGTGCTGCTCTTAAACAAAAAAGCTACATTATGTAATTTATTAATAATTTTTATTGTATGTATGGTAGCCCTGCTACTTATGATAATTTCCCACCATCACACAGGTTACACTAATTATCAAGCTTCTAAACCAAAACCCAGTTATCACTATGAGTAGAAATCAAACTGTACCCAAATTAAAACTTCTAGCTATGTGCTAACAGAACTGAGTGAGCCAAGTCAAATCTCTAGAAATCATTACTGTCAAAAAAAATGATTCATGTAAAAATAATGCACAAATAAAGAATGTCATATCAATGTCTATTATGTGCCTGAAGTCTAAACTACTGTATGGATATGCACTACTGTTAGCTTGGTGCTAATGCCTTATATGTGCTAGTGGAAATGTTCAACATACATATATGTAATCATGCATAATCTTGACCCTTTTATAATGTTTAATAGACTGTTGAACAACTTCACGGGCAAGGGCTACACTACATGCCACTGCTGATGCCAACTCTTCAGCTACTTACACATAAAAACTAATCAAAAGAAGTTGCCCAAAAACATTTTGGCTCAATTTGCATCCTGTAACTTCAAGTTGTCTTTCCAAGTTCTAACCAATAGACAAGAATGAGCTACATTATTGCGCCAGTTAAAATGCATAGCCTATATACTGTTTCAGTTTAGAAAATGAACTACAGCGTTTATTTAGTTTGTAAAAATTGTAAATAATTACGAGCACCATAATTCAGAAACTAACCAAGCTAGTAACTCACTACTGTAGTTTGGTAAAGCAGCTATTTATATGTCTAGGCCAAACACACTCGCACCTTTCTAATTGCATCCTGAAGCTGAGCAGCCTCATTGCGAGTGTGCCCCAGTTCCTCCTGCAGCTCTGCTGCTTTGGTTTCGGCTCGCTCTTTGTCTAATCTCTCGCTGTCCAGCAGGTGGCGTATGTCAGTCTTGTCCCCGGCACCCTGGATGGAGAGGAGTTGGGCCACTCTTTGCCTCTCCTGCTCCAGTTGGAGCCGACAGCGAGCTAGTTCGGCCTGCTCATCCTCGCACTGCATCCTCATGGCGTCAAGCTCGACAGCAGTGGCCTCACGTTCCCTTCGCTCCAGCTCGGCGGCCCTCTCAGCCAGGTGCACACGCTCCTTCAGGGCTCCCATAAGGCCCTGCGCCTCAGCATTTTCCTGCTCAGCCATCTTCAGGGCACTGCTCAGCTGCTGCTGCACACCGAGAAGCTGCTCCCTCTCAAGGCGTGAGTTTTCGTTTAACTCAGTGTAGCGCCTCTCCAGCTCCATGTAGCGACTGCTCTTGGCATCCTCGTCGTCTTTGGCGTAAGCTACACGGTGCTCATCCAGCAAGCCACGCAAGTAGTCCAGCTGTCGGCTATAGAGTTCCAGCCGCTCACCTTGCTGGCGCAGCGAGTCCACCAAGATGGCACGCTCCTCGCCCAGGCGTTCATTCTCTGCACTCAACTCCTGTGCAATCTGCTGAAGGTCTGCGAGCTCCTGCAGTGTGGCCTGTAACTCCTCTGCCGTGCTGTGTTGACTCTCCTCCATCTGGTGGATGCGTTCAGTCAGGCAGGCCACCGAGACCTCACTAGCATTGCCACTACTTCCACGGCGTGAGCGCCTTCGGCCTGGTGAGCCACCTTCTGACTCTGACGAGGAACCGCAACCAGATGGTGCATCCAGGGCATCATCACTAGACATCACGGCCTGGCAAGGTTCACTGCACTCACTGTCCGGAACATCTGGAGATCCCACTCTCCTCGCCTCTGACAGCAGGTCCTCAGTTGAACCCCTGGCAGAACCTTCAGTTGAGGAGGTTCGAGTGCCTCCATCCCCACCACTGCTGCTGCCCCCACCGCTGGTTGTTGGCTCAGGACTGAGAGAGGCACAGCGCAGTCCTTTCTCAGGACTGTCCAGACGCTGCTCCAATGAGAATCCTAGAGCATTTAGCCTGTCCTTTAACATTCGGTTCTCACTCTTCAGCAAGTTGAGCTCCCCACGAATGCCCTGGTTCTGATCCTGCAGTAACAGCAGGGTTGACTCCACATCAGCAGCACTTATCCCAGATACAACTTCCTTCTCCTGTGGCAGCTCGGCCTCACACTGCTCTTCTTGATCAGGGACTTCCTGGTCCTCCAGGCCCAGCTGAGCCCTCATCCCACGCAACTCAGAACGCAAGTGCAGAATCTCAAGGTCTTTGCTTTTGGCCAAGCCGAGCAAGTCCTTTACTCTTGACTCCAGCATTGCTTTGTTGCTGATATCATAGCGCAATTTGCTCGTCTGGGTGTCAGACTCAGTTGATGTACGACAGCGAGAACGCTTCGAAGTCACAGCATTAGAGGGTCCAGATTGCTTCTTGGCAGTGCTGGTTTTCTCACGGGTCACTCCAGGTTCCTTTACTGCAGAGGACATCCCACGCCTTCCGGAGGAACCTATAAGACAGAGAATAGATTATTACAGATAATAGATTATCATGTTTGATCATACAAACATCATCTTTCTAGAGGACTGCTCATATCCTTGCTCAAAAACACAACCCGAAGCATTCCATCAATCCAGAATATACTTATTTTGAAGCCCAGACTGTCTCCTGGTACCTGAGCTGGCCTTGGTTTTTGTCTCGGTGTTGTTCTGAGTGGAGCTGGTGCTCCTCTTGCTCCTTGTTGTAGTGCTGCTGCCGCTGCCGACTGAGGGTCCTCCACTTCCAACGCTCATGGCTGCAAGATCGTCATTGCTCTTCGTCTGGTTAATATATGGAAATATGGGGGATCGTATTTGTGTATGGATGTGATAGTTACCATAATGCATCTATAATACTACTGCACAGTATTTTCCCTGATCTGGACCATAAAGCTGCATCTGAAGCTGCATCTGAAGTGACATCTAGCATGGAATTATCCAGGCCAAGGAAGTCTGAGTTACAAGCTACTGGTTTTGTGTACACAAAATAATTGCCTAATCTTTGATGAAAGCATAAAAATCTATTATATCTCAGATCATTTTCACCATATAATGGACCTTATTGGCTTAATGGTTTCCAGTAGGAGCTTTCCATCAAATACACTATATAGCCCAAAGTATGTGGACACCTGACAATCACACCCATATGTGCTTGTTGAGCTTCACATTCCAGATTTAGTCCCCTTTTGCTGTTATAATAACCTCCATTGTTCTGGGAAGGCATTCCACTAGATTTTGGAATTTGTGCTCATTCAGCCACAAGAGCATTAGAGAGATCAGGAACTGATGTTGGGGTGAGAAGGCCTGGCATGCAGTTTGCGTTCCAGCTCATCCCAAAGGTGTCCAGTGGGGTTGAGTTCAGAGCTCTGTGCAGGCCAAACCATCTTTGGCAAACCATGTCTTTATGGAGCTTGCTTTTTGCACAGGGGCATTGTCATGCTGGAACAGGTTTGGGCCCCTTAGTTCCAGTGAAGTGGTATCTTAATGCGGCAACATACATAGACATTCCATACAATTGTGTGCTTCCACCCTTATGACAACAGCTTGCGGAAGGCCCACATATGGGTGTGATGGTAAGGTGTCCACATACCTTTGGCCATATAATATACTAGAAGGCTTCTATTAGAGATTTAATTGTTCCTACTGTTTTAATTGGTATTCACCTCTACTTGTTTCCATTAAGTAACATTTTCATCAGCATTTATTAGATGTTGGAGTTTTCTGTCTCTAATGATTTCCATTACACAAGATTCTATTCTATAGGATCTACTGGTTTCTACGAATACTAATGATTTCTGATAGGCTTTTTAGATATTTCACTAAAAATAAATAAATAAATAAATAAATAACTAATTCACAAGATTATGGTAAGTCCCACCATACTGTTTAAATTGTAAATCAATAATACTTCAGACTGTCTTTTAAAAAAAATACTCCATATCATAGCGAACTTGGCCAGCTACACAACTTTCTAGAGAAGTAGTAACATTAGATAAAGTTAAATACTTGGTTTGATAACACTAGCACAGTTGAGTGCTATATTAAATATTTTATGAAGAGAAAGGCCATCATCAAGTTCATGACAAGATTTTTCAGCCTAATTTGGACTTTGGACAAATTTCCTAATAAACCTTTCTCCAGTAAGGTTTTGCAAATTTCATGGGAACTACATTGCTGGAGAAAAACTGAAGAAAAACTGAAGAACAAACATGCTCAGGGACTCACCTTAGACAGAAGGGCCGAGTTCTGGTTCTTGGTGGTGCTCTTTCCTCCAGTGCCCATTGTGCCACTGGGCTCGGGTTTGCCCAGGGGTTTAGTGGCTGTGGTGGATTTGCTGGAGGCGCCTGTGGGCCTGCTCGCCTTTTTCATGCTGGGCTCCAAGTTCTTGATACATTTACGGCGCAATCTGCAGAGAGAGAATAGATGAACAAGGTAGTAGTAGGATTGCTAGTAAAGCTCCAGCTTCAGGGCCACAGCTCCAGTCCCCAGTTCAATCCTGACCTCAGGTTACTGTCTGTATGGTGTTTCATATGTTCTCTCTGTATCTGCAAGGGTTCTCCAGTTTCCGCCCACCTCCCAGTAGTTGGGCTAGCTACTCTAAACTGCGCCTAGGTGTGAGTGTGGTGTGCATGGTGTCCTGTGAGGGACTGGTGTATATGCCCAGTGCTCCCAGGACAGACTCCGGATCCACCACCATCCAGGCAAGGATAAAGTGATGACTGAATTTTAATGCCCAAGCAGCACTGATAAACACTACATAAAGCTAAATACTACATAATTTTTGCCCTAATATAGGAACAGGAACCAGTGCAGTCTGTTTCATATTAACAATTAGTCAACAAAATAATAACATTTTCCCTCATGGATTATCTGAAATATATACACTTAATACATAATGCACTTCACATTGTATGAACAGTCTCAGAGAAGACTGTTCTGATTGACAGTAGAGAGGACGGCTGTCCCTTCTACCAACTTTATCACTCAGCTGCATGAAACTCCATTACAGCCCTCTAACATTAAATAAAATTATTAATCAATATGACAAGCCACAAAAATCATGCTGCAGAACCTGAGAACCTTCCAGAAACCTTCAGCAACATCAGGAAAAAATGTCTCCATTACCTAATCGCAGAATTCGCCGTTTTCCTTGGAGAACACATGGCCTATTAAACACAAGCACTGTGTGCTAGACAGTCATAAATACCAGTGCAGTCCTCTTGGGCTCTATTTATACACGCACAAAGAGTTCGGAAGGAAGCACCGCTGGACCGTTTGAATGCACACACACCGTGTGATTGGAGGACGAGGCAGGAGGAAGGCTGTAGCTGCTTTTCTTATCACATCATCACGGCCGTTAGCGGGGCTGAGTCTCACTGAAGTTCACCTTCAGTATCCTTAAAAGGCTTTAAGACAACTGAGCAGGCGCTTAAACACAATACACAGGAGAAGCAACTGATCATAAAGGGAAAGTGATGCAGATATAGTGAGGAAAATAACCATACAGTTTTAAAATTAACATTATAATGAGCAAACATTGAACTGGTGTTGAAGAATTTTACACATTCCTCTAATAAATATCTCATTTGGTGAGTTGCACTGTAAATAAATACTGAATTTGGGCCTTCTTTAAGACCTCACAAGGTCAGTGCTGGATAAACTCTTTCAGGGGAAAGCAGCTAATGATTACTCAAAAAGTCACCAAATGACATTATAGACTAATTTGCATATTCAGTGAATTATCATAGTGTTCATGTGTTACATGAAGAAGGAAGATTTTCTAAAGACAGTGTAGAATAGAATAGAATAGAATAGAATAGAATAGGTCACTGGGAACAGAGGTGATCAGCGATTGGTTATTGGGAACTATGGTGATCAGTGACTAATCGTTGAAAACAATGGTGATCAGTGACTAATTGTTGAAAACAATGGTGATGAATGATTGGTAATTGGAAACAACTGGACCCACTCTGTCAACTTGTATAACCAGCAGCTGTGATGTGAGCTAGAGAGCTGTATCAAGTGCAGGACAGTCGGTAATATCTCTTTAAAAAGTTCCAGGTTTTGTCACTATGCTCTTTTTTTTAATAAAGAAAAGTCACTAAAGTGGTCTAAAAAGTCACAACATTTCACTAAGTTGGAAAAACTTCACAAGGCACCAGGAGCAATGAGCAGTGACATGTTGGGAAAGCTAGAAACAGTGCTGATTATTGGTTGATCAAAAACAATGATAGACTCCTCTGTTTGAAAGCAGTTGATTATACGTTACGATTTTGCTCTGTTTTGAATATAAATAGTAAAATGTTAATTTTTACAGGTTTTTTCTCCTTTTCAGTGTTAAGTAGTTTTGTAGAGATTAAATAAAAGTATCAGCTCTATTTTTTTTTTTCTTTTAACATTATTTTTTGGCAAACTTGTTTATCATCACCTTAGAAATGTCTCTAAATATCACGATTTTCACAAATATCACAAATTTCTGCATATCGTCCAGCCCTAAAGGTCAGTGACTAAATGTGAGCTACAGTCATTTTGAGTCGCTGTGATCCAGAAATCCATTTTAAAGTGCCCATTAAATGTCTTGAGAGTAGTAATTTGATTCCATATGTTGACAAAATTCATGGAGAAACAGGAAGTCAGAGTGACAGTATGCTGAAGTGCTTGACTGGCCAGTAGCTGTATCTAAACAAAACTGCCAGTAGCTTAACAAGCTAGCTAAATTTGGAGAACGAAGAAGAGTTTAACAAGAGCCTTTTCTCAGCTGTGGAGGATTTCTCACCACCGCCTTCACCCACACCTGTCCACTTTAACCAGGATGATATCCTACATGACAAGACACCATGTGTTTCTGGAGTTATGCCATGCATGTCACCTACAGGAATCTGACATGTCTGAGTGGTAGATAAAATGATATTACTTAATCTTATTGATGGAGAAGCCCAGACACTATATAAAAACAGCAAAACATTCTCGATCAGTCTAATGTAGCGACATTCCAGCACTGAACAGCCCCAAGTTGGTGAACTTCTCAAAGGTGGCTGTCACAAAAACACCAACTCACACAAACGCCACCCTCTTCCAAATAAATATACTTCAACTACTTTTCTCAACCAAGCAAGGATTGGAAAAGTGAACAGTGTGCAGGAAGATGCACAGCCAAAAACTAACAAACCAACCATGTTTGCTACTAACAAACTGCTACTGTAGAGCAAGAAACGTCCCCGGGGGTGGGAACACAAGACTAGTACAGGATGAATCATCACAAAAATGTTAATCATATTCCCAGCAGTGAAAAGTATAAAATTAAAAAAGAAATACCTCCAAAAGTAATTTTTCTAGATATATACTGCCATACTAGTGTCCATAACACTAAAGGACAGGTATAAAAGCACTTGTGATACTCTATTCACATTTCATTTAATAAGCACCCATTTTGCACAGAGCGACACCTCACTCTTTTAAACCTCATCACTCTGAAGTGCTGATCATTGCAGATTACGGTTCAGCCTAAACACCCACATGCTTTACGCTCGCCTGTATGAGAACACACACACCGTCACCCATCATGCCTTGCTGACGAAGCAGGGTGGATGAGCACATCAACTTTTTTATCTTCATGTCTGAAGCCCAAGTAAAGGTTAGAAAACAGCAATATGATAATTATGACACTGTAATTTTTCTTGGGGGGCAAGAAGAAAACAGAAGAAGAAAAGGGGGTGTTGACGCCACCTCTGTAAATAAACATCATTAAGTGGTGCCAGCTCAGCAGGCCTGACGCTCGGCATGCTGGGATTTTTCCCATAGCTCTGCCAGACAATAACAGTGAGTGGAAATCATAACATAGCTGAAATTCTGAGACGAGAGTAGAGAAGAGAGGGCCTAGGGAAGGAGGGGGATAGAAGGGGTTGAAGGAGGAGGTGAGGGGAGCTTAAACCATGTCGACATGCACGCGCACGCTACATCCCACAACAAACCAGAATCGCAGAGTCTCCGAATCTCTACAATCATTTACAGATGGCTATCAGACACAGATTTCTATTCAACATGCAGAAAATAAACTTTATATACGTTAATATGACAGTTTAGACAAAAATGAACTGCCTGCAGTGTCCCTTTGCCCCAAACGTAGTTAATCAGCAGAGAATGTTCAGTGAGTCAAGTTTGTTCTTTAATGTTGCACTGGCAGCTAACAAGAAATAGATGCTTATAACTTATAGTGTTTCCCGAGTCAGCTTTGTGGAGTTGTTCAGTGTCTCAAACAGACTTGCTGAAGAGGTTTCTGGTACTGTATGACATACTGTCCTCTATAAACACGGACAAAAGCACAAAGTCACGCAGCATGTGTGACGGAGACACATGGCACATCATGTACGTTTTATTCTCACTGACCCGAGGCACTAGGAAAGTTTCTTGCTCTTTGCTACGTCTCGGACCTTCACACAGCGTCACAGAGAACAGGACGGTTACTGAAGCCGGTGGTGCTGTTTACATGCTACAGTGTTTTAATATCCAGGCTGCAGTCCTTCATAACCACACACTGCTCTACTCCATCACTGAGCTGAAGGAATGAATGAAGTGCTTTGTGTGTCTTTTTTAACTCGACAGACATTTTTAAACCACTCGCTCCATAAACACAGAGCTCTGAGGTGATGTGGTGAGACGATGTCAGGAAACACGATAAATACTAACCTGTGTGATGGTCTGAATTTTATATTAGAATTTGATATTTGAATTTTTTCAATTTTAGATGGTAACTGTATTTATACCAGCACAATGCTGAATTCTGGATTCTGATTGGTCAGAAGATGTTGATTCATATCAATTACTTTTGAAGACAGCAGCTGCATATTACAGGTTTACATTATTGCACTTGTTCTAATACCTTATCGTTTCTATAGTAGGAGCTCATTACAGGGACTTGCATGTGGCTCTACATAAACGGAGGAAATGAAAATGTGTGTAATCATTGATATGGTGAAGTTTTCTTTAAGGATCTGTTGAAGGAGTCTCCAGTGTCAGAGTTTTTCCCACACAGGAAAGTCTTCAGGACAGAGGAGTTTATGCTTTGTGGTTTTTCAGTAACATGACGAATTGTGTTTCTTCGATTTATTAACTTCAAGAGAGAGAAAAGAAAAAGAAAGGCTGGAAAGGAAATGATTGTTTATAGCTGTTATAACAATGAGTTTCAAAGAGTTTCAATGATGTGCCACAACATTAAATGTAACTACACATGGATAAAAAAGTTGCTCTTTAATAAATAAAAATTGTAATCATTGACAAATTGCTGTGGTCTAAAAGGAATAAAACACTAGGTAACATGCTTTTAGAGGAAAATAATCAACTTTAGGGTGCTAACAGTAACTGCATTTTGATTCAGGCCACATCACACCACTCCACCTTTGATTATTTTCCTATAATAGCATGACCCTGTCATCATTTATTCCTCACTTCTTACACGCATTAGCAGCTCAGAGTTTTTATAACTCTTTATATAAATCTGTTATTGTGAGTTCTCATGTTCAGACTGCGATGTCAGCATGTCAGCCTGCATAAAGCACTGTCTAGGCCTGTAACGTATTTATTCCAGACAACTGCAAATCATTGAGAAACTGAAAGTCTCTTTAAAGCACAAAGCAGCTTAAGATGAAAGACTCGCTGCTGCTTTTTACCATCCAGGCGTTAAACTTAAGTGAACTGGAATGTCATGAAGAACAAAAAAAATAATAATAATAATCACTCAGTTAAAGGTAATACAGGGAACTGGGAAGTTTCGTAACAAAGTTAAAAGGTTTGTTTTTCATAATCAACTCACTTATTCTGTTGAATACATTCTTTGACTTTTTTTTTAAATAAAAAAGTCCATTTACACAGTTTTTAGGACTGACCTGAAAACATATAACCTATTTGGCCCTGAGTGACTATATAAGCTTTAAAACCCATTAGCATGGCAATTCTTTTTTTAAATATTAAAATCTTTTTTAAACCAACTGTTCAATTCTCTTCATGCTTCTGTTCATTGTCAAATATTAAAAACTTAGTTTGTCGATTGTCACTCATTTTGTTGGCACTTTAGTAGCAAAACTAAATTATGTTATACAGTGTGTATCACAAAACCATCTTCAAATATTGTGATACAATAATTTTCACATTTTTTAGTCCTCTTATACTGTAATTAGTAACGCATGCAACCTGCAGGCCATGGTGTATCATTTTCTGTCCAAAATTCCTGACATTCCTGACATAAATAAGGAAAGAAGGAGCACTGAGGATGTGTCTGTGAGGCTTAAAGCAATCCTGCGATGAAGAAAAAGACGAGCGAAAACGTCTGAGAATGAAATCTATTATTAACATCTTACATGTAAGAGCACACACAATGCCAGAGTACAGAACATTATAAATATGATCATTAGACATGACAGTATTCAAAGAGGTTAAATAAGGTAACAAAAAACCCATCACTTCTGTCTTTCCAGGCAACTACATCTTCTGAGTCACCCCACTATTCCTCATTTCATTTATACAGATAATAATACACCATTATCAGAATCAAACCAATTATAAATCAGATGGACATATGATGATATTTAGGATTAAGCATAACGTCATCTATTTCATTGAATGTAATATCAACACTATATGATTAATTTAAAATTATTTTATTGGATTAATTTAAGGATTGCTTCCCTTTTTTTTCTTTTTCAAAAAAACAGATGAAACCACCACAATTTATTATTTTACTATATAAAATATATTACGTATAAATTTAATATTTAGTGGGTCAAACAGCTTTTTTTCTATTAAAACACTTTTAAAAACACACATTAAAAGAGGAGTACCAGTAACTGTGGGATTTCTGACAACTTTTAAAACAGAATCTTCAAAATCCTTTAAGATCGCACGAGATAATATAGAATATGCGGGCCGGAAATGACGTCAGAGACCAGTCCCTATGGATACACAGTATCCGTGCTCTTTTTGTTATTATTCTGAAACATTAGGCCTCAAAGTGCCGCTATTCCCTCAAACCGAGCCACAGCCCCTAACAGCGCCATCTCCAACCCCTTAAAACACAAAAAAAGCCTCAGTTTTACCTTCAGAGGGTCTTTCTTTCCAGAGACTTTGTGTGATAGCGACAGCTTTTCGGCCGTAAATCCACTGTAACTGCTGTAAAAACTTCCTCCCTTTATATGTCGTTTATAATCCAGGACAGAATGAGCCTCCTCCCGGCTCATGCAGCTGCTCAGCTCCAGGCTCAGCGTGCGGCTCATGAGGCGAACAGCGCCGCGAGAATGTGCAGTGAAGCTGCACAAAGAATCAGCGATTCCTCAGTGACTCTTTCTTTTTTTTTTTTTTTTTTTTGAACGGCTCCTTTTAGGTGAATCATCGAAATCGATTCACAAGCCCGAATGAATCAAACCCTTTCGAATCTGCAGAAAAAAGAAACACCGTCTAAACATTTCCATCACCTGAGATCTGATAGTTGGTTTTTTTTTTTCTTTAGATTATTCTTTGAACAAGGTATTGAGTAACGATAGGACTGATAAAGCAAACGAATCGCAACTTGGATTAACATACACGGACAGTTCAAAAGAGTCGACTCAGTTAAGTGATTCGTAAAGGCCAGACAGTCAGAGCTCCGCCCTACAGAATAAAAAAATAAAACAGGTTTCAAAACAAAAGTCGACGAAAACCGTGATGCCAATCTGCTGAATAAATTAGCTGTAGATTGCCAGTTGTTAGAATTATCTTAATATTCTTATTATTGTATTAATATTACTATTAAATAGGGACAGTAAAGATAAGTAAGGGCCCTTCCTTAGAGTAATAAAGTGACATTTTTAAAACAAACATAGGCCTAATACACACAAAAACATTGCAATTCTAATGTATGTTGAATAAGTTATCAAAATAATTCTTAACATTCAATCAAAGAACACTGAAATCGATGATTAGCCATAAATAGCTGAAAAATATCCAGTAGTCTATTTAAGACTATTAAAAGGACAGTCAGAATGAGGCCAATATTTATCATAGGTTAGAAGTGATCAGTGATGTGAATGAACTGAATGTGGATAATCTGCAGAAGAGTTAACATTAATGTTAGCTAACTAGTGGCTGATCAGCTAGATAATTTTTGGACAATACTTTCTTAAAGGTGGTTAACTCAGCTAATGTTACTAAACTATTACACTGTGTAACTAAAAGCAGTATTTTAGGTAAAGCAGTCTGTCAAGTGAAACAAAAAGGATGGTGATGATAGCTGATAATATCAATCTCACAGTTCCAGGTACTATCAAAAGTAGTAAAAAAAAAAAAAAAGTGTTAATTAATAATAGCATAACAGTAATAGTATATTATTATGCGCTTCAGATTTCCTTATCACACTATAACTTAATATATAAAAGCTGTAAAATATTAAATGTTATATATTTTTATATTTTTCTTGAGGTTCTACTGAAGCTTGCTTTTGCCATACAATCTAAAATATCTGTCTCTGTGTTTTGCACATTTAGCCTTGACTCTGAAAGTTGTTATGAGCTGAGTCAGAGTTTGGAGCTGTGGGTTGCATGGAAAAACTGAGAACAGCCCCTACAATATCATTCAGTGGAACTGAAGCAGTGCATCCATGACTAGTCATTTCGTTTTTAATATTTTAATGCTCTATTAGCCTACAAATTGCACTAGTGAATATAAAATCAAGCATCACTTGTTAACCTATAACTAACTTATATAGATAATATTATGTATTATACTATACTATTATAGATAATAGTTAGTTAATAAATAATAGTTAAGAGATAATAGTTAGTTGCTGTAATGTATATGTGGCAAATAAAGGCTGCTTCTTCTTCTAATGTTACTGAGACATGTATAACTTCACCTACAATATAGCCAGAGATACTAATCTGCAAAAGTAGACATTTAGCAAGTTTCCTTATGAAAAAAAAAAAAAAATCACATATCCTGCTGTCTGTATTAAACCTCCCACTCTAAGTGTAAATGGGAACACCTTATAAAACATGAGAAACATGATAATACCTACAGTGAAATTACATATATTTTTAGATTATTTTTGTTAGTTAGTTTGTTTTCCCAAGAACATTATAAAACATACTGGCCAGGTCAGGACAAAACAAAAAAAACAAAAAAGAATTAATTACATTATTATTAAATTACATTAAACATACATGTGTCATGCTGTTATAGGAAAATAATCAACACTGTGGTGGTGTGCTGTGGTTTAACGCAAAGCCACTCTGATGTGGATAAACTTCCAGTAACAGCATGTCCCTTACTGTTATATTCCTCTCATACCACAGCAATTTGTCAATGATTACAACTATTTATTTATTAAAGAATGACACGCTTATAACTTTTTATCCATTTATAGTTACATTAGTGGAACATCCACAAAATAAGTTAGCTCCTGTTATCACTTGTGTTATAGCAGATATAAACAGTCATTCCCTCACAGCCTCTTCACCAGATTATTTCATTATATATTTTTGTTAATTACACATTTTACATCAGTTTATTATTAGGCTTAGATTATGTAGTGTTCACCATACAAGTCCCTGTGACAGAGCTGTTACTATGGAAATGATAAGATATTAGAATGAGCACATATATTTAAAAAAAAAAGTGATTTGCAGCTGCACTATTTTCAAGATGCTGTTATAGAAAATTTATCAGCACCTCCTGACCAATCAGAAGCCACAGTTCTGTGGCGTAAAACAGGGTACAGAACTTGTAGTAGGATTACAGGTTTAGAGTTTTTTTTCTCAAGAACAGAAATTACGCTACAAAATATATCAGGCAGGTCAGGACAAAACAGAAATAAATAATAACAAACACTAATAACAAGTTAAACAATTAGGAAAAATATAATAAAATATAAATGTATCATCTGGCATTCATCACACTGTGTTTAAAACGAATACAATATGAATTTAAACCATTTTTTAAATATATTAATTTTGGTTGTGAGCGATTTGGAGCACTTCCGGTCCTCCAGCCAATCAGAGCGCGACGGACGGGAGCGAGCGGCGTTTTATAAAACTGAAAGGCGGGGGTTGTTCTCTCTAGTGTTCTGTTCGTAAAGCGCGTGCACGGAGAGCGGGAGCGCGCCAGCTAGAGAATAGAGAACGGCACTGTGTCGAGTCGCGCGCTAATCTGAAGTAGAGAAGCGCGACATTATAACGCTTTATAACCGCATTTCACTTCTCTCACACACAGGTAGAGCGGAGTTTCCTCTTCTTCCTCGGGTGGGAGATCTAACGAATACGTTTGGGATCACATTTTTGTGGAGTTTTTTTTAGATAAAAGTTGCGCAGGCGAAGAGAAGCAGCATGTCGGCCTCGGCGGCGAAAGTGAGCAGGAAGGAGCAGAACTCGAATCATGACGGCGCGGACGAAACCTCGGGTAAAGACTGACATGGCGGCCTCCTACGGCTCCCCACCGCCATTTTCACCACGCTCTTTTTTACCTTTCTCTCTCTGTTTTGGCGCGGTTTAATCCCCAAGACATTATTAGAAGTCGTAATTTTATTTATTTATTTTTTTTAAAAGCTCCAACTTTAAAGGTTTAGCCAGCGGCGCTAACTTTAGCCGGAGATGGTGAAGACTGCAGCGGTGACCCGCGGCCATGTTCGCCGCTCATTGTGCCACGCATGTTCGCTGCGCACTGATTTACCTAGTTATTTTAGATTTTCTGCGGTTAAAACGCGAAATTTGGTTCAGGATGGTGATATTAAATGAGTTGTAACCAACTAGACAGTTATTTTGTTGTGTGTGTGGCTGAAATGTCACTAAAAGCATTAATGCGCTCCGTGTTAGCATGGTAGCTAGTATGCTAGTTAGCTTGGTGTCGCGTTTATTGTGTCTCCCCGCCATGACGGCTAACTCTCCGTGTGGCTAACTAACTATAGCGACACACATGAGCTGCTGGAGTTGAGGAATTAGATGCTTTTTGTTAACGAAGTAATTGCTGACTGCGACTGCTGTTAAAAAGTGTTCAAATAGATAGTAATTGTTAAGTTTTATTAGCTTGCTAGCTAACTAGCGTTAGCCTCTTCCAGGCCTTGTTCATTCAAACCACGCGGCCCAGCAGTTCAGTTAACCGGAAACGGCGGGTAGAGCCGATCATGGGGGCTTATTAATCCCATTTATACGATAATTAAACAAACTTGTTCGTCTTGAGTGTTATTTTTAGTGGAATTAGCTTTAGCTGAAGTTCCGGGTTTATTTAGCATCACTCTGCGTGTTTACGTGTAGTAGTGAAGTCAGCTGTGTTTACGCGCCACATTCATCTGTTCCTCTTATTAATGTTAGTGATACAGGCATTTCCTCTTATCT
Organism: Pangasianodon gigas; assembly: GCA_022758105.1. NCBI lineage: Eukaryota > Metazoa > Chordata > Actinopteri > Siluriformes > Pangasiidae > Pangasianodon > Pangasianodon gigas. The sequence goes on along the minus strand of CM040468.1, from coordinate 10,721,182 downwards.
AATAATAATAATAATAATAAAGTCTAACATTTCACTGTTGCATTTAATTATAATAACGAGGTTAATATTTCCGTTTCTTTAGGCGTATGAAAATTTACAAAGGTTTAGGAAAAATCCTGGATGTTATATTAAAGTGATAAATAGATGGATGGATATAAATATTTAATATATAATAAAAATAGAAATCTCCTTTGTAGCTGTACATGTGCAAAAAAATTACTCAACATAAAACAGGATGTAGGTTAGTTTGTTTTTCAGTCTCTCTCTCTCCTCATTTTATGCTTTTACTTTTTACGTTTTTTTTTAATCTGGGGAAAACTCTTGTACAGTTTATTTTCTTTACAAAATAATGGTTAGAAGGTGTATTATAAGCGGCTACATTTGATATTTAACTGTCTATTGTTTGTCTTGTTTTAGAAAAAGAACAGCAGGAGGCTATTGAACACATCGATGAAGTACAGAACGAAATCGACAGGTAATATAACCTGCTGCACTTCAGGCCTTGCTGAACAACTTCTTCCTGTTAAGTGAAGTAGCTAAGATGTATGGTGTTCTTCCTTTTGTCTTCCTCAGATTGAATGAACAAGCAAGCGAGGAAATCCTAAAAGTAGAGCAGAAGTACAATAAGCTACGCCAGCCGTTTTTCCAGAAGCGATCAGAACTCATAGCCAAAATTCCAAACTTTTGGGTCACAACATTTGTCAACCATCCACAAGGTGAGAACAGACTCAAGTGCACCCTAATTTACTGCGTAGTTTAATATTCTGGATCTGATCTTCATGAATTATCAGTAGCGTACTGTTTTCTTTAAAACAGTCGATTATCAGACGCATCACGATTCTTATTGAAAAAAGTTCCTGTGTCAATCCATGAAACATTAATTAAATTCTGACAAGCTTATGCATGAAGCGTACCAAGCATTTCCGGTAGAAAAGCGAGAGCTATCAAATTTCTTTAGACTGTATTAGAATATCTATTAGTTTTTAATTTTATGAGCTATATATTTAATAAACTTTGCAGTATGTTTGGAGGTTGGAATTTGCACTCTTAAACATTCCATTGTGGATTTTGCATTTGAATATGTAAATATTATGTACATTTGAATAGTAACCGAACACTAAAGCTCATTCTGACTGCTCAGATGGAAATATATGAAGCCTAGAGCTTTCCGTGATGGATAGGAACTGTTTGTTTATTTTCATCAAACAAGAGCACAAAATACAGGCTAAGCAGTTAGTTTAAAAGTGGTGCTGTGATTTTATACTTTACCAATTAACTGAATGAAATAAATGAACCTAAGTTTAACAAAACAAATTAAAAGGGAGTTTATGTAAAATTGTAAAGCAAGAATAAATTTAGGGCTGGTTAAATCTACTTTTTATAAATCAGATGTGACCAGTGAGACATTAACCAATAATTCTTTTCTCAATGAGTATTCCAAATGTGTATATTAAATGGTATAAGTGGCATAATCTTTTTGTTTTTAGAGTACACAAAGGACTTGGAAAATATTAGAGAATGCATTAGTTATTGTAATAAAATTAAATACAAAACTTTTTAAAAGTTGAACTTTTTAAAACTGATTTTAAAATCAGTGAGTGTTCACACTGGAGAAATTGTAATGTAGGACATAGAAATAAAATCAAGATTTGTTTAAAAAAAGGTTTGTCGCTCAAATTGTACTGGATTCTAAAAAATTCCAACATGTGCTAATGTTTTGTACTTTGTATTGATGGTTTTTGTGTGTGCTACAGTTTCAGCTCTGCTTGGTGAGGAGGATGAAGAAGCCCTTCATTACCTGACCAGGGTGGAGGTCACAGAGTTTGAGGACATCAAATCAGGTTACAGAATAGATTTTGTAAGTAGCTGCTCCTCTTCTGCTTTGCACTTTATGAAAAACAAGCTTGCTGTGGGACACTGAGCACTAATTTGCCTTTTTTTTTTTCTTTCTTTCTTTCTTTAGTACTTTGATGAAAATCCCTACTTTGAAAACAAAGTCCTGTCGAAAGAGTTCCACTTGAACGAAAGCGGTGACCCGTCTTCAAAATCCACTGAGATTAAATGGAAGGCTGGAAAGGTCAGTGTTTACACACATCCTCAGTGGAATCATATTCGATGTTAGTTTGGTTATTTAAAGGCCATGGCTGTCATCAGGCGTTTCAGTGTTAACCTTGAGCTTCCATCAAGAAACTTGAAGAATCTGTTCATTTGTGTTAGTGTTCTGTGTAACTAGGCAAGAACTGACCACTGGATGTGCTGTTTGAGAAGGATGCTTGGACCCTTCTGCTTGTGGCTATATTAGATGTTAGATTTTAGTATTAGTGTTTAATTTTATAAAATTATAAAAATTTATAAAAATCAAATGTGTTTCAGGACTTGACCAAGAGGGCAGGGCAGACACAGAACAAGGCTGGCAAGAAGAGGCAACACGAGGAGCCGGAGAGCTTCTTCACCTGGTTCACTGATCACTCAGATGCTGGGGCTGATGAACTCGGCGAGGTGATCAAGGACGACATCTGGCCCAATCCTCTGCAGTATTACCTGGTACGGTTTTCATTAAGTGATCACTGCAACATAACAATAACAGTATAATTCTTACCAGGACCAAAAATTAGCAAGAACTGAAAAGTATGTGTCTCAGGGGACATGATTTTAGTGCATGTGTGTTTACACTGTGGACACTCGCAGAGATTTAATGCACAAGCAAGTTGATGCAAAGTTACAGTCACAGGCTGCTCTGTTTAGTGAAAGTGGCAGACCCACCAGATGGAGCTGTGGCTTAAATTTTAAGGCTGTGCTGAACCTCACTTCATTGTGGATGTGATTTCAAAGCAAAATGTTTAATTTGGACTTTTTGGGTTTTCAAAGCAGTTCTGTAAGGCGCGGCACGACAGTCTCATCCTTTTTGTGCACTACAAAATCACAGTGTGTAGTACAGGTATTCTCAATTCTCATCATGGCTGTTTCATCTACGCTGATTTGATGCACAAAAGTGCACTCAGCCCATAAATAAGTGCTAGCAGATGGTGGTGCTCATTGGTTTAGTCTGGTTGATGTTTAATGCATTTCACACAATATTTTCATGAGTGGAAAGCTCATTTTACACCTTTGGATCATTCATTTCTGTGCTGTTTTGCACAAGTTTAGGAAATAACGTGCAAATATGTCTAATTATAAACATGCATTACCACTGTGTATGGTCACAAAGCTCATTAAAACAATGAGCGTTTCACTTCTATGCAGTATGGCAGGTGAAAACTCCAACAGGTTTGGATTTTAATCAACGCTGGAGCACGCACTGCAGCAGTAGTATATGGACTTAACCATCACCCAAGTGCTGTCTGGCTTTTAGGCATATACTGCAAAATATAGCATAAATATTGTATTTTGTAGTGGTTCTAGATAGGAAACCACAACCGTACCGCACAAAAAAACCCCACATTTATTTTAAATAGCTGCTCTGTGTGCTGCCAGTGTAAAGGCAATTCTGATCAACCTGACATTGTGTTGGACACTGCGTCTCTGCGGTCTGGTGTAAAATGGGCTTGAAAGGTGCGCTAAATCAATTGAATTGTGATAAATGTAGCAATAGTCAGACAGTTTAATATTAATGGAAATAGAAAAACATAATAGTTGTTAAAAAAAAAAAAATAATAATAATAATAAAAAAAAACCTATGGGGTTCAGGGGTTCTCAATCTTTTGGCAGCCAGAGATCCCTTTAACTGTAAAATTTCAGGATTTCATCTGAACATAATCTTGTTCAAAAAGTGATTTAAGTATTAGGATTATTATTTAAATATGCACAATTATATTCTGGCTATTTATTGGAGCCATAATGGTTTTCTCAATTTTTAAATTTTTTTTTCTTTACAGGTCCCAGACATGGATGATGAGGAAGGCGAGGGTGAAGATGAGGATGACGAAGAGGAGGAGGAAGGTTTGGAAGATATTGATGAGGAAGGGGATGAAGATGAGGGAGAGGAAGATGAGGAGGAAGATGAGGGAGAGGATGGAGAGGTGAGGTGTACTACTCAAAGCTTATGCTGTACTATAAGATGGAAGTATGATAGTATTATATAGTATATTATTAGCAGTAATAATAGTAGGAACTTGAGCTCATTTCTTGTCTGTTTTTCCTCTGTGCAGGATGATGGTGAGGATGACTAAAGTTCACATGGACATATTCTGATATTCCAACCCCTTCTGTACCTGTTCTTTCAATTTGAAGTCATCCTCCGGCCCGAGGGAGCAAAAACGCATTTTTTTGGTTTTCTTTATTTTTTTTAATTTTTATTTTTGTGCTCCGTCTTCTGTTCTGAAGCCTCTCCTGTCCTTCCCATGTCTAATCCCAGTTAATTCCCTGGACATTACCTACCTGCATTTGGAAAACTAGTGGCATCTTTTTGCTGAAGCCTCTCGCATCGTCCATCTCCAAAGACACATACAAGATATTAACGACCTGCACGTCATCCTCTGTAGACTAAACTGAAGTAAATAGCAATTTATATATAAGTACATAAATGCATTTTTTTTTTCTGTGAATGGTTGTGATATAAAATAATAAGCCATGGTGCAGTGATGAGCTAATCATAGCGTACATAACTAGCCACTCTCATTTTTTTTCCTCCTGTTCTTTTCTGTATATTGTAATATGGTTTAATGCGGGGTTTCTGCTCCAGAGAGTCGACAGTTTTTTCCTAATGTGATTATTGGACAAAAAGAAAGCACCAGCTTGTTCTCGTCACCTCTTGTACACATTTTGGGGTGGATATGAGATGATCAGGGTAATGACCGTTGTTATCGTAGGCAGATTAAACCGGGGGTCGGGTGGGGTGAGCGGGTCAGTGACACATCAACATTTTTGGGTTTTGTGTTGATTTGAATTTTCATTGTAATGTTTTACAGACACCCATGAGGTTTGAAATTTACATTTTTAATAAAAATAAAACACACACAAAAAAAACATTTCCTTCTTGTAATTTTGAGCTTAGACAATTAAAGGACTATTTAAACGAGTGATAATAAAACTTGTAGAATCTCATGAGGAAGTTCACATTTGGGTCTTTTTATCTACTTTTTCTTCTGCATGGAGTTTCAGGAGTAAATGTTCTTCAGGCCCAACAGGAAGCTTTTTAAGAGGGAATTTTCTGTAACCCATAGAGCTGATTTTTTTATTTTTATTTTTTTCCTTTCCTTTAAACTTATGTCAATTGGCAGTCATCAGTCATACAAACTGATTGGTTTCTCTCTTTCTCAGAATGTTTTAAACTACTTAGCTGTATCATATTATAAGCAGTCATTTCTACAGTAGCCTTTTTAGCATTATTTTGTGTATATTAAGATGTATGCACTTTGGCATGAAGGTTCAGATTTCTTTACTTTGATGATGGGACAACAATGGCTTAATCCTGACAAAGAATATCAGATCTTTTGGTTGTGAAGCAGCTGCATTTTTTTCTGACTGTCCTAAGTTTAAATTGAATTAGATCAGTAAAATCTTAAACTTGATCACATACAGAACTGTGTTAATATGTGCAAGTCCTTTTTGGAGCAGTTACAGAATCTCACCAGCAGGTGTCGCACGCAGTGTTTTGGTGTTACAGTTGTAAATCATTTATCAAAGCCATCGATCATAAAGTATGACAAATCAGTTCATTTCTTCATAAAAGACAAAGACACACTTCACACTCTAGTAATTATGCTTTATATATACATGCACAGTGGGTTCAGAAAGTACTGAGACCATTCTATTACACATTTGTATTATAGCTTAAATTGAAATGAATTAAACTTCTTTTTTTGCCATCATTCTAAAATAACCCATAATGTCAAAGTGAAACAAGTTTTTTGCTAAAATATTAGAAATCAAACACTGAAATCTTAAGTAAGCACCTTTGCAGAAGCACCTTTGGTGGCAATCACAGCTTCGAGTCGTCTTTGGTAAGTCTCTACAAGCTTTGCACACCTGCCATTGTCCCATTCTACTTAGCAGATCCTCTCAAGCTCAGTCAGAATGGATGAGTGTCTGTGAACTGCCATCTTCAGGTATCTCCAAAGATGTTCTATGGGGATCAGATCTGGGCTTTGGCTAGGCCAGTCAAGAAGATTCAGAGACTCAAGTGATGTTTTGGTTGTATGCTTCAGGTTGTTGTCTTGTTGAAAGATGAAACTTTGCTCTGGACTGATCTCCTGTGCTCTCTAGAGCAGGTTTGTCTTCAAGGATCTCTGTATTTTGGCTGCCTTCATTCTTCCCTTAGATTATTCCCCCAAATTCAGACCAGTGTCCCTGTCCCTGCATGCTGCCAGCACCATGCTTCACCATAGCATGATGAGCAGTAGCTGTTTTTGCCATCATTGTGGGACCTTATACACACAGGTGTGTGCCTTTCGAAATCATGTCCAGTCCGTTGAATTTGCCACAAGTTTAAACCAAACAGGATGCGCCTTAGTTCAGTTAAACTGATGAATCACATTAAACACTATTTTATTTAAAGTTTCTCCTGAAGAAGATGCTGAGAGACGATGAAGCGCGCGCGCGTCACCGGGAGCAACCGATCCGACCAGCGCACGCGCGCGCGCGGGAGCGAAAGCAGGCCATTGATTGGTCAGACACGGGGAGGAGAGAGTGTGTGTGTGTGTGTATTATTTATTATGAGACGCGGTTCATCTTCAGCTCATCTTCAGCTCATCCTGCTCGACCATCCGTTCAGCGGCGGAAACTGCGTCGCGTGAGTATTAAACGCTTACAGAGTTGTGTGTGTGTTTACAGAGTTGTGTGTGGGTTTACAGAGTTGTGTGTGGGTTTACAGAGTTGTGTGTACGCTTACAGAGTTGTGTGTGTGTTTACAGAGTTGTGTGTACGCTTACAGAGTTGTGTGTACGCTTACAGAGTTGTATGTGTGTTTACAGAGTTGTGTGTGGGTTTACAGAGTTGTGTGTACGCTTACAGAGTTGTGTGTGTGTTTACAGAGTTGTGTGTGTGTTTACAGAGTTGTGTGTACGCTTACAGAGTTGTGTGTGTGTTTACAGAGTTGTGTGTACGCTTACAGAGTTGTGTGTGTGTTTACAGAGTTGTGTGTGTGTTTACAGAGTTGTGTGTACGCTTACAGAGTTGTGTGTGTGTTTACAGAGTTGTGTGTATGTTTACAGAGTTGTGTGTATGTTTACAGAGTTGTGTGTACGCTTACAGAGTTGTGTGTGTGCTGTTTTCTTTGGTGTCAGAATAACTCCTGAGCCTGTAATAAAGTTTATAAAGCGCTCAGATCTAGAGCTGATCACTGATAAAGCGATGATTTATTCCTGACACATTTCTGTCCCTCACTTGAATGAAACGTGACCCTGAGACACACGGCTGTGTTGATTTATCCATGATGAGGTCTCAGCTTCACTACAGTGCAGTTTGTGTGCGTTATTCTGGAACAGATAGAAACTGATAAGAGGCTAAAGTGTAAGTTTCCAGCTCTGGTGCTGTTCACTGGAGCATTTTCCCTGCTCTAACACACCTGATTTAATAATCATGAGCTGAAGTGTGTATCAGAGCACAGAAGAGTCTGCAGTGTGGAGGACAGGAGAGAGGCATCTCCAGGACCAGGGCTGGAAACCTTCTGTGACCAAGTGATGATTATGAACTGATTGCAGTGTGCAGAAGTGAATTAAACTATTAGTGTAATGTTTGTACAAAGTGATTATTCATCTATTGACTACTGTTTTTTCATACGCATGTGGAACTTTTTATACTTATAATAGGCAGAAAAACAGATTATGTATAATTATGTGATAAGTTTATGTATAATTAAGTTATTAAGGACATCTCTTGTGGGTTCTAACTTTACAGGTTAGGTAGGCCTATGTTTACTGTTAGCTTGGTAAAATAATTAGAAGACTATAAGTGTTAGCTACCAGTTAATAAAGAGTGAATTTAAAAGTCAAAGTGATTAAAATAAAGATTACATTAATGCAAATACACTGCTGGGCAAAAAAAAAAAAAAAAAAAGGCCAAGCCCGAAATGGCAAAATATTAAGTGTGGCAGATAACCAAGTAATGACTAATCTTTTAAGAAAAAAACATCCCAGAAGATATTTTTGGAAAATTTTGTACACCCACACATGTGTTAGTTTGAATTTTTATTATGATTTTAGCTTTGCATACAAGAAGACTATATAAGTGAATTTCTCTGTTTCTAGCTTTTCCCCAAACAAACAGTTCAGTCCAACAAAAGGAAACCAGCAAATGGTGGCACATGAGGTCTCAGGAGTGCATTTGTTTAATTCTTGCTCATTTTCTGACCAATTATTTGTTGTTAAGACCATTTACAGCTTAATATTTGCCCATTTTGGGCTTGGTCCATTTTTTTTTTTTTTTTGGCCCAGGAGTATAATACACATAGTGGATATGGAGTTGATGGAAGAAAAAAAAAACTATATGTTTTGTGTGTCTGTGTGTACTGCATCTCTGTACTATACTGTACCTCTGTAGAAGCTACCACAATCTGTTTGAAAGTGTTTGGAGCTGGAAAAAAAATTGTGTATATATATATATATATATATATATATATATATATATATATATATACAGTCAGGTCCATAAATATTGGGACAGTGACACAGTTTTGGTAATTTTGCCTCTGTACACCACCACAGTGGATTTGAAATGAAGCAGTCAAGATGTGACTGAAGCGTAGACTTTCAGCTTTAATTCAAGGGGTTTAACAAAAATATTGCAT
>CM040468.1:10556548-10712357 GCA_022758105.1 Pangasianodon gigas | reverse complement strand
CTGTAATTCCTAAACGGTTAATGCAATATTTTTGTTAAACCCCTTGAATTAAAGCTGAAAGTCTACGCTTCAGTCACATCTTGACTGCTTCATTTCAAATCCACTGTGGTGGTGTACAGAGGCAAAATTACCAAAACTGTGTCACTGTCCCAATATTTATGGACCTGACTGTATATATATATATATATATATATATAAATTTCACACATGAAGGCAATTCAGTGCGCTTTACACAGATATGAATAAAATAAGGAATAAATAAATAAATAATGGAGATAAAGGATTACGTCAATGATTTAAAAACAATTAAAGAAAGGAAATAGGACTGATTTAATAAATGTAGGGATTTAATCAATATCACAGGAGAACAGAAAAGTCTTGATTTAAACATGCCAGAAATTTGGACACATCTGAGATCTTCTGGAACCAAAATCTGAATGATTGCCGTTGTATTTACTTCTGATTCTGATTTAATAAAACCTTACAGATCCGTGTTGATCTAAGAGGCCTGTGTGGGGTTTTACACGTCCAGTGTGTCAGTGCTGATATACCATTTAATGCTTTATAAACAAGTAGTGAGACTTTAAAGTGGATCCTGTGTGAGGACGTGAGAATTACAGTGATGTGCTCATGTCTCGTTGTCCTGGTTAATGTTCTCACTGTCTGACGACCAGTAAGGAGACCGTTACAGTAATCCCTGCAGCCGGCTGGACATGAAGCCCTGAATATGATTATTTAAACCTCTGAACCCGGCTTTAGGCTTAAGATAAACAAATATTTATCTTGATGTTGGTTAGTAAAGTTAAGATCCGAGTGTATTTGAAATTTTTAGATTTCAGACTTGATTTGTGATTTTGAGACTTGAGGCTGAGGTAAACACTCGCCTTTTAACTAACTCATCTTTTTGCCAAAGAGAAATATTTTTGTTATTAGTGGGAAATTTTGGAACAGAGAGTCATTAATATGCTTTATGCATTACACAATAAATCTACAGGACTGTCTGTCATTATTAGATGAGAACACTATGTAAATGTGAAATTATGAATTCATACTGACTTAAACTGTGTGACTATTTTTACATCCTGTCACATGACTGTATAAAAGACATAGTGCAGTTTGTCAGAGTGAATGTGACATCACATTTAATGTTTGCTTTTTTCAACAAATACTTTTAATGTTAAATAAGCAATAAGCCACTGTGTGTGTTCCTGTTACAGTAAAATACTGTAACTACTATAGTAAAAATATATAGTAAAAAATATTATTATACTGGTCTGGGTGCATTAAGATAAATTAAGGAAAAATATGATAAATATTGAATTAAAAAGGTACACAAAATATATTGTGAATACAGCACAGATCAAGGTTGAGGAAAATGTAGATTCTTATCAGTTTAATGATTCTGTGGGTGTGTTTCAGCTGCTGTGAGTCACAGTGAAGCCGAGAGTGAGATGTAGACTCTTCACCTTTCCACAATGCACATGAACAATCTGCTGAACCGCTGGAGTGAGTAACACATTTCTATATTTCACCTCCTTTATTCTCACCATTGTTTAGGCCATAGGCTGTTTCTGTGTATTTCAGCATTCTGTATTTAAGAAGGGTTTTTCAGGTTGTAGACTGCTCAACCAGTAAAACAAAAAATGCAGACCACGTAACTCCCCAAATCATGGGGAAACCACCAGCCACCTCAAAACAATTACCTGCAGTTTTAAAAGTAATGTACAAACCACCCTATACTTGAAAATCACCTCACTTTAAAAATATCATGCTGGTTACTCACCCATCTCTCTGGTTACTCACCCATCTCTCTGGTTACTCACCAGAGTTATCACTATCTTAACGGGAAGAACAGTGTTGCTTTTGAGACATCAGCGAGAAGAATATCTGGTTCCAAAGTGGAGAGCTTTAGTTTTCATATTGGGTTCCACACTGAGCTGCTTCTTTTTTGTTTTCCACATTCACACTGAGCTGTAGGCCTATTTTTATATACAGGAGGTAAATCGTTCACAGGCTAACGCTCAGCCTCTGGTCTTTCTGTCACGTTGCCACGAGGATTTTCAACTTCACCTTCCATTCCCTACACCTTGCTTGTTTTCTGGGGCCTCATTTGACTTTTAAATTGTTTCTTGTCTTAAGCCACCGAGCCATAATCTTTCCAGACTGTTATTTTAATTATTGATTTATAGAAATAGACTGCTGCTGTTAGAGCTACCAGTAACTCCGCATGAGCTTCACATGTGAGAGCTGACTGTTTGCTAATGTTAACACAGTTAATTTATTTAAATGACTTGATTAATTATTTGATGAATTCAGTGTTGGTGAGCTATTTCTTGACAGTAATTATGTTATTTATTTAGTTCTATTTTTTTAATCAATCAAGCAGATTGAGCCACAGACCACTTGGGATCTTTTATGGTCCGCTAGGACCACAGTTTGAGAAGCACTGAAATAGACCACTGTGTGTTTATTATGCTGATTATAAAAAATATAATGAAAAAAAATCACTTCATGCTTTAAAAGATGAACTGAAGAGGTGTGGCCTTTGTGTTTCACTTCTGGTCAAATAAGGGTGGCATCTGTGTCTGTGAATCCCAGTGAAGGAGGCATGGCTTCTGTACCTGTCAGTCTCAGTGAAGGAGATGTGACCTCTGTGTCTGTCCATCTTAGTGAAGGAGGTGTGGCCTCTGTACCTGTCAGTCTCAGTGAAGGAGATGTGACCTCTGTGTCTGTCCATATTATTGAAGGAGGTGTGGCCTCTGTGTCTGTCCGTCTTATTGAAGGAGGTGTGGCCTCTATCTGTCCATATTATTGAAGGAGGTGTGGCCTCTGTGTCTGTCCGTCTTATTGAAGGAGGTGTGGCCTCTATCTGTCCATATTATTGAAGGAGGTGTGGCCTCTGTATCTGTCAGTCTCAGTGAAGGAGGTGTGGCCTCTGTATCTGTCAGTCTCAGTGAAGGAGGTGTGGCCTCTGTATCTGTCAGTCTCAGCGATGGCTAAATTGGCTGTCGTTTGTTTGGGATCTGTCCTAAGGTGAGCCGATAAACCACTGAGTGACAGTAAATAAATGTCATAGTTAAAAATGATGATGTCTTCTTTTTAGTTAAAATGCTGCTCAGTGAGCTCTATGTTTTTTAGCACTCCTGTCACACAGTGCAAATCGACCGTCTCAGTCTGAGGATCTGTCTCTGTGCTTTGTAGATGAAATCACGGGGATATCCGATGTGGACGTGTCCCCTGAGCCCAGCAGCCCCACCCTCCTCAGTGAGTGTGCAGATACATACTGCCAGGCTGAGCGCCGGAGCCGCCTCCATACCTGTGTCTGCAAACTGCACTTATGGGAGGATTTCAGCACTGAGCTCATAGGGAGTGGCTTCTTCTCTAAAGTCTACAAGGTACAAATACACAGACACCACTTTACCATTTTATAACCTGTAACACCTTTTTTTCTCTAATTAACCAGCATTGTGACTGTATGATCACCCCTGTGATGTCAGAGTGACACACAACTAGGGCTGGGTGTTTTTTGAAAATCTTCGATACCGACCCGATACCTTGAATTCGATACATTCATAATATGTTCTACTGACCTGTAGAAGTGTTTGACTGGGATTTTGTATGGTGCAAGTAAACATTTTTGTAACAATTTGTAATAATAAAAAAAAAACAATGGTAATATCAGTTTAACTTTTTTTTCATTGTTATATTGAGAGCTATAACACAAACTCTTTGAAACTGATTATAAAGCATTAGCATTTTAAATCTAAATAAATTTAAAAAAATAAAATTTGGGCTGCTTTCATTAAGATAAAAATAGTCAATACAGGATTATGGTTATTTTTTAATTTTTAAAATGAAGATTTTAAAATCTTGTATTCAAGTATAATAAAGATCACAGTCTAAAACTGGCTCTTTATTATATCTGTGTATATATAATAAAAGCAAGTTTTAGGTCTTTATATTTGAATAGAAGAGATTTCTTTGTGCTGGTGTATTTGAACTTTCCCCTCTTACATGTACTGTTATGTCAAAAATCTGTCATTATGGTCAATGGTGTAAAGGTGACAGATCAGCAGGAGAGGTGGTTGTTGTGTTTTTATTCCTCGTGTGTCTCAGGACAATCGTTTTGGCTTTGGTCTCTGAGAGCATCATGGAGCTGGTTAATCCTAAAAACAGCAAGTTTATGAAGATAATAATGCGCTTCAGTCACCTCAGTGTGTTATTTCACTACAATGAGGGCTCGATGATGTCATGCAGTGGTATAACACATGTGATGCACAAGCAGAACATACCACTACACATGCTCATGTATTCACACAATTATCATTATTTCATCTCTCTTCATTCCAGCAAGCCCTCAGACACTCCGATTAACTTCAGTCAGTCTACAATAAACATCACAGCGCCATTATCAAGGCCGAATCCATGTGACAGCACGTCTGTAACACTAACATTTGGATTTGAATTTTGCTGATCTGAATTTGTATGCTTTATTTATGTTATGAAATGATATGTTATCAAATTTAATTTAAATTGTTTCAGAATTTTAATTTGTATGTTAGGCTCACCGAATTCAACTTGAAATTGTTATTTTTTTAATAATCAGATATACAATAAAATACAATTTTGGGCCCAGAACAAAATGCAAATTTGGTTTATCTGATTTAAATTTGTTTTTATTTATATAGCAGTATATACAGTATGTAAGTAGTTCATTCTTTGCTATTTCAGCCAATCAGCAGTGAGGAAATGATTGGCCTCCAAAATGCTGACTCTAAATTTGAGCAACTGAATTTCATTTAATTTTGTGCATCTGTTTAGTTTTGAATTCAATTCAACCCCAAACTCTTATGTACAATTTTATAATTAAAATGTTAACATTTACTGTGTGATGAAATTACAGACATTATATTAACTAAACTAGACTACAGTCCGGTTTTAGAGGAAAATGGAAAAAAAAGCCTGCTAATTTATTGTTACTTCTATAATTACTTCTTATTTTCCTTTAGTTTTTCCTCTAGCTCTTCAATAAATCTTTCACCATCTATCACCATATTTACTGAAAATTTTCATACAGACATGACTTGTCAAATTCACTTCTTCAGAAGTCAAAATCTTGTCTGTATTTTATTTCACTGCTCTGTGTCTGTGCTCAGTTTCCTCCTTTTGTTAACGCGCAAACTCTCGGATGTAAGTAAGAGTAAAAATGGTGATGAACAGACTTCACACACTTCCGCTGTAACTATTTTCACAACTCAAGCCAAGAAAGTAACAACAACCTGATGACTTTTTATTATTCCCGACATTCCTCACTGAAAGGTCAAAGAGTTTAAAGAGAGGGAGCTTCTGTTTAACAAGCAAGTTTACATCTGAACTGTGTGTATATTTAGAGTCTGTTTGTGTATGTGTCTGTCTAACTGTATGTGTGTGTGTGTGTGTGTGTGTGTGTGTGTGTGGTTGCAGAAATTTACTGTATATTCTAATGTATTTTAATATAGCTAACTATATTAATGTTGGCATTTTGTTTTGAAATAATTAGAAATAATTTCAGCTGTTCAAAAGTGAAAAGTAGATCTTAGAGAAAACTTTTTTTTTTTTTTTTTTTTTTAAATGAATAGGCTTAAAAGGGATTAAGAACCAGCTCATTCGCAGGGACTTGTACAGTGGAAGCGCCACATAAATGAATTATTGGAAAGTCTTCAGGACAGAGCCGTTTATACTTTGTGGTTTCTTGATAACATGACAAGCTGCATTTTTTAAATTAATTTTAAGAGAGAGAAGAAAGAGAGGCTGGTGAGGGGCCGACTGTTTACACCTGCTATAACGTAGATAATAACAAGAAGTAACTTGTTTTGTGGAGGTTCCACAACATTAAATGTAACTATAAATGAATAAAAAGTATTATGTGTCATTCTTTAATAAATAAAAATTGTAATCATTGGTTAATTGCTGTGGTATAAAGAGGAATAAAATACTTGGACATGGTGTTAGGAATAGGAAAATAATCAGCTTAAGGGTGGTAACAGTAACTCAGTTGGGCTGCATCACACCACCCCATCACTGATTATTTATCTGACAGCATGCCCCCAAGTGTTTAATTCATCATATATCTTACTTATTAGTTATTTATTGAGAGTAAGTAATTGCTTAATGAGAAACAGGCAGACACAAAGAACCTTATAAAGCCAAACAGTACTTGAGTTCACAGAATAATAAGGTACTAATTGTGTTTGACTGCTCTTCAAATATCTGCTTTATAAATGTCTCAGAATTTTGACATTAAATTTAAAGTAACTGTGAAGTGAAGTCTTTGGTGAGATGTAAATGTAGATTGTAGTATTATAGAGTTTTCCTAGCTGGAATATCAGAACTGCGCTTCAGCTAGACTAAAGCTTATTAATACTCAGGTGATGAATTCTTCTTTATGGACTCTCAGTACTGGCTGATACTCAGAGCTCTGATATCATACAGTATGAAAAGTGGAGCAAGACACTCAATGCATCACACACTCTTTAGTTTCTCAGAGTTATTGCTGTTGAACAGGTGATGCACAACACCACGATGAAGGTGATGGTGGTGAAGGTTTATAAGAACGATGTGGATCAAGATAGCATCATGAAGGAAATCAGCCTCCTGCAGAAACTCTCACACCCCAATGTGGTGAGGTGAGTCAACGAGCAGATGATATGTTCAGGGTAGCAGTTTTTTCTTTGTAGTTACAAAGTGTTTTTCTTCCTTAATTAATGCACTTAACTATATTAACCTAGCTTTCACTGGCTGCTGCTGATGAATTCATGATTTGTGCTCATCTGATCATCATCAGGATCTGCTCGTCTGATTGTGTGTGTTATCACACTGTGACCCCTGACCTTGGATTGGAATTTCAGTTTTAACCTAAATGCAACAGTTATGGCAAAACTAAAATTTCCACAGTGTCCCTTCACCCCAAATACTGTATTAGATCTTGGACCAGCTGAGACGTGTTTGGTGCATGAGGATTTACCTTGTAACTCCAGTCCTAAACTAAAAAAAAAAACTTTAATCACTAGAGAGCGAATATCAAGCTTCGGTTTAACTCCTCAATGTTTACACTGTCACTCACATCAATTGCATGACCTAAAAATTTTCTTTTAGTGTTGCATGACTTTGATACTGTGAGGAATAAAAAAGGTTTTGTATCTTTTCTGAAGGTATCTGGGGATTTGTGTCAGAGAGGATAAACTGTACCCGATCCTCGAGGTGAGTTTTATTCATTTATAATCTAAAAACTTACACATAATAATATTCTCTATAATAATATACAATAGTCTGGAAGCTATTTATAAATTATTTTCATGCTACAGTGTGTAACTTATGGGATTTAACGGGAAAGTTAGGAACCATGTGCAAAATATTTATTTGACCCAAAATTCTATAAGCCAAAACTCTTAAACTAAGACAGTCCAGGGTCATACAGAAAAGGCACATCAACATCCAAATCCAAACCTGAGTTTACAGAATGTAGTTAATATTCAGGCAGATGTCAGGGCACAGGAAGTACACAGAATATCAAAACCGGACAAACATGACAGAACCTGTTCATTTAGGACAGACAGGATACATATACATATAGACATGTCTAGGGTGGACACTTTGAAATACTTTTAATAATTAGAGGTGTAAGTGTGTTAAGATGTGTATGTGTATCACTACATAACACATTCGTCCAAAAATGACATCTGTGGATGTGAAAACCTACATAAATAATCACTTAAGATTGTAGGTTTTAAGTAATTCTCTTGCTTTTAAAGAAATGAAAAACATATAAAAGCTTGGTTAGGTTTCTCTGTCAAGATTTGTGTGTATGTGTGTGTGTGTGTGTGTGTGTGTGTGTGTGTGTGTGTGTGTGTATACGCAGTATGTAAACGGAGGCTGTCTGGAGGAGCTCTTGGCGAGGAGTGACATCACGCTATGTTGGAGGGAGAAGGTGGAACTGGCCTGTGACATCTGCAGAGGAATGACCTACCTCCACTCCAGGAACATCTACCATAGGGACCTGAACTCCAAGGTCAGAGCACAGAGATGCTGCAGACACACAAAACGACACACCCACACAACCCTATGTCCACACTAGCAGGTGAACTCACTCCTATTGCTTGTCACTTGTGAGTGTACTTGTACTGTCCAGCATTCTTGCATAGTTCAGAGAAGAAACAGTAGCAGCTATATAGAAATGTATATATGTTAAATAGTGTACTAATCAGTATGAAAATTGGTTGTCTGATTTCCATGCTTCATGCTAGGATTTGTACCAGCTTTGTTGACAGAGCAAACAGGAAACTAATTGTACTACCTATGTACACCGACTAGAGGCACCAATGATCTCTGCTACTTCCTTCCAAGCTTTAATTTTTCTTTGTAATGTCTCTATACACATTTAATGAGAGGTTGTATATGACAGGATAAAATTAAACTGTGATTATAAGTTTTTCTTCCACTTTTGCATATCAAATAAGCTCTAATTTGCATGTACATTGCATGTAAATTTCTAATTTGCATGTAAATAGTAGTGTGTTGTGTCACTCTGTGCACATTAATGTCAGTTTTTTAAGCTATAAAGTTCAGAAGCTGGTGGTTTGGAGACAAATTTTAAATACTGGTGCTGGTGCGTAGACAGGTTTTACTGTCTCTGGTTGCCAGGATGCAGCGACCATTATCATACACCTCTGTTTATGAGAGACATGGAAATGTGCAGTCCATTATAATGCTAATGCCGGGCTCCCATACAAAACATTTCACCGCCCATAAAGTCAGGAGCATTACTTGTTAACGTCACATGAAACATGTTTAGAAATCCATCTATTTTGTTTCTGTTTGCATGATAAACTGCTTCCACAAAAATGGTGTAGGGCAGGAAAAAGGCACAGAAACAACTGACATTTTTATGCTCATTTAAAAAAAACAAGATAAGAATACAGAACTCAGCCGACAATAACCACCCCCTGTTCACCCATAAGATACAATAAGTAAGGAATAAAACACCACAGGGCATACTGTTACAGTACAATAATAATCCAATCAATAGTTGATTGTTTTCCTATAACAGCACATCCCCTTGTTCTGAATGACAGGATCTACTTTCTCTCTTGTGCCTTTGTCCAGGAGGGAACAAGCTT
Source organism: Pangasianodon gigas (assembly GCA_022758105.1). Lineage (NCBI taxonomy): Eukaryota > Metazoa > Chordata > Actinopteri > Siluriformes > Pangasiidae > Pangasianodon > Pangasianodon gigas. The sequence continues at coordinate 10,703,202 of CM040468.1, read as the reverse complement.
CCTGAATCAGTGCAGCAACTTCTGTGGTCTAAGATTGATAAATCCTTGAGCCCCTATAAAGATGGGGGCTGATGACAGAATAGTTCCCCTGCGACAAGGTCATTAGGGGGTCCTGGTAGGTCAGGTAAAGATCTGCTCGGATCTTTGCCAGGTCGTCACTGTAAATGAGAACTGGTTCTCAATTGACTTACCTGGTTAAATAAAGGTTGTTATTATTAATATTAATAACCACGAGTCCACAAGTCCAAAGTCAGCATATGAGCGATATTTGGTCTGGCGCAGCTGATGCTGTTAGGAGATGGAGGGAGTAACTTCTGGCCTATTATTTCTTTTAGCTCCGATTGTCTGAGGGAAAAGGAGTATGCTCCACGCACAACTCCATACCCGTTAGCAGTGGTTCAGCTGAATGGGCAACTCAATGGATGTTTAGTCGGCAGTAGGGCAAGGGAGGGAAGAACATGCTTGGGCCATGTAGTGATAATAGCTCCGAGCGTGAGCTTGGGTGAGCCGTAAGCAAGATAGCAAACAAGAGCCTAGCTACCTTGGACACCACAAAGTGTAAGCTAACAAGCTAAGTCAGCAGTAGCAATTCTAGCTAGCAGTCCACAGCCAATGCTTCGACAGAAAAAGGACTGGATACAGTCACCAGTGTGGAAGGAAAGACAGAAGAGAAACTGAAGCTAAAAACAGAGTCTATCACAGCTTTGGAGAACAGAAAATTCCGTAGAATGAAAATAATAATGTATTGGAATGAGCATATTAATATGAACCTGTGATTTGCAGCTGTACTGCTGTCAGAGCTGCTGTTATAGGAAACTGTGGTGTGAGAAACGATAAGTAACTCTAACATACAGGGTCGTGTGCAGTTCATTAGCTTGCTTGTTGTTGTTCCAGGTTCAGATTTCACCACGGTGCCGGACAACAGCTCTGCACGGAGATGCGTCAGTGTGTATTTTATTATTTAAACATGCAGGATGGATTCTGTTTCTGTCCCTGTTGGAAGTGGAAACAAACTTCTTTCTCTGAGATGCATACAGGTTTCACAATAAACTGAGTCTCTAAGCTTTCATTAGTCTTGCACTGGATCTACAAGGCTAAAATGTAGAAGCAAACTTCACACACTGAACAGGGGAACACTGTGGCTCAGGTGTTCTTGTGAAACTCTAGTTGTATATTATTGTCTGTGAGCATGGACAGGATGGGACAGACACAGAACTTTTGACAGAGAGAAGGGGTGTCTGTCTACCTGTCTGTTTAACATGTTGGTGATGAAAGTTTTCCAGTATCAGATGAATAATTGACAGCTGGAGTGAGTTCAGGATGATCACAGGATGAGGAAGGAAACATCACTTCCATCTGGTGGTGATTTAGTGGTTTTGCACATATCAGCCTAATGACACAGATATACTGTAGTTAGAGAAAGAAATACATAATGTCTGTCTGTCTGTCTGTCCATCTGTCTAGTTCATCATAAAGTTGTAATATTGGACAGAGCAGAACATCACACTGCTGTTTCTATCCTGTCTGTGTGTCACTGTGTGAAATCTGAACTCTTGTTTGCAGAACTGTCTGATCCGAGTGACAGCACAAGGCAGAGAGGCAGTGGTGACAGATTTCGGTCTTGCCCGGGAGGTGGTGGAGCTTCCTGTTAACAGTCCTGACAGGAAGATGTCCTTGGTGGGTTCTGCGTTCTGGATGGCCCCTGAGATGCTGAGAGGGGAACCGTATGACCGCAAGGTTTACACACCTTACAATTTAATCGGCCTTACAGTGTGCAGTGTGTGTGTGTGTGCATGTGTGTTTGTATGTGTGGGTGGGGGTGAACCTAATACAGTCTGATATGATAATTACCAAAGGGCACTTATGAGGTAAATCTATGGTACTTGTCATTGTCAGATTTCTCTCAGTGAGAAAATGAGAATGTAAATCGAGGCAGAAATCCCACTCCTGTGACTAATGTGAGCTAGTTTAGTAGCAGTTAGCTAACCATCTTGCCATGTGCTAACGTACTAACAGTACAGTACAATAGAGCACAGTAGCAGACACAAGTCATAGAACTGAATTCTGATGATGAATTCAACAGTGGATGACTGACAGATCAGACAGATCCTGATCAGATTCTTTTCCTCAGTGTAGCCTGTATGATACTGTTGCTTAAGGCTTAAAAATCTAACCATCGACGCATTTACTTTCTTTCTTTCTTTGCTGATGTTTGTTTGTTTCTTTCCATAATAGAGGTGTAAAATAATGGACACTTCCTGAAGTGATATTAGTTTTATGCAATGTTTCATTAAAACAGTTTTTCCTATACCTGATTGAGGTACATCACATTTGATTGAAGTTATATCCCATGTATCTTTTGATGAAAAAATGAGCTGTCCTCACTGTCCTTCCTGTCAGTGTACAGTGTATCTGTCTCATGATGCTGGGATTAAAAGTCCGACGCACTCAATGTCATACCAACCCTCTATCTGACCAATCACAGGTGGATGTTTTCTCCTTTGGGATCATGCTGTGTGAGATTCTGGCTAGAATTCCTGCAGACCCGGAAGTTCTGCCTAGAACACAGGTAAAAAGCCAGCACACACTCAAACACACTCAAACTCTCTCTCTCACACACACACACACACAGTAATACATAGTTTACTTATTTAAAGATATATTGTAAATCTCTGTGTCTCCCGCTCCAGGACTTTGGTCTGGATGTGGAGGCGTTCAGTGAGCTGGTACTGGGATGTCCACAGAAAGTTCTGGAGCTCTCAGCCAACTGCTGTCAGGTGAGCAGGAGAGACGGTACAGAGAGATGGTACAGTCAGATGGTATGGAGAGATGGTACAGTAGACAGTCAGAGAGATGGTACAATGAGAAGGCATGGAGAGATGGTACAGAGAAATGGCATGGAGAGATGGTACAGTAGACAGGACAGAGAGATGATACAGTAGACAGCACAGAGAAATGGTACAGAGAGATGGTACAGTAGACAGGACAGAGAGACAGTACAGTAGACAGAACAGAAAGATGGTACAGAGAGACAGTACAGTAGACAGTACAGTAGATAGTACAGAGAGATGGAACAGAGAGACGTACTGTCTGGAGAGATGGTACAGTAGACAGGACAGAGAGATGATACAGTAGACAGCACAGAGAAATGGTACAGAGAAGACAGTACAGTAGACAGAACAGAAAGATGGTACAGAGAGACAGTACAGTAGACAGTACAGTAGACAATACAGAGAGAAGGTACAGAGAGATAGTACAGTAGACAGTACAGAGAGACAGTACAGTAGATAGTACAGAGAGATGGAACAGAGAGACAGTACAGTAGACAATACAGAGAGATGGTACAGTAGACAGTACAGAGGGATGGTGCAACGAGACAGTACAGAGAGATGGTACAGTGAGACGGTATAGAGAGATTGTACAGTGAAACGGTACGGCGCGTCAGTTCAGTGAGACGATACGTTGAGACAGTATGGAGAGACAGTACAGAAAGACAGCACAGAGAGACAATATGGAAAGATTGTACAGAGAGCAGGCTGGAGGATGCATCTCCATGTCATGATCTTGTGATTTCCCTGGACAGCATTCAAATCACAACCATCCTTCTCATTTAACATCGCTAGCCTGACTCGGTCATGTAGGTTTCCCCTTTACAACATCAGCAGAATCTGGCCTTTCCTGTACACAGGCATTTAACACACCACACTCTCTATCACGGCTCGACTGGACTCACCATCCCTCAGGATATAAGGAAGACATGCATGGGACATGCTGTTTGCACATGCTTGCACGTGCACTTTATGTAGTAATGTGTAGTCTCATGTAGTTCTGTGTTGGTTTATGTAGCACCATGGTCCTGGAGGAACGTTGTTTCATTTCACTGTGTACTGTACTAGCTGTATATGGTTGAAATGACAATAAAGCCAATTGACTTGACTCTTTTATGTTGTACTAACCTCCTTCAAGAGGGTTTTAGGTTGATGGTATTTTTAGTCCCTAAACTAGTGAACTAGCGTGAGGATGTCTATTTGATGGAGAGTACAAAGCACTTTTGAAAATCGTTCAGGATAAGGGCATCTGCTAAATACTGTAAATGTGAATGTAAATGTGTTTACACTCAGCGCTACTTCGGCGGCCTATGGGCCTATTGGCGCTAGTCAAAATGAACATAATGATAATGGTCCAAACAAACAGAAGCTTCTTAGAAGTTTTAGGTTTAAGAGCTAAAGTTTTGTGTGTAGAGAGTACAGCAACACTAATGGGGAAAAAATACTAAACATGAAGCTGCTCAATAAAACTTTATGGAAATATAAATGTCTGCTATATTAATTTTTCTGGAAGCAGACAGAATTTAGTTCCATGCTAAACCAGTAAATTGTTCTTTACATTCAGATGGATGCATATCTGAGGCCATCCTTCTCTGACCTACTGGAAAAGCTAGAGGACGTTGCAGAGAGTCTGGAGCCTCCAGACTGTCCTCTGACCTCAGGGTGACCTCTGACCCCAGGCTTACAGACATTACAGACCTGCAGCGATGGACATGACCAGGCTTTTAAGAGTATCTGTGATGGATGGTGACTCTGCGAGTGAGTGTCTTCAGCATGCTTCAGCCTTTATGCCTCGCTTCATTTTTGAGGACTTGTATGTTTCAGAAACTGGACCAAATTTCAAATGGGACCTGCTACCATATACCATTCCTCATGGAGGCTAATCAGGGTTTACTGCAGGAGGCAGGAATTAAAGTGGCAGTGAACCATCTTTTATGTTCATTAGGGGACTGATCTGATTGTGTAGGTGGGTGTGAATTGTAATAAAAACACTGTCAGACCCTTTAACTCTTTACCCCAGCTGAAATGATGTACTTCTTGTAAGTTTCCTCTTTATGGAAAAGAAAAGAACAGAACTGAGCAGCTCTGCTCCAAATGAAGAAACTAGCGAGATCCATGTTGCATAACTACATTGTGAATCAGTTTTTATAATCTTCTAAAGTGAAATATGAGCAATATGATCCTTCTCTAAAGATTTTCAGTTTAAACGTAATGTCTAGCGTACTCTGTTGTAGTTTGAACTGTGTCCAGGAGGGGGCAGTGTTTTATTTGTTCAGGCCAATTATTAAATAAGGGCTGGAAACAACAGGCACTCTGATGAAATAACAAGTAAACCATTTCCTCAAAAAGATTCATGGCAGGGTTAGCTTAGCATTTTAACACTGGAAATGTGTAGACTTGGATGTGTGGAGAGCCAATCATATTGCAACCTTTGAAATCATGAAGCTCATGGCCAGAAAAGTGTACAAAAGATATCCCGTATACTGCAGGCAGAACCTCTGAGGCCGTGTGTTTATATAAATGCATTTAGGCATTAGGTCATAGTGCGTGATTTTGAGACATGGCTTCCCAATGACTAGTTTCGCTGTGATTACCACCAGGAGGTGCCAGAGTCCACACACATATATATATATATATATATACACACACACACACACACACACACACACACACACACACACACACACACACAGAAATCCGGTCCCAACACAGCATTTAGAACTGTGGTTGAATTGAAATCCCACTCAAGTTCAATGTCACTGATTCTTTAGACTGTCAAATAAGTAATATTGCTGTAAATCTCCTTCTCCAGCCAGAGGCCATCTTTCACTTTCCCAATAATTTACACATCAGTGCCTTTTTGTTGCAGCTACTGTTTCCATGGTAACCAAGACTTTTTCTTGTTCTGAATGCTGTTATTTCACTGTTTATAAAATGTGGGAAAAAACCATAACCCAGAATGATTTCAGTAACAACCAAGACTAAAGGAAAATTACTGTTAGGACAAAGTTCAGGACCGGGGGTGATATAAAAAAAGTTTTCATTAATAAATGGTTGTTTGTAAGTGTGGAGCAGAAAGGTGATTTTTTTTCTGGTGTTATTTCCATTTCACATGTTTCCATCAGGAGTGTTTTATACACACGTAATCACCGAGAGAAGAAAAGAAGACTATAGAGTTTAACCTAAATGTTAGTCAGGACAGAACTTCGTTAATTTGTTTGTCTATTTGACAATTTACACACACACACATTTAATGCACCAAGGTAAACTGGTAGCTATAAACCTCTATTACTTGTTAGCTACATTGGTCCCTGGAGGACTAGTGGTTAGGCCTCGGCATTCTCACCACCGCGGCCCGGGTTTGATTCCCAGCCAGGGAACCGACCCCAGCCACTGGGGCTGCACATGACAGTGCACTCCCAGTGCCGGTCCCAAGCCTAGATAAAATTGGGGAGGGTTGCATCAGGAAGGGCACCTGACATCAAAACTGTGCCAAATCAAATATGCGGACCAATGATCTGCTGTAGCGACCCCTAACAGGAGCAGCTGAAAGAAGAACAACAACTTGTTAGCTACATTATCATCATAGCTCCAGTGTAAAACTAAAGATGCAAACATGTCTTAGCTGATCGACTACATTTGGAGTAAAGAGACTGTGGATGTTTGATTTCTCTTTAAACATGTCTTTAATAAACACAGCCGAAACAACAGGATGTTATTTCTGAAATCAAAATATTTAATAGGTACATATCAAGTATAATACCATGTATAAAATTTGGGATCACAATATGAAGCCATGTTGCTGCTGAGGCAGGTTGTGCGTCATCAGGTAAATGTTTGCCACATCAACAGAACTGATGATGAACATAAACAAGGGATTAAACACTAGAAAAAACAACGGCATGATCAGCGCTCATGAGAATAACACATCAACTGTTTTTATATTGTTTAAAAGTTTTCTCCTTCTTTAGTACGTGCTGTGAAACAGAACAGACATGGAAGGCAGAAAAGCCAAGCAGCAGAACAGGAACTAGAACTAGAACCAGAGAGAACCAATGAGAGAGAGAGAGTGAAACTCACAAAAAAAGGAATTTACTAGCATCACCTACTATTGCGGGGGGGTAATTAAAAATAATATTTTTTCAAGGGAAAACAAAAAGGAAAAGCGGTTTGCAAATCACAGTTAGCTGCAGAGACAGTATAGCAGTTCATGAAGCATTTTAATCAGTTAACTCATTCAAATAAAAATAAAAGAAAAAACAGAAAAATCACATGCTCTCTCCCTCCACAAACATGACAGATGACTGAGGAGCAAACATGTGAGTGAGAACAAGAGAAATGGGCTCAAATCCTGGTTTTGCAGTGTCAGGTGTCTCCATGATAACAGGGGCATAGCATAAGTTTCCTTTGATCAGCCAGTTGTAAACTTTTTCCTTTTTATTACAAAATATAACAGTTCTCCAGCATCTGCTAAACTAACCAGCTACATAAATGCAGGACTGCACTAATGCTAGCAAAATAAGTGCTGCTGTTTCATGGCTAATTCTAGGCTATTAGGCTACTATACTATGACACTGTATAATTAAAACTAGTATTTTATGCTAAATACTTCGAAAAAGTAAAAATGATTTAAAAAAAAAAAGGCAAGTGGTGATGTCACAAGATTGAGTCTGCAATTGGCTGATCAGATTTAAGTTAAGCTCCGCCCTTGATGGCCAGGTGATGCCTGTCACTCATTAGGACCATGATGTCTTCCTGACATAATGCTGGACCTGTGACTACAGGTTTAATGCTATTTCACCATAATGTTGACTTTTGCGTTGTGTGTGAGAAAAAAGGACTAAAAAAGTCTTGCTGGAAAACAAAAGACTGACAGAATTACACAAGTCCAGGGAGGCTATGCATTAGTAATTTTTTTTTTTAATCATGATTTTAAGATAACAAAAGTCAAAACAACGAAACATAAAGTTTATTTTATGTCTGAAGTAATAATGTTATTTTATGAATCACAACTCTATAGTCAATTTGTAAATCTGTACTTCTTATGTTTGATTTGCTTATAGATGTCATGGAATTTTTTGGCTTTAGCCACACCCCCTTTAGCTCTCTGGTGCTGTCCCATTGGCTCTCTTTCTCAAAAACTTTACAGCTGGAAACTTTAAGTTGTCTCCATATTGTGCAAGTGGATAAATTGTGACTCTTAATTGTAATGTGAATGTAATAAAAGTATAAAATGTTGTAAATAAAGACATGTAACTGAAATTGCAATTACAGAGTTTTCTAATATAATAATGAATTTGCAATTCATAAAATGTTTTTTTACAGTACATTTCACAAGTAATAAAATAACTCCATACAAATGTTCATATTTTAAAATTATGACAATTATGAATTATTAAAAATGTTTAAATTAAAGATCTCAAATGCGATTGATAATGTAACTAGCTGTTAGCATTAGATGTCTTTTAACCAGCTTGCATTAACAAACCTTAACATTTATGTTGAGATGATCTGGACAGAAAAGCAATAATACTGCATAACCTCTCTGGACTTGTGTGAATGAAAACAGCTAGTGGTTTGGTGATGTTGACATAAACAGGGCAAAAATCTGATCTAGATCAGATTTTGAATGGCTCATAATCCCAAAGTGGGGCCTTTAATACAGTTTGTCTTCATGTCCTAGAACTATTCTAACACTATTATAGTACTTCTGTATTGTACTTGAATGTAGCTTAATCTCGCTAATCAATCAATTACAGACCTGCCAACCCAGAAGAGGAATAATGCGTAGTCCTCCTGGGTAAAAACTCAATACATTTTCAATATAGTCTTTTCACAAATCACTTGTCTAAGGTGGAAACTGGAGTGCGAGTACATACAGGATTTTTACAGTAAACACCAGGTGCTTGAGGGAAAAAAGCTGCCGTCTGTTTTAGTTAAGATGCAGACAATAGAAAATTTTACATGCACACTTTCCTTCTTCCTATTGTAGGAAAAGGAATGAACAAGTTATGAACAGCAATAGGCTACTTGCATTCAAGGCTGTGATGTATTTCCGTTTTGAAATAGTGCGAGTCTCGCATCTGTGGTAGGATTGTTTACATTTGGCAGTACAGCGAGACAGCAACGTCTAACGTTTGTGGGTTTTTTTTCAATCTTACAATAAAATCATAGCATTGGCTAACGTTAGCTTGGGTTTCTATTAATAGGTATTTTATTTTAATTTAGTTTATGTATGATGAAGCATTCAGTCTGATACCTTTCTCCAGCTTACTAACAGGAGCTTTGCAAGTGTTCTTACATATATGATGAACATCACTGGTGTTAATTTTCGGGAGCTCCTGCAGACACCAGGTGTAAAACAGTGGCACTGTCATTATGGTGGACGAGCCGGAAGAAGAAGTGCCGTTTAAGTTATAATGCAGTGTGTGTCCAAGTAACCCATTAATAAGAAAATATAAACTTAAAAACTTATATAAACTTTTTCCCCCAAGTGCCTGGTAGTTACTATAAAACCCCGTATGTACGTGCAGACTGGTTTATAGAGAGCTGGGCTTAACCACGCTGTTTGAACATGTTTTTGAACACAGTGTTTATAATCACTTCCAAATTATCATCACCATTAATGTGTCATTGTAGTTTGAGTCTGGTTCCTATCAAGGTTTCTTCCTCATGTTGTCTCAGGGAGTTTTTCCTTGCCACATAGCCATTGTCAGAAAGCAGCTTTACTGAAATTTAAATCCAGAATTTATATATTTCAGAAAAGCTGCTTTGTGACAATGGTTACGTTTACATGCACATCAAATTCCGTTTAAGCTCTATATTTGGGATGCAGCCATATTCCGAATACGATGTTTATATGCGCACAGGCATCGGAATATTCCTGTATACATGGTTGTTGTGAGTATGCCAAGCTACACATGTGCTTTTCCTTTCCCGCTGTTAATTCCTGGGAGATTCAAGATGCTGCTGTTGGTTATAGAGTATACTCAATTATTAGTTTTATTACTTCTTTTTCACACTAACTTAATTAGGACTCTAACACTTCTCACCATCAAAAATGCCTGACAACACCGCCTAGAAATGGAAAGGGTTGGGTAAGCATCTGTTCTCGGATTGCGGCGTTTACATGACTCAATACTAATTAGAATATTGCCAAATTTTGATTAATATCGGAATATTGATGTGCATGTAAACGTAGTCAGTGTCCATTGTTAAAAGCTCTATACAAATAAAATTGAATTGAATTACAGTTACGTGTTAGATTTTTCACATCCTTGTAGGTCTATTTTAATCTTTTTTTTAAAGTCAAAATTTTAGTCTTTTTTTTCTCTTTTGGCTGAAAACTTTTTGGTGGCATCCCTAATAAATATAGTTAGATGATGTTTAATTACTTGTGTAATGTTGGAAACGGAACGAACACTGATAGATTTTATTTCACATTAATGAACCCAAAACATTCTCCATTTAGCATGACAGAAAGTGGGGGTGCCGTTTCAGCAGCAAAACTGAGTCTAGACGAAAGATTAGTAATGTGAAGAGGGCGGGGCTTCCAGAAAGTCAGTTAATATCAGAGAGTTCAAAACACCCCTGCAACCGTCAATCATTCCAGATTCATATGATGATTAGCTCATCTGATATTTTTACTGGCGTATTATTGAATGACAGCTAGCATACGCCCAAGTTAGAATGCGTCACTCCTATGCAAAATGCATGAAGGTTGGCAGGTCTGCAATAGAAAAAACTGCATGTCTGCAGGACTGAATTTTAAAAAATCAACATAAAAGCGAGAAAAGCTGAGACACCAAGATACACCACATTTGGGTCCTGATTGGACAGTTTGGGGCATGAGCTTTTCAGCCAACGCCAGAGTTCAAACCTGTAAATCAGCTTTTACTATCGAATGAAATTAACTCCAGTACAGGCACTGCACTTCACCAAGAACTTGATATTTTATCTGTTGTTCAGTTGGTCAGTCCTTTTCATCTGAGAATTGAATATTGACACAGATCCGGAGTTTACCTGTGTGACAAATTCTCTCTGTAATTATTTCATCCCAAACTCCCACAAACTGCGTTATGTCATCTCTTTACGACTAACACCTGATACTGAGTCCTGCTGCTCTCAGCCACTCAGAACTCACCGTTTTGGACTTGTTTGTGGATTTTTCCTAAGTTTGGAAAACTGATTAAATATAAACAGTCCCTGGTAGTAGCAATGTTTCCTTTAACCAAACATTATTAACCCAGCAACAATGAACGTAAGCTAAGCTGCTAGCATTAGTGTGCTGACTGGCTGAGACGGTGTGCTGTGAAATATTACTATATCAGTGTAATGAATATTCACAAAAATCACACATGAATGTTTCCAGTTGCCACATGTTGCTAGAAACTTGAACTCACACTTTCCTGATGCTAGCATAGTAGATAGCAGCATTAGCTTAGTTGCAGGACATCTGACTCCAGAGCTGCTAGCTAGCTAACATTAGCACAGTAATAGCCTCTGCTGGCTGTTCCATCTGGAATGGAAAATAGCTAGCATCATAAAGAGTTTCTTTAGGACTGCCCATACTCAGATATATTTCCAAACATGTTAAATTTAAATATAATAAACCAACATCCCACTACAGTATTCATTACCTAGCTAGCTTTACATGATTAACAATTAAAACAAAGCAATTAACACTAAACAAAGCAATTAACACTCAAAACTCCTCATTCATGGATGGGATCCATCAACTTATATAACAATATACAAAGAACAACGATTTTGGCTTGTACGGTTATCATAGCTTGAATTTATTAGCTACAAAGCTAATTATGTGAGAACGTGTTCAGGTTTGTCTAATGATATGAAGAAGAAAATCAGAAATGGCTTTTAGGCTAAACAAATAAAATTGAGATTTATTGTGGAACACAAAATAAGTAAGAGATAACTAATATCCCATTAGAGCACTAGCAAGCCAGCTAGCTGTAGATGTTTAGCTATCCCAAAACAAAGCTAGCTAGCTAACAAGCATATTAACATATTAACAGTAATGTAATTATCATTGGATGTGATCCATAATATTGATAATTTACACTGTCATATGCCAAAAACTGTGATATTGAGTTCTACAGTTATCCTACCATGAGGATATTAGCTATCAGGCTAATTACTTGTATGCGGTAACGTGCAAGTCTTTTTTCTGACTTAAAGAAGAACATCAGAAGTGTTTTTAGATAAACCAAACCAAGACTCAGATTAAGTGTAAAACATAAAGCAATAAACTGAATGAGTGAGATATTTTCAGCTAGCTAGCATACAAACAACACAAATTAACACTAAAATTTCAGATTTTTGGGGGATTTTTCCTCATTTTCAATTTGGCTTAGTCTTCTACCATCTCCCACCCACCAGCCAGCTCTCCCCTATCACATGACAGCTACCACCCGGGGAGGGTGACGGCAAACACATGCTTTCCTCTGAGACATGTGAAGTCCGCTGCTGCATCTTTTTTGAACTCTTGCTTATGCTGCACACGGCATCGTAACACACTCAGAGGAAAGTGCTATCTGCTCTCTTCCATATACGAGCTCACAGACGCTCACGGTTGGCTAGTGTATTCCAGTATAAACAGCCATCATACAGATAAATTTGATACATTATGCTGTTTGGCTATTATATTATTACATAATGTTATACTAATCGCTATGCTAATGCATGCAATTTGAGTGAAAAAATTAAGTTGAACAAACTGATTTATTGTGAAACTTTAGAAGTGAAAGATTACAAGCATGAGGGTTAGCTAGCCAGCTAGCTGTAGATATTTAGCCATCCCAAAACAAAAACGCAATCAACCTAATTGTGATTCTTCAAAGTAATTCAGTGTATAGCTAACTAGCTGGATTAACGGATAACAACAGGCTACTGAATTACACGATTGTCATTACTGTAAATTAAATCTATCTCAACATTCCACTCTTACTAAGCACCCCTAACACTGATTCTTTGATGCCGGGTTAGCATTGTTTGGTTAAATTACATCACTTTTGTGAAGATTTGTGAGCCATTTTTCCCCTGTTAGCAACAGTTAGCACTTGATTAGCATTAGCCATTAGTCCATCCTCAACAGATCCGTTGAATTGAATGAGCCGTCGCTAGTTTTCCATCGTTCCTTTGAAGAGAGTGTGTTTGTGTGTGTGTCCTTCAGTTGAGAGAAGTGTAAGGAGGAATAAACCCCTATGCACAACCAGAGGTTGTGGTCAAGGTGATGACCTGGGTGTCCTTGGGATACAAGTATCAGGCTGGTGGTAATGAAAGAAACATCTACATGAAACGTGTGTGTGCGTGTATCTGTGTGTGTGTGTGTGTGTGTGTGTGTGTGGATTGTATGTTATCATGTTGGGTGTAGGAGTTAGTGCACTGATTGTGTGTGTGTGTGTGTGTGTGTTTGCGTGTGCACTTTGTATGTTATTGTATTGGGTGTAGGAGATAGTGCACTGATTGTGTATGTGTGTGTGTGTGTGTGTGTGTAAGTGCCATTGAGCTGGATGGAGATTATTTCTGTCCGTGTCTCCGGTGATGTCTCATCGTCCCTTGCTGTATCCAGGAAAAAACTGATCCAGGAGCTGCTGCAGGTTTTTATTCAGCACCATGACGTAATCTTTCCCCAAATCGTAGCGACATGCCGGGCAGGTGAACACTTCAGCTCTGAACGATCTGTGTAAGCAGGTCTGAAATCACAAAAACACAACAGCAGTGTGAGATCATTCGTGGGGACCATTAAGATTTGACATGTGAAAAAAAATTCCTGGTGAAACAGCAGAGTCATGGAAATGTAAAATAATGTTGATAAGATGCACAATTAGAAAATATTAACCAATAATATTGTCATGTTTCACTCTATATCTGAAATACGTCACATCAAGAAATGAATGACTATTTCCAGAAATAATGATGAATACCCAATGTTATTTTCATTTTGTCATATTTTATTTACAAACAAGTTAAAATAATTCTAATGTAAATTTTAAAGGTAAACCAAAATAAAACTACACACACACACACACACCTTGCAGACATTGTGCTGGCAGGGTGTGGTGACGGGCTGGTAAGCGAGCTCCTGGCAGCACACACACATGAAGATCTGCTCCACCTTACGCAGGAAGTTCTGCAGGAAAAACAGTAATGTGTGAGCAAGAATAAATACAGCTTAATTACATGTGTTTGTGTGTGTGTGTGTGTGTGTGTGTGTGTGTATATACCGGTCCCTCAGTGAGGAAGCTCAGAGCTTCATCCCACAATTTCTTGTTCCCATGATCCTCCTGTATAAGTGAACGCTGCTGCTCTGATAACACAAATGCCTCCACTTCCTTTACCCGCTTTGCTTTGGGCTCCTGCTGCTCCTTACACACTGCTCATACACACACAGATACATAAACATATATACAGTTAATTAACATCACATTGCTACTGCTGAAGAGGTTAAACATTTAAAGTACTGCCAAATGACTGGTTGATTAACTGAAGCTCCCTGGGACGCCTGTCTCTCTGTGTCTCATGCACTGACCCGTGTCTTTCTGTGTGTCCTCTCCTCCGTTCTTCTGTGTCTCTCCATCCTCCTGCTCTGCAGGTTCCACCCCCTCTCTCTCTTCCTCCTCTTCCTCCTTTACCCTCTTTGGCGGCCGTCCACATCTTGGCCTTCCTCTTCCTCCATGTCGTTTACCACGTGGAGCTCCACCTCTTCCCCCTCGCACACTTGCCTCCTTCCTGCTCTTATTGGCCATCGCCTCCAAATAACCAGGAGGGTACTGAGAGAGAGAGAGAAAAAAGAGACATGTGTATGGTATATAATAAAGAGGAGTGTGTGTGTGTGTGTGTGTTGTCCCATTTCCTCACCTGCACTTTCAGTCCGAGTTTTTTGCTGCGCTCGAGTCCCTCAGGCGTCCACGGTGCAGGCTCCACATCATCACGTCTCAGCAGGTAACGCCACACCAGGAAGCCGCACTTTCCAATTTCAGGCCAGTATTTGACTACCTGAGGGATGGAGAGACAAAGCCCTGATAAGTAAAACCAAAAACACGTGTATAACTGAGTCACATAATAAGGCATCTTTCCACCAGAGACACCAGAGCCGATTTCACTTCCTGCACCAGTTGGAGACCAGAAACTATCCATCCGTTGGAGACCAGAAACTATCCATCATATGAGCAGGGCTTGCTATACAAATTGTTGCTAATTGGGCAAAGACAAGCTTCACAGATTGACCTCTGTCAAGTAACAAACAAATACTAAAATGTTTTTTAAATGAGACACATTTTAGTATTTGCATTGCAGTGCAGCATGACTAGCAAAACACTACAACCCCCCCCAGTGAGTGACAATTCAGAATCATGGCAGGTGTACGTGTGTTTTGTTACCTTATAGATTCCATCATATCGGTTTCCTTCCTCTGGCGCATACTTGCTGATTCGTCTGCCTTTTGAGCTTCGGATTACTCTGACTGGTTTCCCAGCCCTCCAATTACGAGATTCCGCCCCATCTTTATCATTCAGTGGGGCATCACAGTTCAGAGCAAGTGCCCTGAGAAGTCAACGGTCAAGTTTAAAAGTCAAATAAAAAAAAATCTGGTTACTACAGCGCTTGTAGAACACGATTAAAGTTGCTGTCCAAGCAGTGAGGATTGGACAGAAGTATCCTCATACTACGCTTTGGCTACAGCTACACGTCATATCTGGTTTAAATTCTAGGTCAGTGATCATCTCCCATGTACTCAGTATTTGTATTTGTACTCAGATTCTCACAAAACAAAATTACAAAATTTATTAACAAACAACACCAAAGTGTTTGCTTACTTAATCTGCACAAGTTCACTAAACAACATTACATGATTGTTTACGATGGACATTGTGCCTAATAATGGGAAGGTGTTAGATTCTAAAGCATATTTGTTCTGGCTAGAAACACTATGAAATACACCAATAATGTTTTCTTGTGCAGTTTATATCGTTTGCCCATAATCTAAACAATACATGTTTAGTTAATATATTTTAACCCTCTTGTCAGTTAATATTCAAATTTAAGGTTTGAAGAACTGAGCATAAAACTTTAATTAAGAATATACAGTGGCAATAGCCTAAATATTTGTAATAATCTGACGCTTACTGCCGTCATTTTGCACGGTACATTTACTAATCCAGTGTAGAAATCAATGCTTGTAGCCTAAAATGTAGAGAAGACTTACATTAGGCTTAAATGACTCAATTTGTAAAACAGAATTCAATCTTCAGAAAAATAAAACATTGCAAACACGTCTTACAACTGCAAATCACATGCAAAAGAGTTTACACACTTTTATTTCCTCTTGTTCTCTAGCAAAATCATTTAAATTTTGTTTTATTTTTAAAATGGTTAATTTTGACCAAGAAACAAAAATGAAAGGTTATAATATTAATTTTACATAAGACATAAGTGTACTGCACCTGTTCATGTGTGTTAGAGTTTGATCAAACGAGTGTTCTCCGATCCGCTTGTTTCCTGAAAGGTCGCGACCCCCACTGCCTGTGTATGTGAACTCATCTCCCCGATCCTAAAAAAGAAAGGTCAAAGGTATAAGTTTAGAACACACAGAATGTAGGATAAACATTTGATAATAAAATTGTGATAGTTTGTGATCTTATTAGTAAACTTTGACTTTTGTATGATTGCTGATCTGACAGCAGTTTTGTTTGTCTTTCAGGTGCTGTGCCTTACACAGTGAAGTGACCCACAGTGTATATGATAATCACTGCATTTGTTTAAATGCTTACTTGTTAATGTGTTTACAATAACCGTGATACTCTAGCAGCTACGAAGGCTTCACTACAGTTAGCTTAGTGCTAATGTCACACTGACAAACACAGGGTAATACAGGAAGTTACACATGTAGTGTCAGTAATCGGACAAACAAAGCTAGTTACACCAACATGACAAACACTAAACAAGACTACTCCACCAGGGGGCTCTAAAGTGGTGATTTAGAAGAAGTACACACATTACGTAGAAAAAATGGCCACCACATTAATGCTGCGTATTCTCCAGGAACCACAGTAAGCTGATCCTAGGTCAGCTGTTGTGAAAGCACTCAAAGATCCGCAGAGCTGTGTGACGTTGTGTTATCCAGTGTCTGTCTGGTCTAAGGTACAGATTTCTGCTTCATAAAGTTCTTTATTAAACTCAGCAGTCGAGCGTGAGATGTGAACACGAGAAGACGAAATTCAATCTTCAAGATCCTCCTTTACTCACTACAAATGAGGCGGAGAATTTCAATCAGGAAAGAGAGAGAAAAAGAGAGAGCGAGACAGAGAGAGAGAAGGAAAAAAAGAGTCTAGTACATTCCTAAACTAGAACTCATACAAGCGCAACGGGACAATCAGTGAATGAGGTAGGGAGGGGAACAGAAAAACCTACTAATCAAGAGAAAGAAGCAGAACGAGAGAGGGAGCGAAGAAGTGAAACTTGGAAAATAAAGGGGAAAAAGTAAAGATAACAAAAAAACAGCAATGTAGTTTCTGAGAGAGAGAGAGACAGAGAGAGAGAGATCGAGAGAAGGGGTGTGTGGAAGATGTAATGGAGTCTCAGTGAAACTTACCACTTCGTCTTCAAATCCTCCAGCCAGCACCAGCGAATAGGAGCCATCATTACTGCGTCCATGAATCCCACCCACATGTGGCCTGTGCACCCCCGCCTCACTCACCTACAGCACCACCGCCGAAAGGCACAATCGAATTTTACCACAAAAAAGCCCAGCGTGAGTTAATGGACGGTACTGACACACGTTACAGCATAAATAATAAAAAGTTGGAACAACAGTCATGCCTGAACTGATATTTAACAAAAAACAGAAACAGCTCTGATCCTCCTCACACTGTGTCCTCACCTGCACACGAAACTTCCAGGTGGTTCCCACAGGAATTCCAGGAATCGGACCGTAGTGATTGGATGGAACAATGGTGCATTCTTTAGTACGCCCCACACACGCCATTCCCTATAACACACACACACACACACACACACACACACACACACACACACACACACAGTCATATTACAGTCACATTTAAACAGGGGAAACATAAACAGAGCTAAATAAAATGTCCCATGATGTCCCTGATTCATTAATACGAATTCGGTTACTCATATCAATATATGTATCAGTATTGGTATTGATGATTATATAAAAAAAAAAAAATCAAACGTACTCATACTTGGTACAAATCACGTGTCAAATCTCATGACAAACAAGATGAATTACTAAGGCTCATATTTGTATTTAATATATCTGTAGTCTTTTTCATTACACAATAGTGAGAATTTTGGAAACCAAGATAAAAAGCTAGGCAATTATTATCTTATTAAAGGTTGGAACATGCATACAACCATGTCTTTATATTAAATCTGTATTTTGTTCAGTTTTTCAACCCTGAGAATTTCCATCTCAGGGAAAAACACACAGCACTGCATTAAATTTTGTACAAAATCAGGACATCTGTCCTTATAAATATTATTAGGGGAGCAGAAACATCAATAAAAGATGCTCCCTATCTAGGTAGCCTGCTTCTTAATGATACGCATGATATTGTGACATAACCATAAAAACGGTACTGTGTGTGTTGGGTATGTGTGTGGTGTATCACATCTGATTATCAGCACATGTCTGTTGCTAACCAGGTCAAAGGTCACTGCTCTGAGCTCTAATGTTGGTGTTTTTAATTAGCTTTGGTTGTGTGTTTCCAGGAATGAATGAGTGTGTGTGTATTTTCATTCTGGTGTTTCCAGTAACAGCATTTTGTGCTGTGACTGATCTCAGCCTGAGCTACATGAGAGGATATGACTCAATGAGATGTCACGTGTAAATACACACATAAACACACACAGACACACTGTATAATGCCACTGTTCACACACATACTAACCCCCCCACCGCTTTCTCTTAGCCGCAGCACTAACAAGGAGCACAGGAAGTGTTTCCCTGTTATGACTCACTGCATATTCACTCAGTGTTGGCACTAGCTGTCTAGTTTAACACACACATACTGTCACTGCAGCATTGTAGATTTTTATCTATTTAGTAGTAAATCGCGATAGCATTGGTAAACATTAGCCAGCTAGTTTGGTTTGGGGGATAAATATTTACAGCTAGCTGGCTAGCTAATTCTGTTGTGGGATATTTGTGTCCTGCTAAAATAAATAAGTTTGGCTTTGTTTAGTTTAAAAGCAGTTATTCGTTCCTTTTTCTTTTCTTATATCACTCCTCATGAAAGAGACGGGCAGTAGAAGCTCTATGTGATTAACAGAGAAGGTAGCGTAAGGCAGAATTCCTAGCAGTGAGATTTAGGACTGGTGTGCAGGTCTGTGTAACAAAACCAGCTCAATATGTAAATGTATATTATAATATCATCAAGCAGTGTTAAAAACACAACAGTTCTTTCAGCAGGTTTCTAAAAGTCCTAAAATGGTCTTGTATTATGGCATAAGAATAGCTACAACATCAAACATCACGCAGTGATGAAGAGACCAACTCACGTGGCGATTAAATTCCTAATAGGGGTGTTATGGTTTATATATTTCATGGTATGATGACCTAGTTTAAAAATATCATGCTTTCACTGTATCACAGTATTAATGGACCATTTAAACCAAACAAGCCTTTGGACAGAAGTAGAATTCATTACAAATTCTTTGTACAAATGTCTCTATGCATATCCTCGTATATGTGTAACAAAAAACAAAAGAAAACAAAAAAGATCAAATCCCAGTTCTTTCTTAGAGAGAAAGTCTTTTTACTAAAATGTCTTGCATTGTTAGTATTTATCATGCTGTTATAAGCTGAAAGAAAGAGTGGCTGCAAGCTGAGCGAAAAAATCTAACTAGCATCGCAGTGTGCAACGCAGCTTAGCCCAAAATAGAATGTGGGGTTTAGCAACGTAATGGCAGAGCACAGCAGTGCCATGTTCTTCTGTGCGTTTGATGGTCATCATGTATGAAAATGTTAGGAACATGCTCGGAGTAGCAGCAGAGGTAGTGTGTTTTAAAGCAGTAGTGGATTAAACACATATAAAGTGTTTTCAGCGCAGTCGCGTCCCTGGGCCGAGAAACTGAACTGCTGTAGTGTGATTTAGGGCGAGTCCTGTGGGAGGGGGTATGACATTTTTGGGGAGTTGCAGTCGGACACAGAAAGGATAAGAAAAAGTAAACGTCCGATCATACGCCATGACAACCATGGAACTGTGACAATCCTAATTCCTAACAACACAGATGTATTGCCTCCCCAATAAGCTCATCCTTCTTATGTAATAGATTTGTTTCCTGTTCACTGGCTTAAATCAGTCACATGGTTACTTACACTGCTTATGCAATATTAAGCAGTTGTCACACTCAGTTGCAGGTTAAAATTGCATAACTAAAAAATGGACCTGTTGTAGAAAACATTGAAGGCTATACGCTTCTGTTACTTGGTAAGTACTACATTAGTCTCATAGCTCCAGTGTAAAACTAAAGATGCAAACTTCACACACCAAACACGTGTCCACTGCTCCATTACATGTGCAGTCAGAGGACATTTAGTCTGACCGCACTGCATTTTTTGTGCCTTTATATACCATATGCTTAGTTTGTGTGTGTGTGTGTGTGTGTGTGTGTGTGTGTTTTCACCTTTCCCCAGTCCCGCTGGCTCCCATTGGTTGCTGAAGGCATCTTGGCCCTCTTCTTACTCTCTTTCAGCCTTTCGCCTGCTTTCACCACTTCAGTGGTGTCATTCTTACAAGTGGGGCAGTACCTATGCACGCAAACACGCATACACACGCACACAGAGAATCTTACACAGTGAAGCAGACACAGGTAATTGTAAACGGCAGTGCTGCAGTTAAAAAGTTTAATGATGGGCTTAATGTAATGTCCAAGGTCACATCATTTAACATGGAAGAGGAAGGAAAATAAAACAGTATAGAAAATATTTTAACATTCAATCAGCTACAGTGAAGTTGGCAATGTTAAAAAGTACTGATAATACCAGCAATATGTAAATAAAAGTGTACTGTTAGGTCATTTATTGTGATTAAAATATATTTCCATTACTACACCATACAGCAGGGGCATCAAACTCAAATTCTTATTTTAGATTATTATTACTATTTTTTTTTAAACATATTATATATTTTGTGGATTAACACCAAACTAGGCTCTGAAAGTTGAATAGGACATTTTTAAGAAAAAGAACTGATCACAAATTATTCAACTGTATGCACTATTAGGCCTTGGTGATAACATTTATTAACGTGACTAAAGGTTTTTGCAATATATTGAAAATAAATAATGTTAAGAAAGACATTTAAGAAGAACTCATATGGGATTATCTCTGCTAAGAACATACATATACTTAGTCATCTATCTCCCTTGTTTTCACGTTCCATCAACCTTTCTTTTTTCACCATATTTGTAGGTCTCTACACTGGGTGATACATTTCTGGATTTGGAATCTGTTTTTGAATCACACTAAAGGCCAACCCTCAACACGTTTCTGAATTTTTAGACACGGGTCTCACATGCATCAAACAGAGCAGATAGGTGTGGATTTTAATCATCATTTCAGCAGTGTGATGTGCAAGCCCATGTGTATTGTACAGTGGTGCAAGGTACATAGGCGGTTATAAAGCTGTAGGACTGCTGTGAATTCTAGATAGTGTGAAAATGTTGAGCAGTAGTGTACTGCAGGCCGTTTCAATATTATTTTTGTAAGTTCGTGCGGGCTGAATGAAATGAGGCAGCAGGCCGTTTTAGGCCCATGGGCCTTGAGTCTGACACCTGTAGCCTACAGGGTCACACTGCATTAATGCACCTGTGTACGTGTCTGTGTGTGTTCTCACCAGTCTTCATCCTCTGGAATGGTGGACAGTGGGGGGTTGAGGCAGTACAAATGGAAGGCCATGTTACACTCATCACACAGCAGCTGCATGTGTGCATCCTGTTTCCCCCCACACACACAACATGAACAGAACCGACACTCTGCATCCGGGTCGGCTTTACAGTGCTTACACTCCGGTCCACTCTTACCTACAGACACACACACAGACACACACAGACACCAGACACACACACACACACACACACACAGGGTGACGAATAAACCTTTTGTTCTACTTGCCACAGTGACTGACACAGGGTGTAATATTGGAGGTTTGTGTTATAGCCTACGTTTAAACTGGCCATCACTGACAGAGAGAGGAGGAGCTCCGGGTTTCTCAATTCGGTAGATTTCATCCAGAAACAACAGCTTACAGTCACCAATCACATCACTTGGACTTCTGTAAAACAATCAGCGACAAGATTGATACAGTACAGACTGAGATTAAAACTGACTGAACACTTTTTAAAAACAGGAGTGAAGGATAAACTGGATAAGTTAAATCCAGCACCAATCTTCATTACACCATTATAACGTTACAGTCTGGGCAAAAATCAAATCTTCACAATGTCCCTTTTCAGCTTAAATGTAGCTGTTCATCCAATACAACCAAGGCTTTACCCTACAGTTTAAGCATCATGTAATCATCACACACTCACCCCAAGAGACATTGTGTCTCAGTGGAGCACCGAAAAGTTTTTATCTCTGTAATTGTGGCAATGTATGGCCCAAGGTTACGTCAACATTTATGTTAGGAAACGGGTTATGCAGCTGCTTAAGTTGATTTTCTGGGCTCCCCATCCAGATTATTCAAATCTGTAGTGTGTAGTTCACGCCTCGGGGTTGCCAGATTTTATTTCAGTAGAAGCTTTGGAGACATGGTTTTTCAGTAGCATCTAGAACCACGGTTCTCAAAGTGGGGTCCATGAAGCACAGTAAGGGAGTCTGTGATTTTCCAAATTTTATTATGATGGTGGAAATAGCAACCTACCATCTAATTTTAATAACAAGTTTTATAAAAATTGGTTATATTTGTTGGAACTATATATGTTAAGTTCCAACAAATAGCCAAAATATTAATTTAAATCAATGCTTAATAAAAGTATTGGAGCCTAATTTTTAAAGTTTGTTTGTAAAATAAAGTTTGTTTGTAAAATAAAATGCAAACTAAAGATGCAGACAGCGATTCTTCTTTGTTGTCAATTGTAATAAAGTGTAAAATAAAAGCAAGAGGCAATTAAAAAAAAAAGTTAATACAGTAATGTATGAATGAGAAGATGGCAAGCACTGAAATCTAACAGGAGTCTAATATATTGGTGCATGTACAATCATAATTGTAATTATCTTATTAATCACTAGAAATTTGGTGTAATTTAACAATATGGCTTCCACCCTCATTATTCAGCAGCTTATAAAATAGCACTTGATCCAGCACATCCTATTATTTTGCATTTAGACGAGATACTAAATCGAGGTCATGAAATCATAATGTGGTGCGTGAGATGTAGGCATTTATCACTAGCAGCGGCTCATGACCATATACAGTGCTCCATGCTAAACTAGAGGATATAAACTTCTATTAGTTGTAAGTAAACTTCAGACAGCAAATATGATCTTGGCTGATCAAATACATTTGTGGTGAAAAGGGACATTTCGTTCACTGATCTGTGAACTAAAGAATTTATGCTGAGCCCTATGAAATGCGTGAGGATAGTAAGCACCGTATGAAGCATGCAGGGCGCTCTTACCCGAGTAGGATTTTGACGCGGACCTCCTTCTTGGTTCTGGAGATGTGGTTGAGCGTGGTGATTTCAGCATCGTACCAGAATCCCCTTTCTTCTGGAAGCTCCAGGTTGTAGTTGACCATCACCACCTGTCCCACTTCCAGCTGTTCGAACCGTAGCAGCGTCCGAGCTCGAGGACGCACATCCTCTGCATTCATCTCCACCACTCCATTCTCCGGGTAACTGCAGACATGTGATTTTTAACATTTTGTACAAATACACTGGTGATCAAAACAGTAGAAAATTTTAGCTCTTCAGTTAGAATGACAGTATGGTCAAACAACAAGCTCACCAAATAAAATACTTCTCTGAGTCAGCTCAGAAAACATGTCAACCCCAATAGAGCTCCAGACCAATACTGACACCTATACAGATACTCATTACCTACCTATTTACTGCAGTTACAACAGAATTACAATTATTACAGGATTCCAACTTTATAGAAACTTTTACATCTTCAATGAACCCATAATTTCTGAAAAGCTTCGATTTAACAGTGTGTAATATCAGGTTATACACTTCCACAGTTAGAAGTTAGGGGTGCAATGTAACAATAGCAGATACTGTATCTGGTCTATCGGAATTTATTCATAGCTGCCTGGTGGACAAGCAAGTTCAACAACCATACAAGAAATAAACCTTACTCCTTGACTTCACAAAAGTTTTCCGTTGGTGTGTGTTTAAACTTAATGTGCTTCATGGTGGTGTGACACACCTTAATGCTGTAACTATAAAACTTTTATGAGTATGAGCTACTTCTTCTGAATCCCACCTCTTGCTGCACTACATTCATCAGCTGTGACGTGATCTGGCTGACATTAGACCTGTATTTACTAGGCAGATTAATTTGGCCTGCATGGATGACAGGCGATGTAGAAACATGACAGAAATAGAGCAAAATAAACTGCAGCGCAAAAACTATCATGCTTACTATACACACTCACTTCATGGTTAAACACATCGAGAGAAAATAAAGATGCTAGTCAGATTCGAATAATATTATCAGCTGTGCAGTCATATCAAGTGTTTTGTTCCTCTTATACCATGGCAATTCACCAATAATTTTTTATTTATTTATTAAAGATTGACATGTCATAAGTTTTTTTCCCTTTAGTTACATTTAATGTCATGGAACTTCCACATCTCTAGCAGCTATAAACAGTCGTTCTCTCACCAGCCTCTTTTTTTTACTCTCTCTTACAGTTAATAAGACAAAAAATGCAGCTTGTTCTTTTACCAAGAAACCACAAAGCGTAAACTCCTCTGTCCTGAAGACTTTCCCATGTCAGAAAACTTAAAGTACATTTTTACTTCTGACTGGTAAAAAACACTGCCACAGGAGACTCCTAGAAGAAGTGCACTAATATAAACCTGTGATTTGCAACTGCTGCAAACTACTGTTAGAGCTGCTGATATAGAACATGAATCAACACTTTCTGGCCTATCAGTATCCACAATTCAACAGCAGGGTGGTATAAACCCTGTATCAAACACTAGTTTAAAGATTAAAACTGACTGAATAAAAATGTAAAAGTCACAACAAAAACAGCTTTTCACACAAAACTGCGTTGTTTCAAGTATGACCCTGGTGCTGCAAAGTTTTCTTAGAAATCCTCTCCACTGTTTCCATCCCAGGTGGCTCGCATTTCTGACAAGCTGTTTTTCCCCTCGCAAATGATACCACACACACACACACACACACGGTGAGGAGAAACGAGAGAGCGTGCACAGCTCAGCGGGGAAAAACAACAAAGCACCCGACTGTGTTAAAATCCCTCTGCCGCTGCCATCTTAATTTAGTGTGCAGGGAAAAAAGGGAACAGTTTAGGAAGAGGGAGTGTTAATAATTAAGGACAATTTCCAACTGTGCAACATTAACAAAAAATATGATTAACATATACTATTTTAACATGGCATAGCTGAGCTGAGCAAAGTGCTCTTATTCCCCACTGTTCTTCCTCCCCTCTTTTCTGGGAATGGTACAGCCCAAAGCTCTTCACACTTCATGTACAGAATTTTAGCTGTGGATGTTTATATGTTTACATTTTTATTTCAAGAAATGCACATCTGGTTGTTACTCTCAGAATCAGAAAGATAAACTGCTTAAAAAAATCGAAACAAATCTGCTACAAAAAATTCCCAATTTCATGCATGCCATGCTTATATGTGAAATCAGTTTATATTGTTTTCTTCCCATCATGAAAACCATAGTGTCCTGTATTAAACAGAGTAGCTTAAAGATTCATAAACTGCAGCTCATATGGGTGCTAACTACTAAAATTTAAGACTGATTGATTGATGTTTTTTTTTTTATTAATTTGTTTGTTTAGTTATTTAATTAACTCCTGTTCACTGGAGCTGCTGTCTCTCGCCATTTTGCAATAAGCAGGGCAAGAGAAGAAAACCTCCTTACCACACATTCACACATGTTTGTCTTACTATCCTTGTGACCTTAACCAAAGGAAAACCTTTCAGCTCTTTTAATTTTTTAAAATAAAAGTTGAAATTTGAAAAAGAAAAAAAAAAAAAAAAAAAAAAAAAAAAAAAAAAAAAAAAAAAAAAAAAAAAAAAAAAAAAAAAAAAACTGATTTCCTCATGGGGACCAGCCAAATGTCCCCACAATGTCAAAACAGTCAGATATTCCTATACTTGTGGGGATATCTGTTCCCCAGCATATAAGAACACCCCCCCCCCACACACCCACCCAGCTACCCCCACACACACTGCGCTATATTTTTGAAAAACCTAATCACTCGTCTAGTGGACTGTATTATCAGATTTTCTCAGCAGGACATATGCTCTTTTTCTATTGGTTTAAATATGGACCCTGTCATTTTGCTGCCCTTTTGAATTGGACAGACTTTATCCCATTAACGGTGCCTAAACATGCTGCTAGCTAGGCAGCCTAATCCCTGAACGAAGTGCAGAAACAGACACGTCCGATTTGCCGTTTGTGCTTAATGATTTATGGCTTTGCATGTATAAACATGTAAGTGTATTTACAGTTGCAGAACATTTGCAGTATATATCTAATTGTCTAGCTATGTTGCGTTTGATTGTTTATATTGTTCATAAACACAGCGTGAAAAAGGGGAGAAAATAAGAAAGAAACGCTCGCTGCTCAAGAGAGGTTGCTCGTCTCCATGGCAACGGCGCGTTCCGGATGAATTTGCCATGGAAGGGGGGAAAAAAACGGAGCGAGAGAAATAAGACGCGTGTGCATTCTGCCTCTCCTTCAGCTGCAGGCAGAAATCTGAGGAAGAAGAAGGGAGTAAGGTGTTTACGAAAGACGCACACACAAACACACAAACGCAATGCAAACATCTACACTTAAGCAGACAGTGATACACACACACACACACAAACACACACAAGTGCAATACAAACATCTACATTACACATAAATATACAATGATGAACCCAAACACACACATGGATATTCACATGCACAGACACACATACATATAAGTGAAAAACATCTAAATATGTAGACAGTGATGAACGCAAACACACACATACACAGGCCCATACACACAGAAGCCCAGAAACAAATTGCTAGCTGGATAACATAGTTCACCAGCACCTCTGAAATCTTATCGGGTTAGCTGCTGTTAGCCAGATGTTTAGTATTAGCAGTGAATGTCTATGAACAGGACTATATTTCATGTTAGCTATCTTGCTATTTGTTTTTACACACTGGGCTTTCATGATATTAAAATGGCAGAATGTGGCATGGATGTAAAGCAGATACAGTGGCCTGTTAAATCTGTACATTAATTTAAACGTTAAATGCACCCACTCCTCATATTTAATGTGGTAGCTGACATCGTCTCTGGCAGGATCTTCTGCTTCAGTTTGAGATGTTGAAGGCTTCTCACTGCTCGAGTTTAGCGGCACAGTGCCATTTGTGTCTGACTCCGTCTCCACCTTCCCATTAATGCGCTTGCCGTTTCTCCCTGCTCTGCCTGTAGAAGAAGCTGCTGTCTCTCTTTTGCTCCCTTTGCTGGATGGAGTGACTCTCTCGATTGTGGCCTCAAACCAGGCGCCGATGCTGACGTCCCTGCAGTCTACCAGCTCGTTAATCTGAAAGCACAACATTAATATTAATCCTTTACACCTGCTCTTCACACCTATAGCCTTAACAACTGCACTTTACACCTGTTCTGTACACGTACTCCCTGTATATGTACTTTACACATACTCCTTGTACACCTGTCCCCTCATCTTCATCCTTTACAGTTGCACTTTTCACCTAAGCCCTAAAGAGCAGGTTATACCTGTTCTTTACAGGTAATCACTTAACCCCTGTTCTTTACACCTACACACTTTACACCTTCCCCTACCCCTACTCTTTACAATTATACATTTTACATTTGATCTTGACACCTACACCCTTTACAGTTGCTCTTTACACCTACCCCCTTTACATCTACACTCTTTATACATGTTCTTTATACATACTCCATTTACATCTGTTTTTTACACATACTCCCTTTACATCTGCCCTTTACACATACTCCTTTTATATCTCTTCTTTACATGTACTCCCTTTACACCTGTTCTTTATCCCAATACCCTTTACACCTACAGTCTTTACACCTGCCCCCTCCCCTACACTGTTTATGAGTGCAATTTACATCTACACCCTTTACACCTGTTCTTTACACATACACCCTTTAAACCTGCTCTTTACACCTACACCCTTTATACCTGTCCCCTCCCCTACACCCTTGACAATTGCACTTTACACATGCACTCTTTACACCTGCTCCTTTACACATACTCCTTTTATACCTATTGTTTGCACCTACACCCTTTACACTTTACACTTTACTGCCCCTCACCTACACCCTTTACAGTTGCACTTTACACCTAAGCCCTTACAACTGTTTACATGTACTCCCTTTACATCTGCTCTTTACACCTATATCCTTTACACTTCAGGTTTCGCAAAATCGCTAGCCCGACGTCCCAGGGCTATTGTGTCGTCCAGTCGGGCTACCAAAATGTATTTCCGCCCTGCCCGTCAGGCTATCTTATAGGGAGGAAAAACTATATTGCAATGCTTTTGCATTCTCTCACAAATCTGTTCGGGTAATTATGTTGTATGTAATTTTCGGGCATCAGGGAGCCACTATCAATATGTGGGGTATTGAAATCGCGTTTGAATGCGTGCTCACTTTCAACTTTCACTTTCAATTTGCGATCGCACGAACTGTGTATTAGTGACGCTCGTCCTGTCAGTCATTACTATCCTCACGTGACAAGTGAAATCTCCCGCAGCAAGCTTAAACATGTGATAGAGATTGCATGCGCAGTAGAGAAAATCGCTGATAGTTGTGTGTCGATATTTCAGATTCAGAATCTGACACAGACTGAATTATGTTCTATATTGTTTTTACAAGTTCATAGAAATTTCAGTTCAGTTAGAACCAAATATTTGTATTGATGATTGTAATTTGATTATTTTATACGATTGTTGTTATTTGTGTTTTGAAAATGTTTTTGATTGATGTTTTGTCTCCTTTACAATATTCTACATTAAAAATAATGTCTTTTTTTTTATTTGGGCTACTTAAATTCATTTCGGGCTACCAAAATCTGAAGAGTGCCTGCCCGAACGGCTACCAGGGATTTTGAAATTTTGCGAGCCCTGCACTTGCCCCTTCTCCTACACTGTTTACAAATGTACTTTTCACCTACATTCTTTACACCTGTTCTTTACACATACTCCCTTTACACCTGCCCCCTCCCCCACACTGTTTACAAGTGCAATTTACATCTACACCCTCTACTCCTGTTCTTTACATATTCCCCAAAGATCTGCTTTTTATACCTACATCCTATACACCTGCTATTTATACCTACACGCTTTACACTTGCCCCCTCGGCCTACACTGTTTACAAATGCACTTCTCACCTACACCCTTTACACTTGTTCTTTACACATACACCCTTTACATCTGCTCTTTATACCTACACCTGTTACACTTGCTCTTTACACTTCCTTTTACACCTATTCTTTACACCCTTTAAACCTGCTCTTTACACCTACACCCTTTACACCTGTCCCCTCCCCTACACCCTTTACAACTGCACTTTACATGTGCACTCTTTAAACCTGTTCCTTTACACATACTCCTTTTACACCTATTGTTTACACCTACATCCTTTACAACTGCTCTTTACACCTACACCCTTTACACCTGCCCCGTCGCCTACACCCTTTACAGTTGCACGTTACACCTAAGCCCTTACAACTGTTTACATGTACTCCCTTTACATCTGTTTTTTACAGGTACTCCATTAACACCTATTCTTTATAGGTACTCAGTTTACACCTGTTCTTTACACCTACACCCTTTACTTTCTTCCCCACCCTTACCCTTTACAGTTACACTCTACACATCCGTTCTTTACACTTACAATTTTCACATCTGCTCTTTACACCTACACCCTTTACAGTTGCTCTTTACACCTACAACCTTTACACCTACATCCTTTATACATGCTCTTTACATCTATACCCTTTATACCTGTTCTTTATACATACTCCATTTATGTCTGTTCTTTACATGTACTCCTTTTACACCTGTTCTTTACACCTATACCCTTTACACCTACACCCTTTACCCTGCCCCCTCCCCTACACTGTTCACAAGTGCAATTTACACCTACACTCTCTACTCCTGTTCTTTACACATACTCCCTTAAGATCCGCTCTTTACACCTACACACCATACACCTGCTGCCTCCTCTACACCAATTACACCTGAACTTTACACCTGCTACACTTGAACCCTTTACACCTGCTACACTTACGTACACCCTTCACAACTGCCGCCTCCTCTACACCATTTACACCTGCTCTTTACACCTACAGCCTGTAAACCTGCTCTTTACACCCTTTACACCTACGCATTTACACTTGCTCTTTACACCAGTACCCTTTACACATAATACACTTGCACCTGCTCTTTACACCTACACCCTTTACACCTGGTAGGCTTACACCCTTTACAACTGCCCCCTCCCCTACACCCTTTGCACCATCTCTTTACACCTACACCCTTTATACCTGCTCCCTCCCCTACACCCTTTACAACTGCACTTTACACCCATTACACTTGCTCTTTACACCCTTTATGCCTGCTCTTTACACATACACTCTTAACACCTGCTCTTTACACCTACACCCTTTTCACCTGCTCTGTACACCTATACCCTTTACACCTGCACTACGCCCTTTACACCTGCTACACTTACACCCTTTACACCTGCTACAATTACACCCTTCACAACTGCCCCCTCGCCTACACCTATTACATCTGCTCTTTACAACTGCTCTTTACACCTACACACTTTACACCTACTACACTTACACCTGCTCTTTAAACCTACACCCTTTGCACCAGCTCTTTACACCTACATACTTTACACATGATCCTTCCCCTACATCCTTTACACCTACTCTTAACACCTACACCCTTTACAGTTGCTCTTTAAGTCCACACCCTTTACACCTGTTCTTTACACAAACATAATTTATACCCATTCTTTATACCCCTTTATACCCACACCCTTTACACCTGCACTTTACACCTACACTCTTTACAGCTGCTCTTTACACCTACATCCTTTACACCTGCGCTTTACACTTACACCCTTTTAACCTTTTCTGACCTTATAAACTCCGATCCCTGGATCGATGAGGTCAGCAGATGAGGATGTCGAAGGCTGACTGTCTAATGCTGAATCACTGTTGCTGCTGACCGTTGCTGGGGAAGCCGTGGTTGCTGTGGTTACTGTGGTTGCTGTGGGCGTGGTAGAGCTACTGCTGGGAGGAGTTACATTACCAGCCATGACCTCTCCATTGTTGGGAGTGGGGCTTGGACTGTCAGCTGGATCGGTGTGAGAGCGAATGAGAAGCTGAACAATGTCATTAAGGCCGACATTATAATCGAACAGGGTCTGTCCATCCTCCATCTGTAAATCATAGGGAGAGAGTGAATGAGTGAGAGAGAGAGAGAGAGAGAGAGAGAGAGAGTTATTGTGCTACTCAATAATAAATTGATTGAATAAAGTGTGGTAGAAATGAATAAATGAGTCAATTATAAATGTGAAATTTAAGTGAAACAGAGAACAAACAAAGGAGGAAGAGCAGTAAAAACAAAGAATAGGAAAAGAAAATGAAAAGGTGAAAGAAGAAGGAAGGCAGAAATGATGAAGGAAGAGATGAAAGCAATAGTATAAAGAGGGTGAAACAAAAGTAAGGAAAGAAAGAAAGAAAAAAAGAAAGAGAAAAGGGGAAATAAAAAAGAGGCAGTAAAAAAGAAAAAAGAGTAATAAGTATAGAGAAAGAAAAAGGTAATGAGGAAGGGAAAAGATAAGTAAGAAACCTGGAAAAGAAGGAGGAAGGAAAGATGGCAAAAAAGAAAGAAAAAGAGAAAAAGAGCAAAAAGGAAAAGAAGAAAGAAGTAAAATGAGGTAGAAAAGATGGACTGAAGTAAGTCTACAGGAACAAAAAAGGAAAGCGGAAAGTACGAATGGATAAAGCTAGAAAACGAAATAGGGGAAAGGTAAAATACAGACAGATGGAAGAAGAAAATAATGAAATCGTAAAAAAGAATGAAGGAAAGAAGGATGAAATAAATAAAGAAAAAAGAAAAACAGAAAGAAAGAAAGAAAGAAAGAAAGAAAGAAAATTTTAAAAATAAGTTTACTCATTCAGCAAGCTCACATTATCATATATGCCACTGTGTGTGTGTGTGTGTGTGTGATGTAAACCATATGTACATGCTACTAAATCCGCAAAATCAGAATGAAGGTAAACAGCTACTACTAATATAAATAAACAAATACATATTCGAATAGTGACAAAAAGGGCAAGGGGTTGCTATGGAAACACACACAGACACACACACACACACACACAAACACACATACAAACACACAAAATCCCTCCCACCGCACCTTCAGCCCAAGCACACACGCAAACACACACACAATGAGAGCAAAATGGCGGCTGCTTCACTCTGGTTGAGAGAGCGGGAAAAGCAGCACACACTCCGCCATGTTGACTGTAGCAAAAGGATTGCACTTGCACACACACACACACACACACGCACTATATTAGTATAGGGTGGTACTACAGTAATGGGTTGGTAGTGGGAAAATGACTTCCAGTGTACATAACGGCAACTATCACACTCTACCATCACATTTTCCGTTGATAATCTTTGTGTGTTTGTATACGTGTGTGTGTGTGTGTGTGTGTGTGTGCGTGCGTTCCTATTGCGAAACAGTGAGCATGGCGAAGTGTGTGATTTTTCCTGCTCTCTCTCTGGGACGAGCACGAAGGAGATGTCGCCATTTTCCCTGTTATTATGTCTGTGTGTGTGTGTGTGTGTAAATGGAATGGACAGAGAAAGAAGCTACTCCATAAGCACAAAAAAGAAAATAGATACAAAGAAAAAAAGCAACAGAGAGACAAACAGAAAAAGAGATATTCAGACAGAGAGACACCTGTCTGTCTCCCTCCCTCTCTCTCTCCTTCTCTTTTTGTCCAGTTTTTTCCCATTAAGTAGAAATATGAAACGAGCACACAGACAACACACTGAAATCATCACACTGCTGTATCTGCAGCTGGTCACATGATCATGTTTGTTTGTTTGTTTATTCATTTATAAACTTAGTTGTGTTACATTGTGTGCTGTGTGTGAGGTTTTATCTCCGTAGCCGTCACTATAACATTCCATTAATGCTGAGTGCGCACTACACCATGTTATTTTATCGCCCCAATTGTCAGGATCAGTGCCACCCCTGTTCCACCCCCTATCCCCCCACCCCCATGCCTCACCTCTTAATTGTTTATATAAGAGGTATATTTATCAGTGAATCTGTCAAGAAATCAACACTAATACAATCATATGAATTCCTGATCCAAACTGCTCGTGCTCACGGAAGAGAGAAATAAAAATGAGCACAGAGAAGACGCAGTGAATCACTCCGCTAGTTCATTTCACATCCGACACGCAGAGACTCTCACCAACCCGCCATCTTAACGCTTTCCCAAAACCACATCGAGAAAATGGAGTGAGACAAAACAGAGAGAGAGAAAGTGAGTGATAGAGGGAGATGAAACAGGAATAAAAAAAAGAATAAAAAGAAAATGAGGTGATGAAATGTAGGAATAAAATGAAAGAGAAACAATATATAATAAGTAGAAGGAGGGTTAAACTGTTGGTCTTCATGCCTTAAGTTGTCTTCTTTATGTTCAAATTTAGGTCTTTTTTTTTACTTTCATGTGGATGCAAGCGAGCGGTCAGATATGAAGTTTGAAGGACAAAGACCACAGTCATTAACACGTACACATTAAAGTATAGCACGTTTACAGTGTTCATTCATTCATCCTTAGTAACTGCCTGGTCAGGATCATGGTGCTTTAAATTAGGCTACTAGTTTATTTATATTTTGGGAAATAAAACCAACCAAATTTGTTAGAAAATGACGTGAGGCGAACAAAAACAACAACAATGCGAGCGGGTTAAAAAAAATATCCCACGCACATCTGAGACCGAACATGAACCGCAGTGATGTAGCTCAGGTTGAAGAACTGTCTGAGCCAGAATTCACACACCATGCTGATACTGCTGCCATTTCTACCTCAGGGTTTTTTTCCATTGTTCGTCCATTGGGGAGAAAAGAAAGAAAGAAAGAAAAACCTTCTGTTTTAGGCCACGCCCACTTAGGGCTTACACCCAAATCCAGATATTGATATTTGCAGCACTAAACAGATACAGATAATGGTATTGTGTTAGACGCCTTTTCCACAGACTCTGATATTGTGAACTACTGTCAGCATTAAGAAAACCATGATTTACACCACTATGATTTGATAAGTTTCAACAGTTTTAAACAGGTTTTAGTTGACATACCTGAGGAAAAAAGCATATTGTAGGGTTTATTTTTTAAATTACTGTAATAAACAACCACAGGAGGAAAGGCATCTATGTTTATTTGTGTGTGTGTGTGTGTGTGTGTGTGTGTGTGTAAGCAGCAAGCACAGTCTGTGTCTAATGACTGACAAACACACACCCGTACCTCATTAGTGATGTTACCCCTTTCATTAGGGCAGTTATTTATTCATGAATCCTCTATTTGATCGTTAGTGAACATTAATTTATGTCTTTAACCGGCAACAAAAATTTTCTCTTCTTTCATCTCTCTATTTTCTCTCTCTCCATTTTCTCTTCTTCGGTTTTATCGCATCATTTCTTTCCCTTCAGTTCCCTCTCTATCTTCCTCCTCCATTTCATCCCTCCATTTTCACGCCGTGGTTTTGCGCGAGTGGTAAAATGGCGGGTTCTTTAAGAGCGAGACGCGCCATCATGATGTGTTAAGAAAAAAAAAAATGCTCGCTGGCTCACAATCACGCTCTCCTGGATCAGTTTGTGTGTGTGTGTGTGTTAGCAAAGTATGTGTTTGAGTGTCTGCGTGTTTTGCACTCAAATGTCTTAAGCCAGTGTGAGTGTGTGTGTGTGTGTTCGAGTGTGTGTGTGTGCGTGAGCATATTTAAATTCTTCCCAACTACATATTTCAGTGCTTTTGCACACATTAGTGTGTCTTGTCTTAAAAGTGCGTGCGTGTGTGTGTGTGCACACAGTAGCGTTAGTTTGACGGGTTGACTTGCAAGTTCACAAAAAGAGGCCAAAGCGTGTGTGTGTGTGTGTGTGTATTTGTGTGCGTGTATGCGCCCAACCGCCATTTCAGCTTCAAGGAAAAGAGAATTCTGGGAAATTTGAGGAGCAGCTCCCCTCCCCCACTGCCAGCCAGGCAGAGCGCGAGCAAGCGAAAGAACAAAAATAAAAAAAAGAGAAAAGAGGAGGAAGAGGAAGAATTGGGTCATGTTCTAATAACGATACAACATCGACACAACAGTGTACCAAAGTGCGACCGGGTAATAAAACGTAACTGATTGATCATTAAACACCGAGCGACACAAAACAATTAAATCCTTCTTTCTTTCCGTTGTTTTCTCTCTGCTTTACAGCCTGCAGTAACATGTGATACGTAGCTGAATATCGCTGTCTGTTCAATGAGCAATCGGGTCTCGCTGGGGTTTAGACTCGCTCCTGTACACATTGCGATCGGATCTCATTTTCTCCTGCACACTATGCAGATAAGCTAGCTAGAGAGAATGAGCATTCAGGGAGCTTTCAGCACAGCACGGGTCAGATCTTACTGTTCAGTAGGGGTGTTACAGTTTTTATAAATTTCTTCCGTATTATAACCCAGTGAAAAATATCATGCTATCACAGTATTACTCAACCATTTAAAACACACAAGCTGGTGGTGAAAATTAAAGGAAAAATGATTTAAAAAAAATCTTCCCACAAATGTTGCACGCTCAATTCAATTTTTATGTAGATTATGTCGATTTTGGTCCCTAAGGAGCAATTATGAGGCAAGAGTGAAAAACTCCGAGACAACATGAGGAAGAAACCTGGAGAGGAACCAGACTCAAAAGAGAACCCATCCTCTTCTTTGTGATACCAGTGGAATTATAAGGCATTACAGTGTACTGGTATAGAAAAGTAAACACAGACCGTGTACTGAAAGGACGTTCAGTATGAGAAAAGCATGAACAAGAGTCTTGGGATGAGCAAAGGACAGTGTTTATGATTATAGCTGGTACAAATCTACAGCATCCAGGTGAGAATAATGAATAAGAATAAAGAGAATAAAGGGTGTATAATTTTGTGTATAACAGCAGCTCAGACAGATCACAGGTTTACAGTATTGCAGTTGTTCTAATATATCATCCTTTCTATAGTAACAGCTCATTCACAGGAACTTGTATAAAAGATGCTCTACATAATCTAAGTATAATAATAAATAATAATAAATAGATTGAAATACATATTAAATGTGCAATAGTCATAGAACATGATTAAAAAAAAATGCTTACAGTGAGCAAAATAACCATGCTGTGCTTCGAAAAAAATTAATGTCATGAAATGCAGTGAAACTTGAATAAACACTGACAGTGCTTTTCCAATATGAAGTAATCTATTACTAGTGAAGGGCATGAAGCTGTACACGGAATTAGTGATGTTGTTCCTGGACAAGTTCTGTATGTAAACACAATCTGTATAAAGTTTTGAATTATTTGAATGGCTGCTTCACGCAATGAATCAAGCTGGCATGTTTTCATCACTTAGAGCAAAAGGTAAGGCTCTGCTTTGGATGAACCACTTTTTTAGAAATGTATGTAATCCCAGCTAACTCCCATGAAGCTAAACAATGTTAACGATGTTACCTCTGGAGCTTAAAAACCTGAGACCTCCTTACAAAGAAAAATAGGACAGCAATGACACTATTGACAATTCTCATAAATCAGAATGAGCCAAATTTTGCATGTTTATAGTGTTATAACTTGGCTTTCAAGAAGGTGAATGGCCAAGTGGGCAAAAACACAGGTCAAGCTAAAATGCTAACACCATCATTGAGCCTGCACACGAGACTCTGACAGCCGCCGCTATGATAAGAAGAGTACTTGCATAGCAGCATTAGATGATAAGCCACTGTGTACAAGAGAAATGTGAAATGCAATATCAACTTGAGCTACGTGAGCATAAAGTATCTTCCCTAATGCGGTGCAACAAATATTAGGTACTTTTATCATATATATCTAAATAACAAAGGATGGTAAAGCCCTTAATAAATAAACAGCCTACCTCATCTCTTGAAAGTGATGTCATGACAGTCCTTGTTAGTGCTAATGCTAGTTAGCATGCTAACTCTAATTGAACTCCATAGGGCACTGCAGATCCTGTGGCCGGAGCTTTGTGTACATGGGCAGAAATGTAGACAGGCTCAAGAAAAAAAAAAATCAAATCTTGTTGAACTCCACCTATTTAACTGCTAGAGACCTAATCTTTACTAATTTTGACTGATGCTCCTTTAACAAAGAAAAATGTATAATCGTTGATCTGAAGTAGTTTTCTGTAAGGAAACATTTATTTTACGTGTATGGAAGGAGTCTCCAGTGTCAGTGCATTGTAAAGCTGTAACTTTAGGTTTTCAAATTATGGCCAACCTCTCACACCCATCCACAAGCCCAATTTTTTGAAGGTTTCCCTGACATAGCTTCTTTCCCCATGCCATAATCCTCCTTTAAGAGAACCCATTTCATGTCCCTCCTCTCTGATGTGTTCACTTTACTGCATATAACAATAACAATCTCAGTATAATTACACAAAACACTCACTGCTCAGATTTAACTGTACATTCCCTTCCAACATTCAGACTTCTTTTTAATTTTTTCATTTTTTGTATATTTTTCACCATTGGCAGTATTTATGTGCGATTCTGTGTACTGCATTTTTGATTGTACTGTATTGCAATTGTCTTGTTATAATTCTATTTTTATATTGTATTGTACTGCTGTATTTATCAGAATAAAAACTCACGTAGGTATGGACTTATTGGCTCTTTCATTGATTCAGTGGGACTAAATGTAAAGCGCTGCGAAAGTAAAAGTGCAACACAATCCTGACCTCCTGTAACGTGCAAATTTGACTAAGAAAGTTAATGATCTCCTAACAGCATACATACTGCTGACTATTTTTTAAATAAATTGGTTATTTTAATAGAATTTGGTTGTTTTTTATCAAATTTGGATGAATTTCATAAAGTGTAAGCATTATGAATCTAACAAAAAAAAATGAAGACATTGTTTGGAATGAACATATAATATGCTCTAAATGGCTACAAATACAGATATGAATAGGAGGTGCACTATTTTTATTTTTAGAAAGCTTGCCAGAAAGGTTCACAGGGCATGTGTTTGAGACTATTGTGCATCGTGACTGGGATCCCACAGGACACAACAAAAAGTCATGCAAGGTGGGAGGGGTTTACTTTCTGTCATGCCAACACCAGAATCTGCATTGCTTCACACAGAGTGGCCTACAAACATGGCCCCCAAAGACTACAACATCCAACAGCCATCACGAATGTTATCACGTTCACCAACCTACTGATTACACACACCTGGACTCACTTACACAATCACGCCAACAGTATAGAAGGACACTCATTCCACCACCACAATGTGAAGTATATGCTCAGTGTTTCTTACCTGTCGATACCAAGTCTTTATCTTGCCATAGTGTTTCCTGGTTACTATTCCCGTTCTGGTTATTATGACCTGACCTTGTTCTTGTCTTACGTTTTGGATTTGTTTGCCTGTTTTAATAAAACTCTGAACCTGCAACTGTCTTCGGCTCTGACACCTGACACCTTCCTCCAGGTGAAGAAAGAAAGAAAAAGATACAGATAAAGATCGTGGCAATGTATTACACCCCTATTAAACACATATTTAAAAAAAATACAATAGGATGAATGGGTGTGCGTTTTTACAATGCATCTCTCAATTGGTATAAATTTATATACTGCTTTAAATAGAAATGCCCAATTTAAAAATGATTCATAAAAGTTTTTAGCATGAAGTGGATTTTAGTAGCTAAAACTTGTTTGTTTGTTTGTTCACATTTGTTGGGAATGAAATAATTCAGTCTGTTAGTTAATATTTGAGTAAAAGTGTCTGTAGAACCTGGTATGCGTGTGTCTGTGTGCAGGAGGGCGCAGGAAGGAAGCAGACTAATTTTTCTCAGAGCTTCAGGCTCCCTTTATTTTCTCAGCCGTGCTTTTCAGCACCTTTTTCATTTACTCAACACAGGACCAAACAAAAATACAGTTCATAAAAATACAAAAGTTCACGGCTTCCGCTTCGTTCAAGCTCACTTCAAACTGGATCACATTCCATGTTGTGAGCCAACAACGCTGGACCACACCCCCGCCCGACTCAGGCTGGGGAGCCGCCTGGCCTGAAGCCGACTCCGCCCACCCCCCAACCCCCAGGCTTTGGCATGCGAGGAAATCTGCCACAGCCATCTGCGCCCCCAGTCTGTGGACCATTTTGAACTTGAATGGCTGAACTGCCGGATATCAAGGAGTGATCCACGCAATGGCTTCCTTCATGCTCTGAAGGTAGAGCCATTGGATCGAAGCATAATCGGAACAGGGTGTAAAGGGGCGCCCCAGTAGGTAGTATCAGAGGGTGAGGACCACCCATTTGATAGCCAAACACTCCTTCTCTATCATGTTGTACTTACTCCTTTACCGAGAGCTTCCGGCTGATGTAAAGCACTGGGTGCGCCTCCTCCTACACCACCCAGAACAAAACAGCCCCCAGCCCTCTGTCCGATGCATCAGGCTGCAGAACAAATGGGAGAGAAAAGTCAGGAGCAAGTCAGGAGCAAGTCAGGAGGCCCCCACACAAAAATGCTTTTTACCCGGCAGAAAGCCTGCTTGCACGGTTCTGTCCACTGGACCGTCCACACCTCCCTTTTTAGTGAGGTCAGTTAACAGGCTTGTGACCTCCAAAAAATTAGGCACAAACCTAATAAACCTAATGATAATAGCCATCCAGCCTCATGAACTGCCTCACTCCTTTTTTTGCTTGGGGTCTCAGGCGGGCTGCGATTGCTGCTGTCTTGTCGATTTGGGGATGCACCTGCCCATGGTCCAAGTGGAAGCCCAGACACCATACTTCCACCTGTCCTACTGCACACTTCTTTGGGTTTGCTGTGAGTCCAGTTCATATCAAGAATCTCAGGACAGGTCTTATATGTTGTACATGCCGCTGCCAATCATTACTATAAATGATATCATCTAAATATGCAGCGGCATATGTGCTGTCCGGGTGTTGTATTCTGTCCATGAGACATTGAAATGTCGCTGGGGCTCCAAACAGCCCAAACAGAAGGGTGACAAAATAGTGTAACCCAAATGGATTGGAAAAATCCATCAAGATATTGGAGTCAAGGGAAGCCGCCAATACCCCATGGTTAAATCCAGTGTTAAACAAAAGCAAGGTGTGCCCAATCGAGCAGTTAATCAATACGTGGCATTGGGTATGCGTCAAATTTAGACACTGCGTTGACCTTTCTAAAGTCCACACAAAAAATGGCCAACCCATGGGCCTTGGGCACCAAGACCACTGGGCTGCTCCAATCCCTATGGGACTCCTTGATCCCATGTCGAGCATAGCATTGAATTCATCCCGAACCTCACGTTTTTTGTGTTTGGGTAGCCGGGAGGGGCAGCTGTGTACAAACATGCCTGGACAAGTTTTGATTTGGTGCTCTATGAGGTCGGTGGGAGACAAAAACATGTCGGAAAATTCCCCTTGCAACCTGGCAACCTGTGCTCTCTAAGGACACATAGAGGTGGTCTCCACAGGGGACTTGGATGAACTGGGCCACACCTTCTAGATTTAGCACTAGCTCCTTCCTCTCAGGAACCATCATCAGCAAAGTCACAGGAACTGCCTCTCTCCATGGTTTCAGGAGACTGAGGTGGTATATTTGAAGTGCACTGCCTCCATCCTTTTGCCTGACCTCTTAGCCGTGTGACCTCAAAGGGCCCTTGCCACTTTGTGAGTAATTTAGAGCTTCTTGGACCTGCAAAAGCAGGTTCTCCTGTGTTAGTTGAATCTAGGTGTTAAGTTTTGCCCTCATTTCCAGAATGTACTAAATTTTGTTTTTGCTGTTTGAAGGTCCCTCCTCCCAATTTTCGATAATGATGTCTAAAACCCTGCAGGGCTTGCACCTGGACAGTAATTCAAATGGAGATAACCCCGTGGAGGCTTGTGGGACCTCTCATACTGCAAATAACAATAGTTTGAGCCACCTAGCCCAATTCCAAGCGTCATCATGAACAAACTTCTGAATCATATTTTTTAGGGTTTGATTAAACCATTTGACCAGCCCAATCTGTTTGCGGACAGTAAAAACTGGTGCGAATTGATTAATTCTCCAATAATTTGTACAATTCGCAAAGAATGTATGACATGAAAGATGTGCCTTGGTCAGTCAGGGTCTCCTTCGGGATCCCGACTCAGGAGATAACTCAGAAGAGTGCCTCTGAAACGCTGCTTGCTGAGATATTGAAGAGGCACTGCTTTGGGGTATCACTTTGCATAGTCCACTAGACCTAAAACAAAGCGATGCCCTTGTGCAGTCTGTTGTAATGGCCCGATGAGGTCCATACCAATTCTTTCAAAGGGGACCTTGATTAGTGGAAGGGGGCGCAATGGCGCTTTTGGGGTGGCCAGCGGATTCACCAGCTGACATTCCCCTGACATGCCGCACACCACCTGCGAATACCCAGCCGATAGAAACAGCCATGAGACTGTTTAGTGTCTTATCCTGCCCTAAATGCCCAGCCATGGGATTATGATCAGCAACACGGAGAAGCATTTCTGTGAGGCTCTTCGGTATGAACAACTGGGTCGTGTCTTCCTTAGTTTGAGTGTCTTGCATCACAAAATATAACCTATCCTTGATAACTGAAATGTACTGGTGGGATAGTGCAACGTTTGCCTGTATTTTTTGACCATCAATTGCCTCAGGGTTTCGTCTTGTGACTGCTCCAACGGGAATTCCCTGAGGGATATCCCCACAAAAGGTGGAGGCTGCTCAATCAGGGGAGGCCTGAGGTGCGTCAGGGATCTGGATCAGTTATTCCACTTCCATTAGGGAACACTGATTCAGGAAATGCCTGGATTCCCCGCTCCATCAGCAAACCTGCCCAGGCTTTGCCCTGGTCAGGGTGGGCGCAGATGGGTCTGCCTGTGGAAAGACAGCAGGAGACATCAAAAAGTGTCAGGGACTGGAAGCATCATCAGTGTTCCTCTGGTGCCCAGCTGACCCTTTGCAGTACTGCCCTTCTCATGTTCTGGTATTCCAGCTGCATGCATGGCAGCAGCTGCTGGGCAGCATG
Organism: Pangasianodon gigas; assembly: GCA_022758105.1. Lineage (NCBI taxonomy): Eukaryota > Metazoa > Chordata > Actinopteri > Siluriformes > Pangasiidae > Pangasianodon > Pangasianodon gigas. The sequence goes on along the minus strand of CM040468.1, from coordinate 10,660,816 downwards.
CTGAGCTTCCCCTGACTGCGAGGGGAGGAGGTGTAGGGTCCACTCATTCTTTGGCCATACCCATGCAACTGCCACGCACTTAAAAGGCTCCACAAAGGCCTCCTTATTGTCCATGGAGGACATGTTCACGAGCATTATGGCAAGGCCAGCTGGTGAAGCCATAGATGGTGGGGCTGCAGCTGGAGGAATTGTGGATTGCAGCAGCATCTGGAGCACCTGTCTGATGGCCACCACTGCTGTTGTCCCTGGTGCTGGTCAAGGAAGGCCTCATGTTGGTTTTGGTGGAGGCTGACAAGGGATTTAATTATCTCACCGAGCAGGGAGGTTTCCATGGTGGTGTCTGGTACCTCCTCCCAGGTTTCGGCACCACTGTAAAACCCACTGTGTGTGTGTGTGTGTGTCTGTGTGAAGAAGGACTCATGCAAATTTTCCTCAGAGCTTGAGGCTCCCTTTATTTTTTTGGCCATGCTTTTCAGTTTTTCAGCAGTTTTCATTTGGTCAACACAAGATCAAACCATCTCAATAGTTCAGAGCTTCCACTTCATTCAAGTTCAAGTTCACTTCAAACTGGATCACACTCTGTATGTGTGTGTGTGTGTGTGCTGTAAGCCACCTCCGGCAGCTCTGTCTCTCTCTCACCCACCATGCTACTGGAAGGACAAAGCAAGCACATATAAGTAAACTGGCAGTAATCACACGAGAATCATCACGTGTTACTTGCCGGTTCAACCCACCTTCTCTCTGTCCACAAGAGGACATAAATTTTAAGCCCTTTCACTAAAAGCACTTGTAAGGCTGAACTCAAAATCAGGAAAACACAGTTTCATCCCTAAGAGCGAGGTTTCTGGAGGTGGTAACCCTCTCACATTTTTGGACCAAAATTGGTTTGACAGTCTCACTTTTAATGTCACACCCCTTGTTTGTTCCAGCTACACCATTACAGAATTGATTTATGACCACAGACATAGCAATAGAGCAAAAACTGCTAAAACAAGGTTTAAATTATCATACAGTTATGACCTTCTCTTTAACATGCAGCAGCTCCTTTGGAGGAAAGTGGGCATACACTATACAGTATATACCCTATATAATTTCTGAACATCCCATTTCAGATTCGACTCGAGGTTGCAACTTGTAATTAACCTGGGGGGCCAGGGCTCCATGCAGGCCACTCGAGTTCTACAACTCTAACCTTGGAAAACCATGTTGTAATGGAAGTCACTTTGTACGCAGGGACATTGTCATGCTGGATATGGGTATGATGGTCAGGTGTCCACAAACGTTTGGCCATATAGTGTATTTAGTAATATTAAATTAATTTCAGTGACTTTGGTCATCAGTTTTGTCAGTTCCAGCTAGTTAGTAGTATATTAGCCTGACTAAACTGACATTAAAAAAAAAAAAAACGTTTTTTCCCCTACAGTGTGGCACAGTGGTACAGTGGGTAACATTACCACCTCACAGCTCCAGGGTCCTGGGTTCAATCCTGAGCTCAGGTTACAGTCTGGGGCATATTCTTCCTTGTGTCTGCATGGGTTTCCTCCAGGTTCTACAGCTTTCTCCCACTCTCCAAAAACATGCAGGTAGGCAGACTGGCAATGCTAAATTGCCCCTAGGTGTGAACGTGTGTGTATGAGGCCCTGCAATAGACTGGTATTCCATCCAGGGTGAATACACCAGAATAAAGCAGTTGTTAAAGGTGAGTGAGTTTTTTTTACACTGTAGTTGATAATGTACAATGGCACATTTTCCAACTACAAAACATTAGCACACAGCAGTGATTTATTTAATTATTGTTTAATTTTGACCATGGTCTTTTTTTAATCTTTGTTTTTGTCAACAAAATTACTACTGCTGCATTAGGTGAACATTATATACTCAAAAGTTAACATGGTTCTCTTTAAACACTGGGATTATATTAGCATACCATAGCATAGTAATTGTAAATTGTGGATATTTACATACATTTTATACAATTACCATTTTTATTTGAACACTGATTCGATGCAATGTAATGTCCAAGTCACTTTTAAACATAAATGATTTTTATCCTGATTTGACATTTTAAAAAAAAATATCCAGTTTAAGGATTCTTTGTGGAAGTCTTATTAGACGGGGTGAGTCAGTTCCTTGAGGGACAGAGAGAAATGCAGTGAAATGCTCTCTCAGCGTCTGGCAAAGTCCCCCAGCTACAAAGAGTACTTGCTTCAGTGGTGAGCAGAAATCTTTGAGCAATGCAGAAAGGCAAAGCAGAAGAAAATGTATGCTAGAGACCAAAAAGCACAGTGTGACGACCAGCAGCAGAGAGTCTTACAGAGTCTAGATTTTTGGTTTACAGGCAGCACTGAGTCAGAAAAAGAGCTGGCGAGAAGAATAATATGCCCAGCACTCGACTACATTTTAAGGATGTGCACTTTGTTCATATCAACTGCTTTGTACTCAAACTGGGAAGGTATGGCTGATGACTTCAAATTCTCTGTGTACAGTCAGTGTTTATTCCCTTAACAAAGCTGAATCAGGGATGCATCTATACCAATACTGCTATCATGTATCTGTCAGATACAGTGCTCATTTACCTATACTTATCAAAAATGCTCTGATGTGATGCCAACATATGATATCATTGTGATGTAAGCCTAGTGTATGTTGTTGCGCTAATGGACAGATGACACGAATATAATTGGAGACAAAATCACTGTTAAATAACAGTGTTAGTGTTCAGGTACAACATAATATTATTATAAAATAACATTTTAAACTAATGATCAGGTAGAACACAATAGTGCTGAGTAACAGTGTTAAAGGTCCTATATCTTACTGTTATTTATACAAGTGCGTTATTCTGATTGGTCAGAAGGTGTTGATTAATTTTCTATAACAGTAGTCCTGACAATAGTGCAGGTTTATATTAATGCACTAATTCTAATGTGTTATCTTTTTTATAGTAACAGCAAGGCTTGTGTGATATAACAATATTATCGTCTCTACACGATATTATGTTGCCATGATACCTACGTTTACTGCAGACTATATTAAATTACCAGACCCGCCAACCATTTTGCGCTTTGTGTAGTAGCTCTGCAAAAACATCAGAGTACACTTGTATGAGTTATCACTCAAAAATACACCACACAAGTGGCCTTTTTCTCCCAATAAAACGAGAGATGAGCCAACTGACATGGGAATCTGGAATGATCCGCGCAGGTGTTTTGAACTCTCCGATATTAACCGACACTTCTGGGAGCCGTGCTCCCCTCCCCCAATCTCATGTGCTCTTGTCTCACGCAGGGATGTTTCCACAGGCTCCCTCACTTTCTGTGACAGTTAGTGGAGAATTAATTAAACTGAAATAAATATATATTTATACAACAGTTAGTTCCAGTCCACTAATTTGATTGGACAAGTGGTGTTCTAAGAGTGCTGATATTAAGTATAAAAGCACTGGTACATGTCACTGTTTGTAGCAGTCTGCTTGTCTGTATTCGCTACATAAAATTCAGATTTTTGCAATAGTTTCTTACATCGAAACCATTACTATGGGCTGTCAGTCAGTCTGTGTGTTGCATGGCAACACACAACACTCTATATAGCTGTGGCTTCTTTGGGAACTATTTTCAATGATGGAGCAAAAATAAACAAAACCTTTGTAGTATAATAGCAATTTCACACTCACAATCATGCTGTTGTACTGAATATAGGCATGGCTGTGATTACCTGCGGCTTCGTGCCTATATATACACACACAGTGGATTCAGAAAGTATTCAGACCCTTTTACTTGTTGCACACTTTATTGTGCTGTGCATTTGATTTTGAATGGATACAATTGCCATTTTTACCCATCACTGTACACGTACTCACCCATAATGATGAAGTGAAAACATGTTTTTAGAGATTTTTGAAAATTAATTAAAAATCAAAAACTGAAATCTTATATTCACAAGTATTCAGACTCTTTATTTAATACTTTGTTTAAGCCCTTTGGAAGGAATTACAGCTACAAGTCTTCTTGGATATGTCTCCACAAGCTTTGCACACCTATATTTGGGCAGTTTATCCCATTCTTCACGGCAGATCAAGTTCTGTCAGATTGGATGGCGAGCATCTGTGAACTGCCATCTTCAGATCTCTCCTCAGATGGGCTTTAAGTCCGGGCTTTTCCTGGACCACTCAAGAACATTCAGACACTTGTCCCACAGCCACTCCAGTGTTGTTTTGACTGTATGCTTAGCGTCACTGTCGTGTTGAAAGGCTAACTGTCACCTCAGTCTGAGTTTGCGTGTGCTCTGGAGGAGGTTTTCTTCAAGGATGTTCCTGCATTCATCCGTCCCTCACTTCTTACCAGTCTCCCTGTCCCTGCCACTGAAAGGCACCCCCATAGCATGATGCTGCCACCACCATGTTTCACCGTAGTGATGGTATTTGCCAGGTGATGTGCAGTGACATAGTGCTTGCTGTTCTGCCCAAAGAGCTCAATTTTCGTCTCATCAAATTTATGGAGTGCTGCAGAGGTGGTGGTCTGTCCAACAGGCTCTCTCATTTCTGCACAGGACTTTTGGAGCTCTTTTAGAGTGACTGTTGGGCTCTCTCTTACCTGCCTGACCAAGGCCTTTCTTTCCTGCTTGCCCTCTTTGGCCAGACAGCCAACTCTAGGAAGGTTAAAGGTTGTGCTGGAAAAAGAGCAGGTGATTTTGTTCCTAATCAACAGTCCAATTTGGTTGAGCCTGTGCCCATGATAGCCTCAGATTCCTATTCCTGGCTGACAGGAGTGGAACCCAATGTGGTCTTCTGGTATTGCAGCCCATCCACCTCAAGGTTCAATGTTTTGTGCATGCTGAGATGCTTTTCTGCTCACCATGGTTGTAAAGAGTGATTGTAGTAGTTACTATAACCTTCCTGGCAGCTCGAACCAAGCTGGCTATTTTCCTCTGACCTCTCTCTTATCAACAAGGAGTTTCCCCCCACATAAATGTCACTCACTCAATGCTTTTTGTTTTTCGCACCATTCTGTGTAAACACTAGAGACTGTTGTATGTGAAAATCCCAGCAGATCAGCAGCTTCTAAAATACTCAAACCAGCCCATCTGGTACCATCCATGCCACGATCAAAGTCACAGAGATCACACTTTTTCTTCATTCTGATGTTTGATGTGAACATTAACTGAAGCTCTTGACCTGTATCTGCATGATTTTTTGCATTGTGCTGCTACCACATGATTGGCAAATTAGGTAACTGCATGAATTTGCAGGTGTACAGGTGTTCCCAATAAAGTGGACAGTATATATACGCATACATACAGTACTGTATGTCAAAAGTCTTAGGCACATGCAAAAAAATACTGTAGAGCAAAAATGCCTTCAAAAATAATGAAATTAAATGTTTCTACATTTTAAAAAATACTATAAAGAGCAGTAAACAGTAATGAGTCAATATTTGGTGTGACGACTCTTTGCTTTAAAAAAAAATCAGTAGTCTCAGGTATAATCTGTGCAGTTTCATAAGGAAATTCGCTAGTAAGTTTTACCGAGCATCTTGCAGAACCAGCCACAGTTCTTCTGGAGACTTTCACACCTAGTTCGCCAATATAACGTGTATATGTCAACACTCCAAATGATCTCAGACCCCTCTAAAAGGCCCACAAATGAACCATACTCAGACCACCTCAGGAGGTGGTCTGAGGACGGTTCATTTGTGGTTCGATTGATTTGTGCAATGTGAATGTGAAGACACACCACTCCGCTTTGCGTTTTCGCAATGTGTGGTCGTGGGGTTGTGTGGTCTCAGGAGGAGACCACTGCACTTATTGATATTTGGATAGAGGATTGCATTAAATGGCAACTATCCTCAGCACATAAGAATATCAAAGATTTTCTTTTGTTTTTGCAAAAAATGAAGTATAGAGGGCACAAGAGAATGGCACTGCAACATCGTGTAAAAGTAAAGAAATTATGCCAGAAGTACATGAGCACCTGGGACAAAATGCAACAAAGTCCGCTGAAATTAAGGATTCCTGTCCCTTCTACAAAGATCTAGATGAAATTTTGGGTGCAAGTGCTTGTGCAAATCTGACGAATGTTGTCGATGGGGGAAGCATGTTACACAACACACTTACACAAAGTATAACACTATAAAAAGAATAACAAAAGATAACACTACCCATAATCCAATGCTGCACAGATAGTGCTGGAAATTTGTGCTGGAAAACTAATGTTTGGAAATCCAAAATGTTTTTGTACTGACTCAATAATGTAGAAGTCAGAAAAATAAAAATCTATAACAAAGTTTACACTAAAAAAAATATGGTGCCTATATGAGTTTACTATATTGGGATGGTCAAAATGGCTCTTTCAGTTTTGACTGAAAAACAATGAACATTTTGACCTTGATTGTGATGATAATTAGAAGGTGATTAAATACGTTGTTTTTAGACAAACAATCCACTATCCAGCTGAGTTGCCACAGTACCTGACTGCACAACTGGTAAAATTATTACACCCTCCACTACTCTCCTTAAACCAGAAATCGTGGAAATGCTCATTTACCTGTCCTTTCTTGCTAATGCTTATAAATGATTTAATTGTTTATCCCAATATTTTAAAATGGAAAATGCTAAGCCTAGTAACAGCTTATTCACCGGGAGTGGTATGGTGGATGCTCCACATAAACAGATTAAAAATGTGTGTTATCATTGATACGAGGAAGTTTTCTGTTAGGAGACATTTATGTAATATTTATGGAAGGCAGTGTCAGCACTGACAAACAATCATGAGATTATCTGCACTGACAGAAACAATCATGAGATTAACTTCATGAGAGAGAAAAAGAGAGGCTGGTGAGGAAACGACCATTTACAGCTGCTATAAGGTAAAGTGATGACAGGAACAAACTGGTTCTGCAGGTACTTTAAATGTAACTAAAGAAGGAGTGCAGCTTATTTATTGACAAGTTGTCAGAATTCATCACTGAGTCTGTCAGTCCAACACAAACGCACTCACATGGGGCCAAACAATCAGAAAGAGAACGTCTTTGTGTGTACGTCTTTGGATCGAAATACAGACAGCTCAAAGAAGGACAGCACAAAGGATGTGGAATTTACAACTAAAGACACTCCAAGATGAATTACAATAATTAAAGAGTAAGCAACTGACAAGACATGAACAACCTGAGAAATTAAGATTCTAAAGTTCTCACAAGTTTCATATTATTTATGTTCAAAATATTGTAACAGTGTTGTGTGAGGTAGTGGCCAGCTGTAAATAAAAACATAGTTTAATAACAGTGCAAACATGGCAGCACAATGCAGTTATTACGGCATAATTACACACTAATATAAAAGTGTACAGAGAAATGAAGTCATTTCATACGGCTGCTTCCGTTTATTGTGTATATTTTTGGCTCCTTTTTTTTTTCTTCAAAACTTCCGCCTTTCATTCATCAGCACGTGCAGCTGGCAGGAAACCGGAAATAAGAATACCTCGCTTTTGTTTTCTCTCTCTCTCTCTCTCTCTCTCTCTCTCTCTCTCTCTGCATCTTTATTCATCTCTCACGTCCTTTTTTTCTTTCACGTTGTGACGTTCCATCCGCGAGCACGACGTCAAAACAAAACACACTTGGGCGCGCGCGCACACGCACACACACACACACACACACACACACACAGCGCTTTCCAGCAGCTTCGCTTTGGGGCAGCGCACGTGTAGCGAGAAAAACACAAACAAACAAACAACACTAACAGCTGCTCGGATGTCGCGATGTGCTAATAATAAAAAAAAGTTAATAAACGGAAATGAGACAGAGGCTCCGTCCCAAATCGACATATGAGCACAGTAAAAGAACACTACGCAGTACTAAACACTGAGGATAATTAGTATGAAACATGAGCTTACTTTACGCTATTAACTGTCGCGTGTCTTCAGGTAACCATGGCTACGTCCCAAACCATAATACTATCGCTGTAAATACAGTATATTATCACTGTTTGGACACTATTTAGTAGGTTAGTATGCAGATTGGGACGTTGAAGGGGTTTATAGCGGAATATATAGAGGGAAAGGTATATTTATTGGCAGTGATAAGATATCTAAAATGAAGAACAAGCTAAAAGAATAAATTATCCAAATACGCAAGTATATGAATAAATTATCCAAATATGCAAGCATATGAATAAATTATCTAAATACGCAAGTTACTAGATAAACAGCCTAGTGTTGACTTGACACCTAGTGTTTATCCGGGTTCAGTCAGACTTATATAACACTGCAGGCGTTAATTCAGTTTGTCCAGTCCTGATATTTTGCTAACTGATAAATCTAAATTAATTTCGCTTGATTTCGAGGGGTTTATGGTAGCGTTTCTTGCGCAACAAACTGCAGGCTAACATTCCCAGCCAAACAGGAAGCTCCAAAAGCGTTAGCCAGCCAGCTAGCCATCTAACTTAGCAACCTGGCTAGCTAGCAGCGTAGCTGTATCCCAAGATAATAAGACAAACAAACAGCGAGAGATAAACACGAGTCTGAAACCATTAAAACAGACATTTCGGACCTGTTTGCCCCTGTAGAATAAGCGCTGTCTCTCAGGGTCCACATTGAAGATCTCCTGTATTTTGAGACGCAGGGACTCGATCTTGGTGAGCCGGGACAGATCCTCCACCGTGCGGGTCTCCGTCCCGTCTATAGTGCGGACCTGAATCCACATCGCCGCTCGGTTTAGCCCCGAATAACGGTCACGTTTAACGGAAAAAAATAAATCGGTTTAATCCGGTTTCGGGGGCTCGCAGGGAGGGGAATAAGGGGGGCTCTGAGAGAAAGTGTTCACGTCTCCATACACTCTCTCTCTCTCTCTCTCTCTCTCTCAGCTTTAGGAGGCGTTACTCACTCAAAGCAGTCACGTGGCGCCAGCGGGGGGAAAAAACACGCACGCGACGTTACAATTTCGCGCCTTTTTAAAGACGCCACGCGCATCTCTGAGGTAATTTGTAAATTAGCCTGTAGCTAACCTACTCAGGTTTTTAATTCGTTTTCAGGTGAAATAAATTCCTAGTCTACAAATCCCAGATTTGTCATTTTTAAAACCTGCACTCGAAAAATGTGTCGCCATTCATACGCTTTTTTAATGTGATGCTGAATGTGTGTATATATATATATATATATATATATATATATATATATAATGTTTGTATGGAGGTAGCAAATATGGTTCCAGTCTAAAGAATAAATAAACAAAAAACTAGTTAAATAATTAGAAATATAGAATAAAATTAGATACAGAAAATTTTGTTCCTAATTTTTTTTATATGATTATACACTACAAGTGTGTTTTGATTTAAAAAAAGTTTTGAAAAAAATATAAGAAATTACAAATGATGCTCTCTTTAAAATGTTTGTTTATTTCAGTAAAAGATTGTGTTAATTTGAAAAAATAGTTTTTTTATTGCTAAAACAATTGCTCTAAATAGGTGATGAAACATGTATTGTCTGCTGAGTAAATAATGTGAGGTTTATATGTAAATATTTCAAGTAGATTGTAAGAGATCACACACGCTTTTTAAGTTTGTTGTATTTAGGACCAGTGTTTCTAGTTTACAAAAAAAAATTGATAATAGTGCAGTTTTTATGTGCAGTTTTTATGCCCATTTATTGGAGTTTTGTTTTGACAGAGAGACATACCTATGGAAACCCATATTTGTTAATTAAATATTGTGGTATAATGTAGTAGTAAGTTCAAGATAACATTTATTCCCCATTGTCTACAGATAAGAAATCTGGCTGTTGAGTAATGACATGAAATCAATGTTTTTTAATCTGCATCTTGGTCTACTTGCTTGCATGTTCTTCTGCCAAAGTTAAATTTCAGCACAGAAGAAGTGAGGATCATTAAAATTATCCTACACAAATATGTCTTATCCTCACCTCATACCTGGATAGTTGTTGTATTATACATCTAGTAATGTGTATTTGTTCATAAAATGAAGCAAATCATAGTGAACAATTCATGTTAAACTTATTTAATAACATAATGTGCTATAAACACAGTATGACTGTAATGTGAGCATTGTATAGATTCGGCTGGTGTTGACACTTATAATAATAAAAAAAATTATTTAGTATTATAGAAAAAAACAAGTGAAAGAGGGAAGATGGAGGACAAGGGAGAGGACAAGAGCATGATCACCCTCAGAAGATTTTCTGTGGAAGCTGTGGAAGAATTACATTGATGGGATGAGAAAGAATGGTAAGAACGCCCTCTTGTGGAAAATCTTCATTTGATTAGATGTGAAAGTGTGAAAAAACTAAGACCACTGGGTGCTCTGCATCTGAGAGGGCTCATTCAGCACTCCAGAAAAAGTGCTAAATGCCACATATAGAGGATTTACCTTCTTACATATATTTTTCTGCAGATATATATTTTTTGTCCAAACACAAGGCCTAATCCAAGCACAGAGCTTCAATAAAAGCAATAATGATTATAATAACAGATGATGGGTGATTACCTGTATTAGTGTGCTACACCCGAGATTGTATAATATCCAGGCAGATTAAACAGATGACAGAAATAACCTACGGTTCTGATATCTTGATCTTAGTTCTGCTTAGGATACTTGTTAGCTTGTCAAGGATGTCATTTCTTTGTTGCAATAGATGAATACTATTCCAGGATATCAGAATTAACCTGTGATGTTTCCCAGTTCATCAATTTTAGAGCCACTCTTTTTAATGAGATATAGTACAATGTTGCATTATTGTTTTGATACCCAATTTAGAAATTTAGCCCAATAGATGGTCGTTAACACAGGTTATGAGACTACTAGATTGCACAAAAGCTAGACTGTATGATAGTGCACTAGTCGGTGAGTAAAACTATTTAGGGTTTGAGACCCAACAAAATAAGAACAATTAATAGTTTACATATGCTTTATGTTTAGCTACTCTACCGTAGACAGAAAGATAGAGACAGACATGTACTTTATTGATCCCAGTTGTTAGATATAGCCTACTATAGAGACAAATTTAGTCTACCAGAGTAGACCAGGGGTTAAAGAACTGTAATGTGAATCCCTTCAACAGAAATTTGCCTTAAGCATCTCTTGAGACTTGAAGCAGGTGAACATTTTTTTTGGCAATAAATGGCAAAACCTACTTAAAGAATATTATTTGTTAAATATTCAGTTGGTTAAATAAATGCTCAGTTTGTTCAATGTATTAACATCTTTAGAACTTTTAGAACATTTCAACTTTAATGTGACCTTGACATTTCTACATTTAGGAACCACTAGTTGCTCATTTGGGAAACCCTGCACTAGACAAGTCTTGGATGGCAAGGACAAATCTAAAATGTTGATTTTAGTGTTTTGATAATGGCATACAGACTGTTAAAATGCTACTGTATACAATAAGACATCCACTGCTTTTATTTCTTTTTTAAATCTATTTTATTTCTCACATAAGCACAACACTAAAGCTGGGAACATCAACAGAGCCAAACCATGACAGGGGTGGACAATTCCATCATAATGCAAGTTATATGATGCACAATAACACACTCAAAGAGCAGGCACTAAAGCCACTTTGGCGTCGTACCAATATTCACCCAACAGGATCATCGATCGATTGGTAGATGCTTCAGCACTTACAACTTTATGCCCTACAAAGCTCACTTCCTAGTTCCACTCGGCTATGACACACCGAGCATCAGAACTTACAAAATCATTACACTTTATTTCTCTGCTAACTTCCAGTATTTTTAAACACACTTTAAACCTTGAAGCCAATCAAAATTCAGCATTGAACAGTACCTATAAACAGTGTAAACTGAATGACCTTTTTGATGTACATTCAAAATAAAGCAAATAGACAGAATTTATAGCTGTGAGAATTACAACATACTAATGATTTCCTCTTATACAAGATTATAATATAGACCAAAACTAAAAAAAGGCTCAAGATGGAGGAATGATAAATGAAGGAGAGAAAGGAATAATGTCAGCCTGCGTTACATGAAATCGGCTCCATTACAATAACAAAAGCAGAGATGTGAACAAGTGAAGGACAGCAGAAACGAAATGAGAAAAGATGGGATTTGTATAAGGGTTGGGAAGGAGGAGTCTAATCTTCATCGGATGAGTCTCTATCGAAGTTGTAGGCCATGAAGAAGACGTCAGGTCGAGGAGGGACAGGGGAACGGCCCGGACTCACAACCTCAAAGCCCAGGAAACTAAACGTACGCACCAACTTAGCTACACACAAAGAAAAAAAAAAAAAACAACCACAAGTTTAAAAAGTGCACTTAAGAGTTTCATTTCAATCATTAAAAACATTGCTCACTTCTTTAAGACCAGAGTGCAAGACAACCAAAATACAATGGATGGATCTGAACCAATCACATGCGAGATTAGAGAATGATGTGGTGTTCAGCACCTTTTAGCCATAGAGCCTGTCTGTGCGCTAAGATAGCTATTTTAACTAATGTATGGATGGATGGTGGTTGTCATGGCAATATCACATTTTGAAATGTTTGGCTGTTGAATAAAATCAGTGGGAAACAATTTTCCAAGTAGCATTTGTATGCATTTATATTTATAAATCTTAGGATCAGGTTGTAGAGATGTTCATAAGATGACTTGGTATGTCCTGATACTCCCACCCTCTTTCCATCACTGACACAAAAGGTGAGATTCCACAAGATCCATTACACCACAACTTCATAAATACTAATGATAGCAGTGATAAGCTGGAACATACCACGATCGTCTCTGTTCTTGTAAAAGCAAACAAACACGCTGGTGACCTTTAAATGTTCTTCAGCAAACTCCAGCAGAGATGCAAAGCTGGGGGAGGAGAAACAATATTTATTACTCACTTTACACAATGCAATTTAGATTTCAATGTTAATTTCACCAGTATTTAATTAACTAACTGATGTCACTTTTAGCTGAAACATTCCCCCCCTTTGACCTCTAAGTGACCACTGACCTCTCCTTGCTGCCCTCTGGAAGTGGCTCGCGAGGAATCTCGATGTAAAGGGCTTCGCCGCGGACAACCGCCTCCCAGCTAATCACACGAGAGACAGTGGGCCGGCTGAGGAAGTGCAGCGTTGCCGGGCGACCACCTCCAGCAGGACGTTCGATCACACTTAACTTCCTGTCCTGGGGAGAGAAAAAGAGGCATTTCATGTTAAAATGCAACATTGCAAAAGAGGACATTCAAGTCATCTTTGTGTCCCAAAGGTGTTCAACAGAAGGGTCCTGGCAGTACATTCATAAGCCAACTAGAACTCTTTAAACACAAGATGGTTTGCAACAGTGCATAACTACCACATCATTTTTGCACATTGTAGATTATGCAGTCATACACACTGAAAGCAACACAGCTCAAACTCTGTTACTTAACTACTGTATAAGCATCTTGTTAGAACAGCGTTAGTTCACTAGAGTCTGAGAACTAAAATAGCTGAGGTTCTCAAAAAAAAAGTTAATGTTCTTTCTAGGACATTAACTAGATGAAGGAAACATCAAACCATCAGTAAATAGCAAAAATTAGTATGAAAAAAATGTGATGCATGTTCTGCCATATGGTGTGGTAGCTGTGTGTAACAAGTGTCCATGTGGAGCAGTTACAATGATTCAAAGTCCACTGGAGGCACCACATGCTGATCTGTTAGCATTCAACTCCATCAGTCTGTGTGTGCATGTTTTTTTCTCACCGTGTAGAGTGGCCGAGCTGAGGGAGAGTGATCCCGTGTGCCATTCCCTCGCCCACCTGGGATCTTCAGGGGTGGGAGAGGGGCATCAGGAACACCACAGAGGCCCGGGACCAGGAGTACTACTACAGCTCAGAGACAGACTACAGAGAAACAGAAAGAGAGAGAGAGAGAGAGAGGGAGAGAGAGATGGAATGAAATACAGAATGTGAGAGAGACAAGTGGAGAAAGATTATCAGACTTTGCTCACCAAACTTAAATAGCCAATTAAAAAACTGTCATAAAGCAAGTTATTAACTTTAGGCTGGAAAGCATAGCTGTACCTGCTCTTTTTGCTAAAAGGGCCAACTCTTTAAAACACATTTGAGTCTGATATTTTTGGCTTGGACACAATCACAGCCTTTATCCCTAAAGCTGAATCTCAGATTCACAAGATCCAATGGTCATTTACAATTAAAATGAGGACCAATGAGAACAGCTTTAGGGAAGCAGGAAGTAATATCATGGAAACAGGAAGTAATATCATTAAACCAGGATAAACATGCGGAGATGCGCTTAGAGAGCCCCTGACCAGAGGCACAGAGCTATAATGTTCATAAAAGATTAATGGAGTCATTATAATTGTTCCATATTTAACTGCACCAGACACCAAGTGCATAAACAAACTAAGAGAATCACATTTTATTGGCTACCAGCTGCTATGGTGAGAAACTGGACTGATCGACCTTTTTTCCCCCGTTTCTGTTTGAAAGCTACTAGTTACACTCTTACAGATGTTCACTGGACACTTATCTCCAGTTTGCCACACAGAACTGAACAGGTGAAAACGTAATCAGCTTGTTCTTGATAAACTACAAACTGTTAAACTAAAGCACAGTTCCTACATCACATCTATGACCTCTAACAGATTATATAACAGGCTCAAGGCCAAAGACTGTAGGCTATAAAAGCATAAACCATCTAGCGACCACTCACTGGATAAGAGTTACAAATTTTCTTCATCCGAGGTGTTTCAGGAACAAATTTCAGTCTCTGTAGTTACTTACAGTCTGGTTACTTCAGAAACAGATTTTAGGTTTGAAACACCATGGAGAGTCTGGATACTGCATTATGGAGAATTATGATGCATTACATTGTATTCTGTACGCATGAAAACAGGGCCATCAATATGGCTCGCATACTGTTACTGACTTGTGTTAAAAATATATTAAAAAAATAAATTAAGTTAAAAATTAAAAAAAAAAAAATTCCATTAATAAACTGTTTACATACAGCATTAAGTGCCTGAAAGTAGTCACTAATGCAACACATCATCTGACCATGTGTCACACGACTGGAGTTTTATTACATTTTGAGAGCCAACACTCCTATAAGTCAGTTTCCCTGAGTCCAAATCAGAGTGAAACTGGTGGTTTGGTTTGCGCACTACTGAGGCCAAAAAAAAAAAAATTGGGCAATTGCGTAGGCCTGAAAATGTACACACAGAAATACAGTGATGAAAAAAGCTAAACAAACCTTTACCGTGAGTGCATAGAAATCTAAAAAATTTGGGGACCCTGGAGAACACATTTATATAGCTACATAATCATTTATTAACTAGTAGAAAATATTTAGTGCATCACATCCAATGTTTATTTTCTGCAGCTTTTGCACCTGTGGCTCAGCCTGGCAGCTCGCACCTGCCAAAAAAAAAAAAAAGAAAACCCTGCAACCCAACACACACTGCTTGTTTATTTCACTTCCTGCAGTCAAGTCGATTCAGAGTGAAATTATTTCCTCACTGCAGTTAAACAGATCTCCTCACTTAGACCAGAGTGTGATCGCTGTGTTCTCACCTTACTAAAGAACCACACCGAGAAGAACACCACACCACTGTACTATCAAAATAGACTGAACACTGCGTATGCAAAAGCACCCTTACTCATTCTACACTGCATCACTCCATACTGACAATATTATATGTATGTATGTATGTATGTATGTATATGTATATATATATATATATACATATATATATACATATATATATATATATATATATATATATATATATATATATACATACACACACACTAATGCTTATTTGAATATTTTAGGGCAGGCATGAAGTGTATTTTGTGATTAGATGTACACAGTTATCAGGTTGGCCTTACATTTTTGTTCATTTTAATTGTAAAAATGATCATACATCTTTAAAATAATCAGCTTTTAGACACATTACAATTCATTTAAAAACGATAATACAATGCTGATTCTGACTAACTGCATCTTAACAGGGAAATATCCTGAAAGATACTGGTTATAAAATTCGTGGATCTTTTTTTTTAATTAAAAAAATTTATTTCACTCGTGTGTGTGTGTTTAGGAATGCAAGTAACTAACTAGAAGTAAAACCTTTTTGAAGCAACAACTAATGGGGGAAAAACACCGCGTCGCAAATAACAGCGCCGTCAGTCATATGACGTCACATCATCATGAGGAACCTGTGACGCAACTGTCAAGAAACGAGGCCTAAAGGGCTAAGCTAATCATGCTAGTTTACTTTACTAGCAACATTCGGACAATAATAAATGAACTAATAAACAGACATTTGACCGAACACGCCATCAGGACTTGCTCATGTGTAAGAAGTTATATTACGGTGAGTTTGAGTTAGTTAAGTGGTTGATAAGGAGAGGGAGAAAATCCAGCTAGTTAGCCAACCATCGAGTCTACCGTTTTAAATATACTGCGACGTTAATGCTAGCCTGCTAATCCGGCTAGCTACTTCGTCATTTTACTGTGATTAAAAAAGGTGTTGGTATCTAGTGTCATAACTACTAACTAAATTAAAATAAAAACGTTATATTTAACGTTATGTCACTAATCTATGACGACAACAAGGTTATCTAAGCTGCGTTACCTTAGCGTCCTGGCTAGCACTTTTGAGGCTCAACAGTTGAAAACGTGAAAAATACTAAGAAAACTTGAGAAATATTGAGAAATATCTTAAAATACAACCCGCCCAGAAGATGAAATAAATTTCTCCGTGAAAGAACATCGGCGTTAGTAAAGGAGACTAGTCACCCTTCCCCCACCACCGCTTCCTCCTTTTTACTTACTTGCTAATCATGTCAGAAAGATTATTACAATTTAAAGCATCCATTTGGCTTTGACACTGAGGTTTTCCTTCTTTTTCACGGGCGAAACAATGACTGTTGAGTATCCGCTGGAGGTTGGATTTGACCATCCGGCCTCGGAGGGGTTCACGGCGGCCTGACTGTCTCTCAGCTCCGGGACTGAAGAAAACTCTCGTTGCTTCGGTGTCGCTCTTTAAAAACAAGGGCCGCGTTCCAAAACGACCTACTATTTAACGCGCATGCGCGAAGTCATCCATAGAACGCGGTTGTTTCTATACCCTTCGTAGCACGCGGACGTAGGGAGCAGAGAGGCATTTGGGACGCGGCACTTGTTTCCTACGAAAGAGACGCAGGGGCAGTGGAAAATTACTGAGAGCTGCAGATAAAAACAGAGGAAGCAGAGCTGACTAAATTGTTCATACATCATCAGTTGCAGGGAAGAAAAAGTGTTAAATATTTTTAGTCCCGGCTGTTCTGAAGTACACACTCTAAACACAGAGACACTGGCTCAGGGGTCTTGTACAGGTCTAGAATTTAATTAAACATGTAGAAGTACAGCAATTCAGAAAACAACTCTGTGGTTAAGACACTAAAGCTCTGAATCTGTTGCTTTCTTTTCTGCTCAATGTAGCTTTCCTATAGGGAGGACAAAATGACTTAAGTATAAATAAATAAATAAAGGTCATGAAAAAGGGTATAATTAAATTAATGCCTTGAATTTATTTCTACATTTCCATACGTATTTATTTATTCATTTATTTATTTATTTGTTTGTTCGTTTGTTTGTTTGTTTATACTTAGGTCATTTTTCATTCTCCATATTCCTAATGCACATCACATTGTGCGTTTTCTTTTCATAATCCAGTTAATAAAGAACTTTAAAATGAACTTTAAACAAAAATGGACAGAAAAGTGCTTCCTCTTTGAATACTTTGAATTCTTTTATTCTTATCTTTTGTTTTATTGTGTACTTTTTTCTTTTTTGCATTTATACTTTCACTTCATGTTTTATTTTATCCTGTATTTTACTACTTGATTGTGCAACACTATGAGCAATCATGTGTCTGAAAACTGCTCTATAAATAAATAAAGTCAAAAATCCAGCATTTTTATATGACATTTGTTTTTTAAAATAGATTTTAAATAGTATTTTAAACTATGCCATTGCCTTCAGTATGGTGGGATCTCAAGGGTATATATTCTGAACATTTAGTTTGTACTTTTCATCTGGGAAATACAGGTATATTGTAAATTTAAAAACTCATTTATGGTATTCTTGACCTAACTGATCACTGCTGAACCTGTAATCAGGGGTTTCAGTTCCAGGTCTGTGTCTTCCCCTCCTGCATTGTGTGTTCTGGGAGCAGAAATTTGTCTGATATTTTCAAGGTTGTATGTTTCATCCCAGGTTGTGTTTATAAGTTTTTATCAGTTAAATAATTTTGTAGACAACTTTAAAAGCAGATAAATGAAAAATGGAACACCTTTTGGGTGTTATGGATGTTTTGATATATGACTTTTTGGTGACCCCAGCCATGACCTTAGCATTTTCACGAGTTTCCTTAATGAGTTTTACTGAGATTAAAAAAAAAAAAAAAAAAAGCTCCAGTGCAAGCTAAATATACACATCACAGCACAGACACACAGCAAGTCTTGGCTGTTTTGGAGTGGAGTGGTAATATTGGATAGATTGCATGCTTTTAATCAAAATTAAAAGCCAAAACTACACACACACACACTGTTCCTTTTGTTCACTTTTTTATCTCGGTTGGCCTTTTTTTCTCACTACGTGACTGGTGAAAGTACACAGCCATGAGCGACGTGACGTCTTTACATGACTTACATCAGCTAAATACAGTCTGAGGGTCATTTATCACAGACTTTACTGAGAACTTTCATTTTATAGTGATGTTATCTGTGGTCATATAGTAATTCAGTGACAGCAGTTATGTGAACAGATCAGCAGGGTAGATAAAGTATCAGATATGAAGTTATCAAATCACACCACAAGTGTGTGATGTGGTGTGATGAAGTTGTGTTACGGTTACCACACCAAACCTGTTTATTTTCCTATAACAGCATGTCCCCAAATGATTTACTCCTCTTATAGCACAGCAGTTTAACAATGATTACAATTTCTTATTTATTAAATAATGATGCATCATCATTTTTATCCAGTTATAGTTACATTTACAGTAATGTTAAGGAACATCCACAAAAGTTAGTTCCTGTTATTACTTACATTACAGCAGTTATAAGCAGTCGTTCCCTCATCAACCTTTCTTTTTTCTCTCTCATGACGTTTATAAGACAAAAAAAAAATGCAGCTTGTACTGTAGGTTACCAAGAAACCACAAACCATAAACTCCTCTGTCCTGAAGACTTTAAAATTACAGCTTTACCTCTGACTGTTACAAAGCGCTGGCACTGGAGACTCCTTCCATAGATGTTAAATAAATGTCTCCTTACGGAATATTTTATGTGGAACGTCCGTCATATAAGTCCCTGGTGAATGAGCTGCTACTATAGAAATGATAAAGTATTAGAACAAGTGCATTAATATAAAGCTGTGATTTGCAGCTGTACTACTGTTAGTGCTGCTGTTATAGAAAATTAATCAACACCTTCTGACAAATCAGGATTCAACAGTCTTATGGTATAAGTTACAGTTCTTATGGTATAAGTTGCATTAATAGAGTTACTTTGTTACTGTACCTAAGTCAGGTTTTTAAGTATCTGTACTTTACTTGAGTTTTTCTTTCACTACATTTTCAACATCACTACATTTCTCTATAATAATATGTTTGTAAAGTCATATGAAGAATTTTTAGCATTGGACATCTTCAATTAAACGATCTAACAAGTCTAAATTTTAACAGATGTGACAGCAAATGAGACCTACTACCATGATTGTAATCCATCTGCTGCTACATACACTTTGTATGTATATGTTTGTTCAGTTAGTTTGTATGATCACAATTATCATCATACTAGCTATATTCGAGTGTTTAGAAATAAAGCTGTTGTTAGTTAGCCTTAGCTAATGTTTTCACACATTCCTTGGCTCATTTACCATCAGGAGCTAAAATCATTGTATGATTTAAGGCAGGCGTCTTTTTCTTTTGTGAATAATTTACTAATATTTAATCATACTTTTACTTTCATGTTTAAAGTAAATTTAAGAATTTATGCTTTACCTAGAGTAAAGAATTTGGGTACTTTTACATCTCTGGTTATTACTCTGGTCATTTCTTTTCTGCTTAAGTGCAGATGCTGTGACATGAATGGAGACAATTTATGTAATTATTTTGAAGCAAAAATATATGTTAAACTGACTCACAATCATAATCACCTTAGATTAATAGAAGCACTTATCAAAAATGTTACAAACCACATTAACCTTAGTTTATGGCCCTCATGGCTCACAAAAATGCAGATGTTTGACTGTTGCCTTTACTCCAGTTACTACTGATACTAATTATTATGTATTATTCAATCATGGTTGCTCTGTTATTAGCTCCTGGGTATGTCAAAGTCTGGTGAAACTTTTAAACACACTATTTCCATTTTAAAATGAAAGGTAAGAGCTTTGGCATGTACAGATACCACAGCGTGCTAGTGAATGCAGCTGCATTGTGCTATATGCATCCGCAATTTCCCATCAGCCCCAAAAAAGCCACTGCAGTCACATGACGATGCTCATATCTCCCCCTGCTGGAAGAGCTGTAAAGATAACAACCTAAAATGATCAGCAGATGTCAGTGACACCTAAATAAACTTCCAGCCTCTCTAAAGTGTCTGATCTTTAGGCTTGTACATGTTCTTTATATAGAAATAAATATTTAATGGTCACTTACACTACAGTGCTGCTGAATTCTGAAGGTCAGAAGGTGTTGATTAGCTTTCTATAACAGCAGCTCTGACAGTAGTGCAGCTGCAAATCACAGGCCTATATTAATGCACTTATTCTAATATGTTATTGTTTCTATGGTAACAACTTACACAGGGGTTTGTATGGCAGATGTTGCATAATCCAAGGCTAATAATAAGCTGATTAAAAAAAACCATGTTATTTATGAAAGAAAAAGTATAATGTGGTGTAGTGATGTGGTGAAGTTTTCTGCAAGGCAAGACATTTATTTAAGATTTATGGAAGGAGTCTTCAGTGTCAGTGCTTTGTAACAGTCAGACATAAAGCTCTAACTCTCTGACATGAGAGTCTTCAGGACAGAGGAGTTTGCGCTTCGCTTCGATGATGTTCCACAACATTAAAGGTAACCATTAACAGATGAAAAGTATGAAATATCCTTTTTTAAATAATAAAAAATGTAATTGTTGGCAAATTGCTGTGGTATACGAGGACTAAAACACTTGTTATATGTGCTGTTATAGGAAAATAAGTCAGGGTGGTAACAGTAGCTCTGCTTCATCACACCACTCTGTCACTCAGCAGCATTTTACTACAACATAGTGCAGCTCTAAATTCTTCCTCTAATCCCAGTTCTCAATGACCCTAAATGTAGCCTAGCTCTTGAATACTCCAATGATGAAGCTCAAAATAAAAGTATTATATAAGCAAACACATTTGCACATTTAGATGCACAGGATAAACACACCATGGGATTTGGTCCTGAATGTGTCTCGTGAATGATGCAGTTTTCATTTCAGCATGATTGATGTATATGATTACTGTATAATCTGTAATTTAAAAAAAAAATAAATAAATCTCTGAACAGACTGCATTGCTTCCTTGCACTGCCACACTGATAACCTTATTACTCTTTTACCTCCCGAATCTCATAGAAGATATCGGTGCCTTTCTGACATCATTTCCTGGATGGAGACACATCATCTGAAACCAAGAACAGCATCTTTCAGCTCTTTGCAGGTTTTGGAAGTTGTTCTTCATAAATGTATCTATCAAACCAATAAATGTAAATGTAAATATTCCCTGAGACTGAAACACACTAAAATCTACTGTGAAATATGAAGTGAAATATAAAAGAACTCTCAGTTCTGAAAAGATATTTACAGTTTATTGATGAATTTCCAGCAGGTTAATTACAGGTGATAATATTCAGCACATGGTTTTTAACTCACAGCATCACTACAGTGATTTTCGCATTGAATTCCGGCTGTAAAAACAAACAGCATACGCACTGGCTAATCTTAGACAAACAGGCATTTCAGTGATCAGACGAATCCTCATTAAGACCTGCTTCACACAGTTTACGTACACATTTATAAATGGGTAAAATTTCAGTTTCACATTGACTCTTTATGGAGAAAATCAAGTTTATACATTTTTACATTTTTTTTTACAGTCTGAATACATGACAACACAGTGTATGAAGACCGCCTTTAGACTACAGACGTCTGTAATTATTGTTGTTAACCCTGCAATGTTATTTAGATATAATCAGATATGGCATGAACATCATGTTTGAGGAATCAAAGCTTTTCACTCTGTGTGACTCAGTACAGCAAATCTCAACTCTGATTGGTGCTCAGTGTTCTTTAACAACAGTGCACAATCAGTGCACTTTGTCTATTAATATATGCATTTTAAGGGTCATCAGCAAATAAAGAGTTCAGGATCTCAGAGTTAAATGTTAATAATAAAAATTGTATAACTGCATTCTCTATAACTGAGCCCTAGAGAGAGTGCGTGCTACTGTATCCGTCAGCAGAGACATAACTTAGCGATTAACTAACGATTCTTACAGTAACACTAGACAATATGAGGTAAGGTCAGTGCTGAAATTTATACAAACATGAAAAGTCTCATCAACAGTAATACAGAGATTTAATATCAGCACACAGCTATTAGTCCCTCTCTGTCTTTATTGTGGCATTTCTGCTGACTCAGCGCATGTGTGTTAATCACACACGCACAAACATTCAGGAGCACAGCAGTCTCTCTGTGGCAGTGAGAATGATTTTAAGATGTGTTTAAAACCCAGCAGGAGAGCTGAAACCTATGAAACAAAGTGCACCATCTGCAAATAATGTGTTCAAAGCAGATGCGTATAAGCCTCGCTGTTTCATGACTATAAGACCTGTTTAAAAACAGCAGGATTGGAGAAAGGAATGCAGACAATACTGGAATGTAGCCCTCCCTCACTCCCTCCCTCACTCCCTCCCTCACTCCCTCCCTCACTCCCTCACTCACTCCCTCACTCCCTCCCTCACTCACTCCCTCACTCACTCCCTCACTCACTCCCTCACTCACTCCCTCACTCCCTCCCTCACTCCCTCACTCCCTCACTCCCTCACTCCCTCACTCCCTCACTCACTCCCTCACTCACTCCCTCACTCCCTCACTCGTCAATGTGAGGGTTTAATGATGTGCATCATCTGGGCGGTGTGCAGCAGGGACGGTGGGTGTGTGCTTGAGAAATACTGACAGCAGAGCCAGTCTTCAAGCTCTGTGTTCTTCTCGGGTTCCAGCGAGCGCTCAGCAAACTTCATCATGAGCAGCGCACGCTTCACATCCAGCCAGTTCAATAGCGTGTCGTGGTCCTTGTCCTTCCTGTTGTCAGCAGTGACGCGGTCGAGGAGCTCTCGGCGCGGCCCCCACAGCAGACACTGCAGGCCACGCTTAGCCTCTGCAATATGGATCCTCTCGTCCGGGTCTGGACGCAGCAGGATACGGGCGAGACGCTCCAGTCCGGACGAGTAGATGGAAACTGAGGGGATGGATGGAAGCTCCTCAATGCGGTAATGACGGTTTCGGAGTGATGGGATGGCCTCGAAAGGATTGGGCAGGTGCAGCATTTCGTAGATCAGGATACCTGTCTGGAACTCATCAACCTTGCGGTACTGAGAGGCAGAGACGATCTCAGGCGCCATGCGGGTTAGCTCAGCTCGCTGCTTCTCATCTGTATCACAGCGCCGCTTCGCTTTGGAGAAGTTGCTAATTAGGAGGCGAGGTAAAGACTCATGTGGGGTGGGGTCTGAGGCCAGAGGTCGTCTTTGGGGCACCAGGAGCATGTTTTCAAGGCAGAGGTCTCGGTGAGTGACACCGTGAGTTTTAAGGTGCTCGAGAGCGTTACAGAGCTGCAACAGGAGGAAACACACACGCCGCTCATACACCTCGGGGTGAGAGCGATGGAACGACTCATACTCTCTCACAAAGTCTGCCACACTCTGACTTGGCACATCACGTGTGATCACCACCACACGCTCCTGTTGATCCAAGGGGGTGGTGCCTGGTGGGGAAGAAGGCGGGGCTAGAGTCTCTTCGGGGCCAGGGAGCATGCTCAAAGGGACGCAAGCGATGAAATGACCGCAGTCCTGCTGCAGGTTAAAGTGGGGCGGGATCGACTGCTGCACGGACAGACCAAACAGGTGAGATCGCTTCACGTCCTGGCTATTGCCTTTACAGATCTGCATATAGGACAGAAGACAGACAGGCAAATGGTTACAGAGATGAATGTCTCAACAGAAAATCCATATCCATATTACTATTTTCAACATATTTTATTCGACAATGTAGATCAAACACATTATAAAGAAATTAGGGGTGTAATGATACATTCCGATCATGATTTGATTCGCAATACTGGCTTCATGATTCGATTAAATTCTCAGAATATTTTGAACAAAATTATGAATTAAAAATTATGACTGAAAAGGTTCCTTTTTATTTCTGAATGTGTATTTTTGTCTGTATAAAGCTAACTAAATCAGAAATTTTGCATCAAGATGCATCGTCACACCCCTACGAGAAATGTATCAAAATCTGTACACACGCACACGCATGCACACGCACACACATGCACACACACACACGCACACTGACCTTGACAGCGTAGGGTGTGTGTGTGTCGGAGGAGCAGGAGGCAGGGTAGTATGCGGTGTCCCTGGTCACACACACGGCGCGGCTGCAGCTCAGTTTGAACAGACTCCACTCGTGCTCATTGAAGAAGCGGCGTGTGTGTTTCTGTGTGTGTGTAAAATGCTCCTCACACTTCAGCGCCAAACGCCGCACGCACTCGCCGTACAGTCCACCCAGCCTTGCGTACACACACTCCCGGCTTGCCCCACTGCTCAGGAGTGTCTGCAGAGATGCCGAGGATGAATACGAGAGCTGAGGAGAGGAACAGGAAGTGACAGCATGACCTTTGACCTTTGTTTCGGTGTCAGAGGAGGTGGTGCGGCTCAGAAGCTTTTTCTCCGGTAATGGTGGGGGACAGAGACTCGGACTTGGGAACAGAGCGGGACAGGAGCGCTGAGTCGACTCCTGACCAACTAGAGAGAGAGAGAGAGAGAGAGAGAGAGAGAGAGAGAGAGAGAGAGATTAAGACAGAGGGAAATGTTTATTAATTTTAATGACACCTAGTTCAGAAAGTTAAAAGGTCAGTTGTTTATTATACTGGTCATGTGACTTCCAGACAGAAAATCATTCTGTCTGTCAGTCATGCCAAAAACAGAGAGACATGATGGCTAGATTATATGAGCACTGGAGAGACAGACAGACTGCCTCCTGTGAGTGTGTGTGTGTGTTACTGTTTAACTAGGTAACGCCTTTCACACAGCAAGAGGTGGAATGAGAACTGTGTGTTTTATCAGGGTGTGTGTATGTGTGTCTGTGTGTTGTCTGTGTACACGTAGTGAGACAGCACTGATGATTACCTGAGACAGAATTGCACACACCTGAGAGAGAGACACAGACAAAAAAAAATAACTGGAAGGAAAAACGAACAGAATGAGAAAAGGACAGGGAATGAGAATTACAGAGAAATAGAAAAAGATAAACAGAGTGAGAGACAGAGGACTGTGCGTGCGTGCATGCGTGTGTGTGTATGTGTAATGACTGGTTTCATGGGGATAAATGCCTGTGGTAAATGATAGAAACCATTATTTCCTCTTATTATCCTCTCATTATCTCCCCCCTTTTCATTCACCGTCCCTCTCTAGTCTGCTAGAGCGTTCGAGAGCTAGTCCACTAGCAGATCCAGGGCAGTCGGGTGTGTAGATGTAGTGCACTTACCAGAATCGGACAGAGTCGGCAAGCTATCTGACGAGGCTGTGTTCATTTCCTTCAATGAGTGAGGGAGTGACTCCACTGATCCCCGCTGATCCAATTCCATACTGCTCACACTGAGCTTAACACAGGAGCTGTATGCACACACACGCACACACGCACGTTAAATACACAGCTTACTACATAAACGCACATAAAACTCATGAAAAATGACTAAGCACGACACACATGGGCCATGCATGGATAATTTATATATATATATATATATATATATATATATATATATATATATATATATATATATATATATATATATATATATATATATATTAGCTGTGTTCAGTTTTAACCTCGTCCAGTTTTAACAGCAGTCAGGGTTCAACGTATTGCTCACAGTACTGCTGTGCGTTGGTCATTTGGTGGAACATGATGATTCACTGATGCCAGATACCATCAAAAAACAAACTGTAATCTGATACTTTTAAACACATTCTCCCACTCATTACTTGATTTTTGTAATGAAATGATGTTAACCTAGATTAAAGACAGTCCACGACACTTGAAAACTACTAAGGTGTCTTTCTTTTGCTGTCTTTCTCTCCTTTCTCAGTCTTTGTCTCTGTCTGTCTTTCTCTGAGTCTGCATCTCTCTCCCCCGTCTCTGTAGGCCTCTCTCTCTTTCTGTCCCCCTCTCTCCCCTGTCTCTGTAGGCCTCTCTCTCTTTCTGTCCCTTTCTCTCCCCAACTCTGTCTGTCATTATTTTTCTATCAGTATTTTTGACTCCATATTTCAGCCCCAAATCCTGAACAGCTTCTAAAACACACACTACACAGGAACTCAAACACTCTTAACACACACAAACAACAATAATGGACGAGTGGGAAACACACACAAACACACATCCTGCAGCTCTGTTCCACATGGAATCTCACACACTCATACAATACTGTCACAAAGCTAGGGCAGCTAGATAGTGTCCTAAGGATTGGGATGAGACCTTATAGTGCACACGGCCAATCAGAACACATTGTAGTGTTCACTGCCAATCAGAACATGTTGCAGTACACACAGCCAATCAGAACACGCTATAGTGCACACAGCCAATCAGAACACATTGCAGTGCACACAGAACATATTGTAGTGCACATAGCCATAGTCAAGTTGTCTGATAATTAAAAAGCATTTTAATTAGAGTGTGAATATTTACTTTGTATGGAGATTACTGAGTGGAAAGCATTATGCCACACAGCAAAGAAAGTCATGTAGTGGCTATCATGCTAGCTAGGTGCTACCAGGAAACCATGGCGACCAGCAGTAAATCTGAGTCAGGAACACTAGCAAGTGTTCAGGCAGTGTGAGAGGATGAATGGTTGGTGGTGGGAACTCAGGGTAAGATGAAACCACCACCTCAGGCTCATCAGCGTCTGCTGTTTGTTGTGAAAGCACGAGGAGTTTTAACTGTCAGACAATGATGAGCACAAAACAGAGAAAGCAGCCAGGCTTGCAGCGAAGCGTGTCATTGCGTGTGCTGCCGTGTTAGCAGCAGACTCCCCTGTGGGGTAGGGTGGGGTGGGGACACTGTGTTGCTGCAGAAAACACACACAGACAGGCAAACACACACAGACAAGCAAACACACGCGTGCACATGCACACACACGGCGACAGGCATACACACAGGGTGTGTAGGGAGGGTGTCAGTGTGTTGCTGCAGAAAACACACACAGGCAGGCATATATACACACACACACACACACATGCACACACACACATGCACACACACAGGGTGTGTGAGGGGATGTCACTGTGTTATATATATATATAGATATATATATAGACACACAAACACACACAAACTCCATTCTGTTTAAACAGAATAAAAATACAATTACATATTAAACCTGTAATAACAAGGAGCTCATTCAGATCTAATACAGACTCATTCAGCGTGTGTGAATGAGTGTGTGTGTGTGTGTGTGTCAGTCATGCGGGGGGGGGGGGGGGGGGGGGGGGGGGGGGGTGTCATGGATTTGTTCAAACAAACAAGAAGACTGTGTGTGTGTGTGTGTGTCATTATCTGCCTAAAATCGTGTACACACTCAGTCAGGATCATGTGATCAGCTAAAAAGAAAGAGATGGAGTGAGGCAGGACTGAGCACCACATTAATGACGCTGCTGGAGCTTCTGCTGCTATATTGCAGTTTAATAAGCGTTAGTGTTAAAGTTACAGCTTTACCTCTTACTGTTATAAAGTGCTGACTCTAGAGACACTGTCCATAAATGTTAAATAAAAGTCTTCTTAAAGAAAAATTCACCATATCAAAGATAACACACCTTTTTTAAACATGTGAAGTGTCTGCCATACAAGTCCCTGTGAATGTGCTGTTACTATAGAAACAATATCATAATATATTAATATAAACCTGTGATTTTAAGCTGCACCTACTGTCAGAGCTGCTGTTAGAGAAAATTAATCAACACCCTCTGACCAATCAGAATCCAGAATTCAACAGTGCTGTGGTATAAGGGTAACATACATAACATACACAAGTACACAGAAGTGTGGAATTAGAGCTTAACAGCTCACATGTTTTTCTCGTTCATCTAGTCACACAGATATGCTCCTTACTTTTATTTTCTGTGTTTGAACATTTCAAATGAGCTCAGTGCTTAAAGTGTAACCACAAATGCCAAAATAAAGGATGTTCAGGATTTATTAAGCTGCACTGATCTAATTCTGTAGACTGTTTCTCTCTTTGTCTTTTTGTGTTTATGAATAACAGTGTGTCATACAGAGCCAGAAACCACATTAGTAAGTCTGTTTGAGACACCGAGACACTGCGCCATGCTAAACTGGAGGCTATAAGAGTCTGTTACTTGTTAGCTAAATTAGCATCAAAGTTCTAGTGCAGAACAAAAAAAGCAAGCTTCACAAAGAGAAAACATCACAGCTGACACAGAGAAGAGTATAACAGATAAAATAGCTACACTGAAAGTGTTTATTTAAAGGTGGTTCTTACCGGTGGTGTTTTTTGGGTGGAGGCAGTGGAGGTCTGGGCTCACTGCTGCTGCTGTCAGTTTTCATCTCCACTTGTTTCTCACTGGGACTGTTGTTTCTCTCATCGGTGCCAGGCGTAGAGTCACACTTGTCCTTCCATTCTCTTTCTGTTTTATTCTTCTCCTCCTCCCTTTTCTCCGCCTTGGCTCGTGGCTCTGAGCTCCACAAGCTGTTCAGAACTGTTGAGAAAAGTTTTAAAGCTAATCAGTGCTGTGTTACAATCACACTATATCTCTGAACTTACTGCATTATTGGCACTACACACACCCTCATACACACGCATCCCATGAGCATTTTTACCTGGGCAGGAGGAGTGGGCATCACCCTGAGACAGTTTTAGGGGTGGAGTCATGTGGAAATTAAGTTCAGGAAGCGGAGATAAACTAGACGTGCCGAGTTTTGGAGAACGTGAGTTTCTTTTGGGAGGAATGGGTGGGCTCGCTTTGGGCTCGGTCTGCACGAACAGGTCTGTGGACACTGCGGTCGTTCCCATGACGACAGGGGAAGACGGCCAGCTGAAGACAGGGCTGGAGGGGTCATCAGGGGTCGTGGGGCTGAAACGGAGCCACTGAGTGCTAACGGCGGAATCGGGGCTGCTCAGGTAAAAGGTGCGGTTGTTCTCCTCTGTGTGGGCGGCCATGACAGTGATTGTCGCCCTTTGACCTTCCCCATCGTCGCTGACCTCGGTGATGACGTCAGCGTTTCGGCGAGGACGGCACTTCCGCTTTGAGCTCTCAGCATAGATGGGCTCTGACTGGAGCGGGGCCAGGCCAGTCAGGGAGTCTGTACTGCTGCCACGTGAAAACAAATCCGTCAGACTGGCATTATTAAGGGATTCCGGGGTTGCGGCGGGTGATGAAAGAACACTGAGTGTCTCTGCGGATGCACTGTTAACAGTCCCGTTTATATTTCCTGTTGCTGTGTTTGTTATGACCTGCACTTCCTGTTTGTGATGATGTAAAAGTGAATCACAGGAAGTAATGTAAGTGCACTTGGGTGTTTTGGCCACCTGAGGACTGAAGTTCTCTTTTAGACCAATAGGATTGCGGCATTCCTCCTGCATGATAAACACACAGCCTGTGGTGGGCGGGGCTTTAGGAGACACAGTAGTCCTTGAATAATCCAGTTTTGTGGAAATGCCATTCTGCAGCATCACATCCTTCAGAGCTTTACTGCAGCCGTTACTGTCGATGTAGAGAGATGACAGATCCACAATATTCTTCAGTCCAATCGGGCTCTTATGGGCCTTCATAAAAAATAAATGAATGAACAAATAAAAGAAACAAAAAAATAAATAAATTACTTTGTCTTATATTTCAAGAAAGTCTTTTACAAAGTGTGCAAGAATTAAAACAGGATGAACAATTAATGATAAAGCACTTATTATCAACACTTCTTTCAAAATATTTTAAAAAATCTGTTCAGTAAAGAAACTAATATTTATACACTAAATACTATCATCATTCAGCAGAAAATTAGAGACATACATCATTAAATCAATGAGTTTTGTGCATAAAGAATTTCAGTGCAAAAAAAATAGATGTTAGCAAATATAAACTAACCGTGTTAAAGGTGCAGAATGTAAAGCTTAAAAATCAGTCTAACTGCATAGAATATATCCAGAAAAGTCCAGTCTGTATTTAAATGCCAATCACATAAGGGAACTTTTATCGGTCATTTTGAGAATGATGTAAAATTTAAGTTTAAATTTTTTATATAGCTTTCAAGTTTTAATGAAACATGTATATACTGTTTATATTGTTTACTATACAATTGTAATGATGCCCTAAACTATGGTATATTTACTTAGCAGCCAACTGGAAAATACTTTTGACCATCAGCTAGTGTACATGTTTATTCAGTTGGTCTTTATTGGGGAAAAAAAAAATTTACTCTTATGGTCATCTTCTCAGTCTCCGTTGCTAAACTTATGGCTTTCCCAAGTTGCCATTCTTCTCCCCCATGAGACGTTAACATATGACATCCATTAAAATTCTGATATATAAATATGGAGTTCTCTTTGAGATTTTATTTTAAAAAAAGAAGATTTTTTTTTTTAGATATTCATGCAGTAATGAAATTATATTTACTGTATTACTTATACTAATTATTAAGCCATCTGTTTTTGAGTACATATTGTTCATTTCATGTCTGGATCCATTATGCATTGTCCTCTAGTCTGTACGGCCCCCTTAATACCTTTTTAAAATCCCGTACACAATCTGAAAATCTAACTGTTATTGTGACTCTAAGTTTAAACATCGTAACCTGACAAGTGTGACAAAAAAAGTGTTTTCCAACACTGCCCTACAATTCGCAACATTAGCTTACATTAGACCTCGCAATCTTTTTCATTTACAGATTTTGTTTATGTTGTTCTGGCCCTGAAATTAGCCCTGCCCTAACACAGCTGTTTGCTAGATTTTCAAAAGGAAATTCACAAAACGGGGGTCAGTTTGGGTGTAATTATGATTGTGATTTGCCTCGCACCCAGAAGTGAGACTGAACATTACACACTGCTCCTTTAATATAATTCCACAGATATCCAGATATACAGCGTTAACTGAAAGCAGAGCTCCATTTTGACATTTAATGGACTTTTAGTGTGACTGGTGCACAGGCACAGCAAGTGCAGGTGTTTTCTCTTAAATACCTGCTGTGTGTTCATGGCAAACTCTGCTGCCATCTCTGTTGTGTCCAAATTCATCATGGTGGGCTTGACAGCGATAGTAGGCTTGATGTAGGGCGAAGCTGAGGCGCCTTCATCCTCCTCTTCGTCCCCGCACAAGCTCTTCCTGCCTTTAACGTTAGCGTGGGCACTACGTGGGTGGAAGCAGTTCTTACAGGATCCCGGTTTCCACACGTGCTCTGCAAACTCACTGCACGCTGACATTTTACGCAATGCGCTTCCTGTCTGTGCAGGACGTGGCTCTGGGTTACAGGTAGGTGAAGCCAATGGAGCAGAGAGAAGGCTGACTGGTCATGATGCGT
This sequence comes from Pangasianodon gigas, assembly GCA_022758105.1. Taxonomy (NCBI): domain Eukaryota; kingdom Metazoa; phylum Chordata; class Actinopteri; order Siluriformes; family Pangasiidae; genus Pangasianodon; species Pangasianodon gigas. The sequence goes on along the minus strand of CM040468.1, from coordinate 10,628,969 downwards.
ACAAGTGTGTGACTTCAGACACCTGAGAGGAAATAAAAAAATTATTATAATTAAAAATTATATATTATAATTAATTAATAATATTATAATAATATAATAATTTATTATAAAAATTATTATAATTAACGTTACTGAATTTACACTCTAAACACCCAACGCAGCAGCACAAAGCCTGTTTCATTTTGAAAGATCTACTGAATAGAGCCAACATCTGCCAACATTTTTCATTTATTCTAGTTATTGTTATGCGGGAAAGCCCTACCGAGACCAGTGTGATAAAAATAAATAATAGTAATAATAATAGAAATTATTATTGCAAAACAAGTAGAAACAATTTATTATTTTAATGAATATTAAAAACCAAAACAAATGTAAATTAAAATAGGCATCGCAAATAAAAGGTACAACCAGCATACCAAACCCAAATTTATTCTGCAGTCAAATAAGATTTAATTAAACAAACACATAAATAAAAAATGATATTTTTTATGTTTAAAACAGTATTTCACTTTAAAACAATAAATGTCACAAAAGCTCTAACATTTCTCCCTTGCTTTGTTTTTCATCTTTTGACATTAATTTTGGGGATAAAATTAATAAATGATCCTGAATCACCTGGATGTGTATCAGCAAGTACTGGATAGAGTAAGAATTGGTGTTAGTGCCTGATGCACTGCTAATGTAGTTCACTGTGTGCTTTTTAAAAATAGCTAGATGGCGACTGTAAAGGAGGACGACATTGTGGATGAAATTCTTTGACTTTCCAGAGGCTGCAACTGAAGAATATTTGAATAGACCAATGCATGCTCTCCCCGTGCTTCGGGGGTTTCCTCGGGGAACTCCAGTTTCCTCCCCCGAGACAAAGACATGCATTGTAGGCTGATTTCCAAATTGTCTGTAGTGTGTGAATAGGTGTGTAAGTGTGTGTGAGATTGTTCCCTGCGAGGGGTTGGCACCCCATCCAGGGTGTCCCAAGTCCCCTGGGACAGGCTTCAGGTTACCTGGCGACACTGTGTAGGACAAGTGGTGCAATGGACGGATGGATGGAATTTCGTGAGGATGTTAGCGCTGATGGGAAGAAATAACTATAGTATTAAACTAACATAATGAAAGCATGTGTGGTAGATTAATGCAGCGGTAAATGTCGTGGCCTCACCACCCCAGCAACCTGGGTTTGTACCTGGGGTTAGCAATTTTATTCAGGTCTTTTAAAATACATGATCAAATCATGCTGGATGTATGAAAACAAATTGTGTTAATGTAACACAATTCATTCATGTGGAACGGATGTATGCAACTGAATTAAGTAAATTCAATGAGTTTTTTTCCCCCAGTGTAATTTCAATCTTGATATCTAGCTAGCAGGCAGTGAGCCCATACCAGGGACATTCTTTGATATGCAAGCATCTTCTGACACTTGTGTGACACGCTATGCAGCTGCTGGCGGTCCAGCAGAGCTAGGCTTACCCAGTTTGCTAGTTAATAATATCATAAACCAGAATAAGGTTTCAGAGTATGCATCTTAACCAACAAATAGTGTGCTTATATTTCCAGGTTGACTGTGTTTATGCTAAAATTTGGATACATGAATATTTGATTTCTGGTATTTGTGTGGTGAAACAAGTAGAAACAATTTTAGTCCAAATTTGGTCCATGCCAAGGAAAACGAGCTTAGCCCTGCTAGCCCATTTACGCCAGCCGCCTGGTCCAGGCCTAGTCAGGGTGAACCTGTTCGGTGTCATTGTTCTGCTCTGTCTCGTGTTTTACATTCAGAAGACGAGAGTCCTCATGCTGGGGCAGGTTTTGTCTCTGAAGCACCACAATTCAGCACAATCATCAATTCCACATCCAATAAAACACTCAAGAGGAGTCTCACTGAAGAAAGCAGGAATGTTAAGAATGTGTGTATGCATATGAGGGGGTTAGTGACTCACACCATGGTGGGTTTCACACCACAACAGTGATGGACAAGGTCAAATACACACACACACACAGCCTCTCTATTCCAGTTTCTCTCATAATAAAAGGGTAATAAAAACTAACACTTACACTTTTTTTACACTGACACACACCATGTGTGACTTCATTTAAGGTGAAGGACAAATTTACAATGAAATGAAATTTATTTTATGTTTTACAATTGTGGTATCGTGTTGTACTGACACATATCCACACAGCCCTTTGCTTTAGGAGGCTAAAAAAGGGCCAAATCTTCACCTTTGTCCTGCTTTTAGTTTCATCACGGGAAGTCAGGTTGTTAGGCAACTCCACCCATTACACACACACACACACACACACACAGCAACCCGATAACCAGAGAAACTCAATCGCTTGCTCGCTGTGGGGTTTCTGTCACGTGACACACGTTGATAACACTTTACATTCAGCTTCAGTTCATTACAACTGTTTATCCCACAGCACTGCTGAATTCTGGATTTTGTTTGGTGTTTATTAATTTTCGATAACAGCAACTTTGACAATAGTACGACTGCAAATCACAGATTTACATTAATGTGCTTGCTCTAATACATTATAATTTCTATAGGAACAGCTCATTCACAGGGACTTGTATAGTGGACGCCCCACATAAACAGATTTAAAAAGTGTGTAATTGTTTATATGGTGAAATTTTTTGTAAGGAGATGTTTATTTAACATTTATGGAACTAGTCACCAGTCTCAGCACTGTGTAACAGTCAGAGATAAAACTATAACTTTAGGTCTTCCGACATGGGAAAGTCTTCAGGACAGAGGAGTTTACACTTTTGGTTTTTTTTTTGTCTTATTAACTTCAAAAGAGAGTCAAAAGAGAGGCTGGTGAGGGTATGATTATAACTATAAACGGATAAAGGGTATGATGTGTCATTCTTTAATAAATAAATAACTTGTAATTGTTGGCAAATTGCTGTGGCGTAAGAATAAATAAATCACTTCGAAACATGCTCCTACAGGAAAGAAATATTTATAAACTGCGTCTGTACTGCTTATTAACAATCATGTTAATGATTACATTAATGATAAATGTTAAAACCTGTATTAACTGATGATTGATTGAATGCTAGCTAAAACATTGAAGTTTATTAAAGTTTATCCATGACTAAAAATGAGGCCACAGAAAGGAGCCTACATTAAATTATGAGTTACTACATACTGGATATGAATTAAAGTAGGAGTTCATTACTGTGGAAAGTCATCTTGTCACACTGTAGTGTTCAGCTAAACATTAGCAACCTCATTAACAACAATCTAACATACAGTGTTTCGCATTACACAAACACAGAAAAGCTTTGTGCTGTTGTGGTACTATTTTTTTCCAACAGCACAGAACACAGGTCTGATTTTGTATTTGAGGTTGTATTTGAGTCGTGAGTCACACACTGGGTCAGAGAGAAGTAATGCGATATGATAAAATTAAGCAATGAGATGATGATTAGACTCAGGACACACACTGTGAAACAGCTGTCTTTTTCTGATTCTTCTTATACTTGTCAAGAAATTAACTGTTCCTGATTGAAACATTTTGCTCCAGATATACCAGACATAAAATTTGTAAACAATTGTGTCAGGGAGATGGTGTGTGTGATGAGCACATTACTAGTCAGTAACACAGTGTAAGTTAAACCAGTTGACTCAAATGAGTGTGTGAACTCCACTACATGTGTCAGTGTCTTGTTACTTGATAATTACAGCAGTTTTTAGCTTGGTTGTGAAAATCCTGTGTTTATTGATTGTTGTTAAATAAATACAGATTGGATGTGGGCGACAAGTCCAGAATCTCATACTGCAATACTTTAAGTCATCTCGATAGACTGTATACATCAAAACATCTAGTTTTACCGAGCTTTTGGTAAACAAAACAGTGAAGCAATTTTATGAAAACAATTTGAGAAAAAATAAAATGTATTTAATAATGTAAAGGAGCTGAAATAAAACCACTGGTGTTCCGGTTTGAAAGTTTCACGGTATGATAACGTATTCTATAAATGTCATGGTTTCACGATATCAATGTATTAATCAACCATTTAAAAACAAACAGGGCAGTGGTGAAAATGACATTTATTACAAATATTTTGTAGAAAAGTGTCTTTGCACATGCTTTTATATCTAACAAATCAAAAGGAAACAAAATGATAAAATCCCCTAACTTCGTTCTTATCAATAGATAGAGCTATTTCTCAGTAGATATCTATTGAGAGCGACTTTTTGTTCTCGGCGTCTGAATATTATCAATCTTTAGTAAAGTTGTGTGTAAATGTTTGCATAAGCTAAACCAAACTAAAATTTTCCACCAGACTTACAAAAGTTGGATTTTCTGATTTTCTTTGTACACATGTGCGTTAATCACCCGAAATGTGCAAAGCGTATGTCACAGCTCATTTACATGTAGTGACACCCACAAAACTCCATAAAAATCCAAGCACACAGACAGCTAAGAGAACGAAATGAACAGAGAAAAGCCTGAAAGGCAGAAGTGGAAGTTATTTTGACTCACTACAATGCCAATAAAAGTTTTATTTATCTTAATTTTTGGGTTTGTGTTGACTCATTTTTAATTTTTTTAATATTCTTAAATTAATGCCACTAATATAAAAAAACAACTGTCTTTCACAATATTTTCTTGATGGTATTCTTAGTCCCTGACCTAGTGAACTAGCATGAGGATGTGTTTTTGATAGAGACTCCAAAGCATTTCTATAAGTCGCTCTGGATAAGGGTGTTCACGAAATAAGCTAATTAAACTCAACAGTATAATCCATATATAAAAGTGCAGCAATCCATGTAAATTATATGATCTGAAGTCGAGGCTTAAATGAGTTAGTCTTCTCATGTGTAAATTTACACACACACTCAGGACCAGGAATAGAATACGAACGTTTTTCTGAATTTACAGGATTTTAATGGACAACAAATTTCTTGTGCAAAACGCTCGTATGAAAGATCCGTTCGTTGATAAATGAGGCCCATTGTTTCTGTTGAGACAAAAAAAAAAAGTAACTAGCACAGCAGCGTTCAGTGGTGCTGAGCCAAAAAATTCGAGTGTTGTTTGGTTAGTTCTGGTCAGCAATGCCGTGTACTTCTGTGAATGTTTGATATCATTTCATACATGATAGCATACATGAAAGTTGAAAACATGCTCGGAGCAGCAGAGATAGCAATATAACATGCTTACCGCAGCAGTGGATTAAAGAGTTTTCAGCACAGTGTGCTGAGAAACAGAGCTGCTGTAGCGTGATTCAGGGCGAGTCCAGAGGGAGGGGGTGTGAAATTTTTGGGGAGTCGCAGTCAGACACAAAAGAGATGAGAACCATTGGAGTAGGGAATGTGATTGGGTGGAAAAAAAAAATAGACAGTAATAGACAAAAATGCATTTTGATCTGTATTTTGAAAAAGTCAACAGTGAGGTAACTGTCCAGTCATATACCATGACTAAGCATGAAACTGTAACTAGTACACAGAGTTTTGTATCCAACCAGTTACATGTCTCATTCACTAATGATGCTTTTATAAAAGAACTGACACCTGATGATCAATATTATAGTCAGAAAAGTGTATAATTGTATTCATATATCACAAGATCAATACCTTATCGCCATACGAGTCAGTACACATCAGTCTGCACAGAAAAAGAAATCACTAACTCACACAAACACACACACACACACACACAAAGCAGCAACACAGTGGCAACCTGCTGGAAATTCAAATCAGACCTGCCTACTGTCAACTAATGATTAGCAATTTGAGCTGAGAAACAGCAGAAATCTAGCTGATTTGGTGTCCATTATAACAGGGGGAAAAAAAAATCATATTTTAACTGGTTGTATTTTAGCTTGATTAAAACATAATATTAGGTTTTTGCTTTACCAGTTCTTCCAGTTTAAATATTGTAATCTGCGTCATGGAGATTTTTTAACAACAACATACAGTACAGTTTATATTTCAGTCATATTATCCACTCCAGGCTAAAAGCCCACATTTGAATGTGCTCCTATTAAAATATTCGGAGATGCATCATGCACAGTGAAAATATCTTCCTGTATTTACGATACTGCATTATTAAACATTCTGTTAAAGAGAGTCCTATTCATAAGGAAATCTGTCCCTGAGGGCTGAGACGGTGTTTGTTCAGGAGACGGAGAGGAATGCAGCTGAACATCCTGACGTTAAGACTCCAGGCCTACAGGTCCAACACGTCAATAACCAACAAGACGAGACAAAGACGCAGCTTGAGTTACAGCGTCAGAGTGGGTTTCACTTAACCACTCACCAAGGCTGTGTGTGTGTGTGTGTGTGTGTGTGCACAGTAACAGCCAGGATCTATGTGTAATCACCTGTCATTTTAGTCAACACTCATTATTTTATTCACTAAACACACTTCTGCTCTTCACTTCTACAATGCAGTGATGAAGTGCAGCTTTATTCTGCAATCATCTGCACATCAGCATCCTACAGCGCTACACCTCAAACACAGCATATTCAAATCATTACAGACCTGTATCTAAAACAAAAAAACAGACTTTATTATCACGTAAAGCACCGATTCCAATTCCAATAGATTCTGAGCCTATAATGTGTACATAGCTGTACTCATAGTTAAGTGAGTGTAGCGAGGGTTTAATACTGTAATCGCGCTCGTTGTTATTCAGACCTCAGGTGTAACGAAGGACTTAAGCGCTATTCAGTAGTTACTTGAGAGTTACGTATAAGGGGTGGAGTTTGTCTAAAATAAAGGTGGGTCTCAATTCTGACCTTGAACTTCCTTGAACTCCTTGAACTGTCTGACAGTTTGATGTAACCACAATAGGTCATGCTGAAAGTTATGTTTTGGGATGTAAATATGCTCAAAATACTGTGGAACGCCTTTCAAGACCAATATTAAATACATAAATATTCAATTCAATTTTATTTGTATAGCGCTTTTAACTTTTAATGGACATTGTCACAAAGCAGCTTTACAGAAATAAATACGTTCAACTTAAATTAAATCAAAATAAATTGTAAATGTGTGAGTTTATCCCTAATGAGCAAGCCAGAGGCAATGGTACTATTAAATATGATGTAATTAATTAATTAATTAACTAACAGTATTGCCACTTTTTTCCTATACCTAGGACATCAAAGGAGATACATCTTAAACAGAGACACTGCTTATTCAATCACTGATTTTTTAATCGCTAAAATTATGAAGCAAGCTGTAAGCATAGCAGATGTGTGCTTGGTGAGCTTATCTTTCAAACTGTGGGCATGTTTTCATTACAGGAGAGGGCAAATTTCCAAAAAAAAAACTTATTTAATTAATTCAACAAATCAAACAGCAAATTTAAAGCACAATAAAATAGCCTTTGCCCCATGTGCGTATTACGACTTCATGACCTGATTTAGTTTCTTGTGGCTTCATTAAGTTGTGTACACAAGCAACTGTCTGAGCATGATATTTCAAAAAAATAATAATAATAATTAAATAAAATGCAAAATAATAGAATTTTCTGAATCAAATGCTACTTTATAAGCCATTGAATAATGAGGTTGTTCAGTTAAACCATAGCTGCAGTGATTAATGTAATCATCACAACTAGGACTACTCATGCAGCATTATAGTGGCAGTATATTAGACTCTTTTGAATGGGGGGGGGGGGGTAGGCTTAAAGGGAAATGCTTGTGTTTAAAGGCAACAGTCTAGACAATATGGAAAAGCCTCGTCTCAGATACATCTACCCAGTCAAAGTCTGGCAACCTCGGAGACGTGAACTATACACAGGTGATTTTAATAGCCCAAAAGACCAGTTCAAGCAGCTGCATAACCTGACTCTGAATATGAGGAATTTTCCCTGCATTAATATTGATGCCAAGTCTTTGGATTTAAGTCACCGACTCATATCAGCCGATTCATACAACTATGAATATTTGGGTCTAAATAGTAAATGACTCATAACTTATGCATTACAGAAATTGTTCCCATGTTCAAGAAAAGGAAGCTAAATTCTCATCTACTGCAGTCTCTCCTGACACCATTGGCACAAAATCAAACTTCTGGTGTTCATCTCGGTAGTTTACGTGATGTTAAGATCCTGTAGTAAAGCTTCTCAGACTCACGCCACCTTATTTATTACTTTATTTTATTTAATACTTAACTGACTATAAAGCTAGCTATGTAGCAGTTTAATGTTTAGCTATCTCCATGACATCGTCTCTGTGTAACACTAACCACATATTGCCATTAAAAATTCATATTTTGGTTATTATTATCTAGCTAGCTATTTCTGTTAAGCTGATGTACTAAATTGCTAATCCTCATGATAATTAAAGCAGTTCTCAAAAAGTGTTTCCTGGGTTCCTGAGCAGCTCCAGTTTCATATCAGTGGAAAAAGGGTAGAGGAAAAGATGTCACCATTACACACTTCTGCATCATTTCCTACAGAGACAATAACCGGTATGGTTCCTGCAGAAACAGGAACTCGTACAGGAACTGGAGTTCGGCTTTAGTCCAGTTCCTCTGCAGTTTCTCTGAAAGTGTCATTCATTTCACCCACACCTGATAACCGCACTACATGAAATAAGGTCTCCAACTTCCTTCCTTAGCACTATATTAACAAGAGGGGAACCATTTAGCAGTCAGCTCCCTCCCTACACAGGCTGTGTACAAACACTGGCACTGGGAAAATAATGGCTCCTACATCTTATATAGTGCACTATACACAGGGTATGAAGAAGTAAAAGCTCTTATGTAGTATGGAGCTATGCAAGATTTAGGTTCCTCTTTCACCTCATAGAGGTTTGTGATATCATCAAATGGGTTCTTTAATGTGTGTAGTGCACTTTATAATTGATATTAAGTATGATATTTGGGATTAGGTACTCCCTACTGTATACAAGAACACTACATAGGGTATAAAATACATGGTCAGTAGGCAGCAAGGCGACATTCAGTTTCCTGAAAAGTTTACTACATGTGGTGGGAGATAATGGCTCCTACGCCATATGCAGTGCACTAGATGTCATTTGAGATTGAGTTTCCTACATTAGTGCACATGTTCAGCAGGGAGCCATGCGATTTTCAGCTTCCTACTCCACCTCGAGTAAGTTTACTGAGTAGGGTGTGAGAATGAAATTACCCCTACACCCTTCTGTGCACTACATGCTTTCAGGATTTTCTAACAGCGACCCATTTCATTTCATTATAAACTTTAATTAAATTATAAACTCGAACAGAAAAAAACACATTTTCTCACAGAGGACTTCATAACTCAAAGGAATGTTAATGGTTTAACGTGATATTCCCTGTATGGGGTTACAAAAAAACCCCCAAAGAACTACATCCGGTTTGGAAAACAAAACAAATCAAAACAAAACAACACCAAAAACACGGCAAACGCGCGTGACAGGTTTGAGGGGTGTTATTTTGATGGTAGACATTAAACAGCCTGGCTTTACCTCAGTTAAACAGCGCGCGGGGTCTCTCCACACCACTCACAGCCTCCACCGGATTTCCGTTACAATTTAAATCCTTAACGTTAATTTTTTTTCCGTTACAATTTAAATCCTTAACGGTTTTCTGTTTCGTGTTTGAAAATCCTCACGCGACAGGTTGCAGCGGGAGAGACAATGTGAAGCACGCGAGCCCTCTTTGATGTGTTACAGCCTCTGCAGGATCAGTCAGACTGAAGAGACCGCGAGCAGAGGGGCGGGGCCAAGAGAGAAAGGGGTGTGGCTAACAAATCCGCAGGGGGGAAATGTTGCCAGATTGGAGCTGCTGTTTTCTCCACACACACACACACACACACACACACCGTCCACTTTATTACGAACACCTGTACACCTGCACATTCATGCAGTTATTTAATCAGACAATCATGTGGCATCAGCGTAATGCAAAAAATCATGCAGATACAGGTCTTCAGGTAATGTTCACATCAAACATCAGAAATGTGATCTCTGTGACTTTGATCATGGCATGGATGTTTGTACCAGATAGGCTGGTTTGAGTATTTCATAAACTGTTGATCTCCTGGGAATTTCACACACAACAGTCTCTAGTGTTTACACAGAATGGTGCAAAAAATAAAAAGCATTGAGTGAGTGACAGTTATGTGGGGGGAAACTCGTTGTTGATAAGAGAGAGGTCAGAGGAGAATGGCCAGATTGGTCTAGCTGTCAGGAAGACTATAGTAACTTAAATAATCACTCTTTACAACCATGGTGAGCAGAAAAGCATCTCAGCATGCACAAAACATTGAACCTTGAGGTGGATGGGCTACAACAGCAGAAGATCACACTGTGTTCCACTCCTGTCAGCCAAAAACAAGAATCTGAGGCTATCATGGGCAACAGGCTCACCCAATCTGGGCAGTTGAAGATTAGGAAAAAAAAGTCTTCAACTTTCCAGTCTTCAGCTGGCTGGTCCCCACAAGGAAACCTTTTATTTAAAAAGCAAAAGGGCCAAAACACTTCATTTTGCTTACTGGGGTTAAGGTTAAGGTTGGGTACTGAGCTTAAGGTTAGTTACTGAGGTTATGGTTAAGGTTAGAGTTATATTATAGCATAGCACTGATTTGCTGTATTAATAATTATGTCAGAGGAAGGTCCCCACCCTGGTGGCACAGTGGGTAGCGCAGCCACCTTACAGCTCCAGAGATGGTCTGGCTATGTTAAATTGCCCCTAAGTGTGAATGACTGTGTTAATATGTGTGTGTGTGTGTGTGTGAATGTGTGTGTTTGTGGTGCCCTGTGATGGATTAGTGTCTCTCACCTTGTGCCCAATGTTGCTGGGATAAGCTCTGAATCCACCGTGGCCCTGACCAGGATAAAGCAGTTACTGAAGATGAGTGAAAGCTCCTCAAAAGATAATAAGACAAGCGTGTGTGTGCGGTTTGACATGTGTTTGACAATGTATGTTTGTTGATGCCTTCTTATTCAGAAAAACATGACCACTCTGATTTGCAGAAACTCACTTTTGGAAAACTGGGATACATTCATATGGAAAGTACCAGGAGGTCCTGCAAAAGCTGTTGTGAAAAAGGAAAATATAGAACGTGCTTCAGCATGTCTGATGCCACTGATAAAGACTTCAGGAGACACAGAGACGTGGGAAAGTCAGTGAGAAAGCATGCACTGCTCCTCCTCCTCATTTCACTCTGTGTTTTTGACTGGGCATGTTCCTTCATTCAGGAAAAAAAACACATGACATACAGACTGACATGGCAAGTTCTAGTATATTTGCATGACTTTGGATGCTTGGATCCAAAACCTTCTGTTCTGTTCTGGGAAAATTAATTAATTGAAATGTTTAGTAACAATTTTTAACATGAAACCTTTCATGCTAAGGTCAGAGTTTTTGTTGAATGATTTATTACAGCATGTTTTAATAGCCTAAAAATGATTAAAATGTCTGAGAAAGAGGTCTGAACAATTAGCCTCAATGAAAATACTTGGATCTATTAAAATACATAAATATGCAAATTTGGAAACCCTCCATGTCCTCTTGTCATTGCTAATTACCTAATATTAACAACATTAGCTAGCTTAGGTGGTTAGCTAACTGCTAGTAAACTAGTTCACATTAATCAGTGGGATTTCAGTATCAGAGTCTCAAATCCCATTTTCCCACTGATTTATTTAAATTTTAAACGTAAGTTGCTGTTGCAGAGATGATGTTGAGGTCATTTGGAAATTTGAATGCTAAAGAGAAAAGTTTTCCTTCCATTTCTTATTTCCATATTTAAAACGTATCACTGCAAAATGTAAAAACATTTACACGTTTATCCTGCTGCGATAACCTGATATAACACCTCACACAAATGAATTTGGTTTCTTTGTTCATACACTTTTCTTTCATGAGCTTAAAACCTGCTTTTTCTCATCAGCACTTTCTTTGTTAGATGTTCTTTTGACATAGCACTCTGACCTTTGACTTTTGGAGTTAATAATTCAGTAAGTCTACCTTTCCTTTTCTTTGCTCTCAGAGTGAGGGATGAGTGTGCAGAGTCACGTGTTTAAGAAAAAAAGATAAAAGTAGGAACGAGTCAGGGATGCAGAAATGTTAAAGCTGATTAATAGATAGATAGATAGATAGATGTGTTAGGTGCTAATGTGTTTTGAACTTATGGGCCACTGTACTGCAGTGATGTCAACATGATCCCTTATCTCACGCTCCTATAATGCCCATCTAATACACTTCACTCAAGCTGATACAGAACTGTTCTTGGGATGACTGAGAAGATTTGGTCAAGGGGAAGTGGACAAGGGGAAGTGGACTTAGGGGAAGTGAACTTAGGGGAAGTGTTAGAATAAGGGACATGAATGTGGTCACGGTTGTAAATCAGTATTAAGAGCTGCTGCTCTAGTCCATGTGTAAATCTGTAAATGGTTAAAATGGCACTGAGGGGTGGAGTTAGTGCTCACAGCGTTAATGACAACATTAAGGCCCCCATGAGAGCTCATGATTTGATTTTGTATGTTGACCTTTTTTTTTCCTTTTGAAACAGGAAGTCAGAGTGACGGAGTGTTGAAGTGCTTGAATAATTTACACCAATAGTGTAACAGCCAGTAGTGTTCAAGATACACCACACCCACGCTGAATCTAAACAAACCTCACAGTAGCTTCATGAGCTAGGTAAATATGGCGAACAGTGAAACATTTCATGAGAGATGTTTTCAACTGTGGAAGATTTCTCACCGCTGTCTTCATCCATGCCTGTCTGTTTTAACCAGGATGATATCCTAGATGACGGGGTGCATGTGTTTTTGGAGTTATGCTGTATACTTGAGACGAGGTTGACCATCAGCTGTGCTTATAGCAGAGCTGACAGAGAGTTGCAGGGTCATCACTGGGAAGGATCTGACATATCAGAGCGATAGATAAAATGATATTACTTACTCTTACTGATGGAGACACCCTGACGGAATCGTGTTCTCCATCAGTCTGAGGTAGCAACATTCGGGCACTGAACAGCCCCAAGTTGGTAAAAGTACCTGTCACAAAACTGCCAACTTGCACAAATTCCACTTTCGTCTAAATGAATAAACTCCAACCAACAAGCGATGGTTGGAAAATGGAATAGTGTACAGGAAAACACAGTGAAAAACCATATTTACTGCTAATGAGCTGTTACTATAGAGCAAGACAGGCCCCGGGGGTGGGGCATACATTCTAAAGAGCATTTAATTAGACAAACATAAGACTAGTGCAGGATGAATCAGCAAAAAAAAAAAAAGTATAATTTTCCTGGCAAACTATAAAATTAAAACAAGAATATCTCCAAACCTATTTTTGTATTTTTTTCCCTAGATATCCGGTCATATTGGTATCCATATTACTAGCGACAGGGACCAAAAGCTCTGAAACACCAATTCTGATTTCAGTGGTACATTAAAAATATAATTTCTCACTCCATATTCTAATTATGAATCTTTTGTGAATTACTATACTGTATTATATACAGACTTGTGACTATAAAGCATCTTTGGCTTGAATGTTCTAAGGAATGCGGCACACAGGAACTTCAAGGTCTTTTTTTTCTAAAAGGATCCAGTTTCAAAAGGGAAGCTCAGTAAAAGGAAATGTTAGAGCCAGTGGTCGAAGTGGAATAAAAATAAGTATCAGTGCTTCCTTTCTGACATGTTTGTGTACCATTAAGTCGTTTTGCATTCTGCAGTGAAAAGACACTAAACTGTCAATGTTTAAAATAAACTGCATATTGCAAAGCATTTAATCATCCAAAACATTTAAAACTCTCCAAAATATTAAAGAATTGTGTGGTTTGTCAGTGTTTGAGTGATTCACTCGCTCATATTGAGGAGATGTTAATAATGGTCTTTCTCTGTTTTTTTTCACTCATGCGTGTAATTGAAGTGTAAATCACACAGAAATCCAGTAAAATCACACAACTTCTATATGCTGTGAATTTCCACTTTTGAGTGTCTCGCCAAAAACAGTTATTATTATCTAGATTCCATTATAGAAAAATCATACAGTAGTAAAACAAAATGTTATGTACATTATGTGAACAGTGTACATGCTTTGTAAGAAAGAGATGGACAATAAAAAATAAGTTGAAAAAAAAGAGAAATCATACACATAATATGTACTCACGTGAAAAATATGTGAACATGATTTCATGACGTTATGATCTGAAATGGCATGCACATGTGAATTTACATAAATACACATGACATTGTATGAATAGTATGATGAAACTATAGAACTCTAACAAGAACACTTCTCACAAACACTAATATTTGGGACACTGCCAGAATAATTTCACACTACTTCTCCTAACTTCTTTAACAGTATTATTATGTATACTGCACTCCATATGTGAGCTCCTCCTCCCTAAACACACACACACACACACACACATGTCGCCAAAAGGTAGAGATTAGAGTTCAGAGTCCTGCTGTGTTTGTGCAAGATGATGGACAAAACATGTCCTGAAATTCCTCTCTCTCTTTCTCTCTCTCTCTCTCTCTACACACACACACACACACACACACACACATTATTACCAGTGGTATTTACAGTCACGCAGGTATCTGAGGCGCCACCAAGGGAGGAAATCTCTAGAAAGATAAGATGCTTTCCGCACACACACACACACACACACACACACACACTGAGGTTATTGATGTCCATGGAGAGCAGGTTTAGTGTGTAACTGTATGCCTATGGGTGTGAAACATGATTTAAAGAGCAAAGGGGGGCAAACTGCAGTGTGTGTGTGTGTGTGTGTGTGTGTGTGTGTGTGCGTGTAGAAAGAGGTAGGTGTCAGTTTCAGAGCTCTTTCCCAGCTGTTGGTGTTAAAGAAATAGTTTGGTAAGATAAAAAATCCCCCAAATGTAGCTAATCAGGTGTATTGGTGTGTGCTGTTTGCGTGTTTAGTTATGAGGCTAAATCTTTGCTATGATGCGAATGTAGCTAGCAAGTAATGGAGGTCTGTGTCACCCAAACTCTGTTCTGTAACCACGTGCTAAGATATTCAGATACTTCCTTCACACTTGTTGTAAAACACCACTGCAGTAAATCAAATTGCAAATCTTAATATGTGATTAGACATTTTGTTGTTTTTTTGAGTAGAACTATGCTCAACTAGCTTATTAGCTGTAGTGGGTGCTTGTGTGTTTGTGTGTATTAGCCTACAATGTGGATGTGTTATGAATTCAAACGATTAGCAGTCATTTCCCTCCTCCAGTTGCCTGTCCTGCTTTCAACTCACTTTCAAGACTACTAAACTTCATGAATAAATAATGAGGTTTCCACCCTTATTAATCAGCAGCTTATAAAATAGCACTTGATCCAGCACATCCTATTATTTTGCTTTTTTGTATTGTGTTCCAACAGATAATTGTGCATACAAATTAACGAAGACACTAGTTGCTAAATTGAGGTCACTAAATCATAATGCGTGTGGGTGTTGTAGTGAAATGTAGTTGCTAGTGGAAAATACAAGTTAATTTAAGCATGTAGTGGTTACATGGTTAGTGGAGCTAGTTAGCTATAGCTATCTTTATTTTTAAAGAAGACTTTGAGACTTTAGCTACATTAGCCTCATAGTTTCAGTGCAAAACACCAAACACACACACACCCACACACACCCACACACACACCACCTCTCATTCACTAGAACAGGCTGTAGCAGGCTCCTGATCACACTGATTATGAACTAATGTGTTTAAGCAATATTTTGAGAGACTTAACTGTAATAGGGAGGGCTTTGTGAACAGTGTGTGCTCTGTTACAGCATGAGAAAAGCGAAAACACACACTTGTCATTCATGGGTGATTGTATAACTTACAGATCCTTACTAAGCTGTACTTTTTGTACATATTGAATATAAATGTATGACACTTATATTTATATACAGGTCTGGTGGAGCGAAGATACTTTGTCATAAGCTTAAATTTACATGCACTATGTACAAATAAGTTATTAGTGCATCAAAATCAAAACCTTGAACATGCTTTTGACATGAAAACACACAAGTCGTGAGACCACTGTTGCTAAGAAACATGGACACAGAGCATTAACTAGCTAATGACTGAAGCTTATGATTTCGCTAGCTAGCATTCAGACTTTAAGCCTTTTATACTGACAGGGAAAGACAAGGTGAGAGTGAAAATGAGCCAGAATCATCTGGAACATCAACATTTCCCTCATATATGTTGATAAATAAGTGAGAAAATCCATATGACTAAAATTACACTTAGCATAAATCTCTAACACAGCTACCATGGGTTCTGAATCACCATACTGGAAAGCAGCAATGTTGTATCACAACTTGTGAGGAAAGTTTAGACTTCTGAAGCAAAGAATATCAAAAGAATGAACCGTTCATGTGAAATCTTTTCATAAACATGTGAACACATAAATAAATTGACTCCCAAACATTATGTTTAGCTGGACTAAAGAATAATGGCACTACTCTACTTAAAGAATGCATCTAACATTAGTTAATAAAGAACTCACAAAAAATGCTTACATTTCCTTAAATATAGATCATAATTCTCAATATTTTGGTTCTCATATTGAGTTTAAGGTTAAAAAAAAGAAAACAAAGATGACAGAAAGGATTTTTTAGGTTCAGGAAAATGAAGTATATGAAAAATGGCTCGACTGGTTGGCAAACATTTAAGAAGAAACTTAAAATTTTTGTGAGGATAATATCAAAATCTTGCTTTATGCTTTTAGTCACATTTCTAATGGATTTACTTACTGGATTTACTATACCACAAAGGTGTTGAATTCACAAATCAGAAAGGGTTGATAAATTTTCTATAACTTCATCTCTGACAATAGTGCAGCTACAAATCACAGGTTGTTCTAATAAAATCATTGTTCTAATACGTTGTTGTTTCTATAGTAACAACTCATTCACAGGGACTTGTATAGCATAAAGAAAGAAAAATGTGAAATAGTTGATATGGTGAAGTTTTCTGTTAGGAGATGCTTATTTAACATTTATGGAAATGCTCTACAGTGTCAGTGCTTTGTAACAGTCAGAGGTAAAGCTGTAACTTGAAGTTTTCAGACATGGGAAAAGTCTGAGGTTTACGCTTTGCAGTTTCTCTGTAACATGACAAGCTGCATTTTATTTGAGTCCAACTAATTTCTTGGAGAGAGAAAAAAGAGAAGCTCATGAGGGTATGCTGTTTTATGTTATAATGTAAGTAATAACAGGAACTAACTTGTTTCACTGAGGTTCCACAACATTAAATACAACAATAAACGGATAAAAAGCATGATGTGTCATTCTTTAATGAATGAAAAATGTAATTGTTGGCAAATTGGTATAAGCTGTATAAGAAGAATAAAAACACTTGGGGATGAACTTCAGGCTGGTTAACAGTAGCGCTGCTTCATCACCCCACTGATTATTTTCCTATAACAGCATTAGTGCTCCTTATGTATTTAATCTGACATAAAATGATAAAGATCTTAACATGAGGATTTATTAATATTACTGACTATAATAGTCGTTAAAACATCTTCAGTGAGAGCTTTATCCTGGTCAGGGTCTCTGTGGTTTTGGAGTCTATCCTGGGAACAGTAGATGTGAGAATACACCCTGGAGAGGACGCCAGATCATTGCATGGCACCGACACATTTCACACACTTCTTCATACCTAGGGGCAATTAATGCCACCAATCCACCTACCTGAATGTTCTAGGGAGGTGGGAGGAAACCAGAGAACCTGGAGAAAAGCCCCTCAGACACAGGGAGACCATGCGAAACTCCACACAGCTCAGGATGAAACTTGGAACCCTGGAGCTGTCAGGTGGCAACACTATAATAATAATAATAATAATAATAATAATGATAATAATAATGATAATAATAATAATATTCTTATGCCTGTGGGTGCAAAGCAATGAGTGTTTGCTGCAGCAGGAAAACCAACCTGTGTAAAACTGGTGTGTGTACATCATAGATTACTCAGTGTGTGTGTGTGTGTGTGTTTGAGACAACTTTCAAGGTCATTTGTTATTTGTTGTTTTCTTATCTTGCACAGAGTGTATCTGTGTGTATGTGTGGTTTTGTTAAAAATCTAATTTTGATCATTTAAAATATTTTTTTCTTAAATTTACTTCAATTCAAAGTTAGATTTATACAAAGACATAACTTTTTTTCATCTTTACCAAGGATGCCAATACTTCTAGAGCTGACTATACAGAGGCATGTTTTATTCAGCGAGCAAAGGTGATGACAGTAAGAATGACATGTCGAAACAGAGTGAGAAGAACACAAGTAAACACCAGGAAGGATGATACAACACAACGATAACATCTGGTTTTAACACACACATACACACACACACACACACACTCAAAACCACAGAAGACGTCATGGTTGTTGTCTAATGCTTTCTCACACGCAAATTCTCATAAAACCAGGTGGATAAAAAACACTGAGTGTACACACACACACACACACACACAGAGTGACTTATCATCTTTTGTGTGTCTGTCCTGCAGATTCAGAGTCACTTACACTGCTACAGATCACATCATACACTAAATTACATTCAGGTGTGTGTGTGTGTGAGAGAGAGAGAGAGAGAGAAAGAGAGAGAGGGTATGGGGCATTCAAAGTTTTGAAAAAGAAATCTGTCTAAATGTCTTTCTGTCTTTACATACAAAAAGAGCATATTCTAAAATAGCTATGCAGTAATACCTCAAAATTCTCACTGAAAAAGCTTACATAGGTTATATACTATTATCATATATTTTATAAACTTTAAGACAGGAGGTGAAATATTTATCATTTTTAGATATTATTTGAACAGGCCTGGTGCATATGATCTCATGCCTCTTACTCTGTATTCAGCTTATTTTTAAATTGTATGTGAGAACGGGGAAGTGTGATTCAAATAATGGCTAAAAATAATACTCATTTACTGAATCTTGATGATGAATCTTGGCTGAGAGCCTTATCACACACACACACACACACAAAGCACACAAAGCACACAGAGAAATACAGTTCCTGGAAGCATTATACTTATGATATTTCAACTTGACACATACAATTTTCATGTTTGTAGTCCATGTTGGTGGTGAGTGTGTGGAGGTTTGTCCTTACTTCAGTGAGGTGTAGGATAAAGTAATTGCCCCTTTGACATTAAGTATGACATTGAGTGTGTTAAAGCCATTAGCAGTCCAATAACACTTATGACACACTCCACGATCACTAACAGCAAAGCCAGATAGTGTGTGTGGAATGAACAGAAGACATGTTTTAAACGAATACAAATCCAGATACAAATAGGAGGTGCATTATACTTTTTTTTTCTTGTCTATCATCAGTGATTTACTCCAGTAGCCTGACCTAAACACTGCATGCCAACCCCCCACCCCTTAGTGATTTTATTTAAAAAAACGAACTGAGTGACAAATCTCCAACAGTTTGTTGTGTGCTAACTTAAAGCCACAAGATGCTAAATTGTGATCACGAAATTGTAATGTATATGCAGGATGTAGGTGATTTTATCACATTTTTAATTTGCTAATTGGAAAATGCCATAGTTTTTGTTTTGTTCTCCTGTAAAGAAAACATGCCCACAGTTGACTGAGAACTCATCTGATATGCTTACAGCTCACTTTATTATTAAATTTATCCATTAAAAATTCAGACCTCAAGCAATGTCTTTGATTATCATGTGTTTCCTCCGATGTCCACCATGTGAAAAAAAAACTCTAACAGGATGGTGCTATTAATTAATAGTGTAATATTTATGTATTTAATATTGGCCTTAAGTTGTGTTTACATAAAACTGTCAGACAGAGGCACTGGATTGAATAGTGCTCCTTGCTTAAGTCAATATCACGCAAGAAAAATGAGCTTAAGTTCAAGTTCAAAATCGCATAGAACTGAGACATGCCTCTGTTTCAGACAAACTCCACCCTGTGTACATCATACATAACTTGCTGAATAGCACGTAAGTCTGCAGTTACATGTGAAGTCTGAAAAACAATGGGCCTCATTTATCAAGCTGGATACCAACAGATTTATTAGTAAATTTACACAAGAAATATAGTATTCATGAAAATAATGAAAAAACATTAAACAATGAGCAAACATAAATCCATAAATTAAGACAAATAAGAACAGACATTTCAACAGAATCCAGGGCAGTGTGTCAGTCAGATACTCATGAATTTAAAATAAAGTTTGATCCCGGAGCTGCTCAGTGTGAACATGTGTTACTCCTCAGAAAGCAGGCAAGATCTTCAAACCCAAATGGAGGGGAATAGAAGGAAATGTGTATCTGAGGAGGGAATCAGGGGAAAAGCCTTCACTAATCCGGTCTCTTATTGTTGCTCACAGAAGTACCACAGGTGCTACTGCCTTGGCCCACTTCCTGTTTCCTGTTTCCTGTGAGCATCATGACACTGTGACCTAAAGCAACAGAGAAACACACAGAAACTGAGTCAATATCAGGTACTGTTCATTAACAGGCACCAACAATTAACACTGTCAGGTCACGGAACAATGCAAAGTCACTTCCTGGCATCCATCTGTCACTTCCCGTTAAAGAACTGTTCTCTAAAGACAGGGTTTCCGTAAGATAACATTTCTCAAGGACGATGAACAAAAAAAAAAGATGTCCATTAGATAAAGCGATGTGTAATGTGGAAAGACTGAGAGAGAGAGAGAGAGAGAGAGAGAGAGAGAGAATGTTTTAATGACACTTAAGACTTATATAAGTATTAGATATCATGTGTAATACTCAGTACAGAGATATTATCTGTATCCGCAGGAAGCTGAGACTTTACAGCTCAAACTGTGACTCAGTCACAGAAAAACCCACATGCTCTCTGTTCAGTTTCCTGTTTTTTTTTTTAAGATCTTAATTTAGATTCAGATGTTCAGCCTGAAAAACCCGATACAGCAGTCTACACCAAAATCAACCAGGATCAATACTTCTACTCTTATTACAGATGCAAGAAAAACAAATGATGCATTTCATTATGGAGAACCAGTGCTTAGAATTTTGCTGAGGACACGATAAATACTGCAGGCTAGCAAAAAAGGAATTCAATTAAAAAGCTGTCTGTCTAGCAATAAATGTTGAATTTTCATGAGCGGAAATACCTTCTAATAGCTCATACAGGAATAAAATCAGGACTTATCACATTTCATAATTTAAGTAAGAATAAAAATAACAGATTTGGGTCACTATAAGATCACAGCTGAGCAGATCTTAGGTGGATGGTGAAGCAGTAACTATAACACAGAGCACTGGACAGTTTAAAGTGACTACAAAGAGTATCATAAAAAAAATAGCAATTATTATTCTTGTGCTGAAACAAATTCAGCAACTTTGAATTCACTGAAAGCACAACATCATTGTCAAGTGCACACAAAATGTCAATCCCAAACACAATAAAAACACAACAATTAACTTTCCTGAATCTTTTGTTGTACTGACTCGGTGGCACTCCGGGTTTCTGCAGTCACACTCTTACACTCTTACAAAGAATCTAGAACCTTCTTGCTGAGAAACCTTTAAAAGTTCTACCTAGTCTACAACACAGTGTTGCTCTATAAGACAGCGCTCCAAGTAGAACACTCTTATGAGACTAAGAGCCCTTTAACTGCCCCTGAAAGCACAACTGATGTTTCGGGGTTTTTGTACCTGTCCCTTAGTGTCATGGATACTAACAAGAGACTGTGTGTTGTAGACTATATGGCCATATGTTTGTGGACACCTCACTATCACACCCATATGTGCTTTTTGAACATCCCATTCAGGATTTATTCCCCCTTTGCTGTTATAATAACTTCCACACTTCTGGGAAGGCTTTCCACTAGATTTTGGAGCGTGCCCATGGGGATTTGTGTTCATTCACCCACAAGAGCATTAATGAGATCAGGCACTGATGTTGGGTGAGGAGGTCTGGCACACAGTCGGCGTTCCAGTTTATCGCAAAGGCGTTCAGTGGGGTTGAGTTCGAGGTTCTGTGCAGGACACTCGAGTTCTTCCACACCAACCTCTTCAAAACCATGTCTTTATGGACCTTGCTTTGTGCACAGGGGCATTGTCATGCTGGAACAGGTTCCAGTGAAGGGAAATTGTATTGCTACCGCATACAATGACATTCTATACAATTGTGTGCTTCTAACTTTGTGGCACCAGTTTGGGGAAGAACCACATATGGATGTGATGATCAGGTGTCCACAAACCTTTGCCCACATAGTGTATATCTGAAAAAAAAAATACAAAAATATATTCTCCCTTTAATTTAGTAGTTCATCTATGGCATTTAAACAGTATCATTGATAGCAAGCGCAAGGGCGGCTGGAAGAAAGGGGATTGGTTGAGAGTGAATCATAGCAATCACAGCTGCGGGAACTTACTTCTTATTCCTGCCCCCAAAGTCTCAAAATCCAACTTGAAGCATAAGCAGAGTGTAGCCTGTGAATGAGCAACAGTAAAGTGTGTGTACATGTGTGTGTGTCACTGCTGTGTGACCACAGAACAGAATGCACTTGCAGGTGGAAACTTCTCTGCATGCTTGATTCACTGTGCGCGTGCATAGCTTTGTGTGATCGCAAAGCACAACAGCTTGTGCTATCTGTTTTTAACCACACTCGCTAATACTGTTCTGCCTGCTCAGGTTGGCCACCTTTGCATTCCATATTAATGATTAATGACTAAACCTCATAGTCATCATTTCTGGGATAACAATAAAAAATTGTGATGATTCATAACCATGCACAACTTCATGATAATACAATTAAATGCTCTCTAGAACCATATACTATGTCCTGCCCCTGGAGGAGGGTCTTGCTCTACAGTAGTAGACCATTAGCTTGTTAGCTTGTTAGCAGGAAACATGTTTTGCCTGTGTCTTTTTACCAACTTAGGGCTGTTCAATCCTGGAATGTCACTTTTTCGGACTGATGGAGAACACAATTCCGTCTTTATACACCATTAGGGCTTCTACGTCAGTAAGGGTAAGTAAAAGACTCTTGTTAATCAGTCCTCTGTCCTCCATATTTAGCTATCTTGCTAAACTACTCTCGGATTTGTTTAGATTTGGCAGGGCTGTTGTGTAAATCAGTCAAGCACTTCAACACAATGTCATTCTGACTTCCTGTTTAAGAAGAAAGTGTGTCAATGTACAGAATCAAATCACAGCTAATAAGCCATTTCATTGAGACTATAACTAATGCTGTGCTCAACTAAAACTTTGACCTCTGACTAGCAAAAATTACCCCCTCAACCCGAAATTCCTACTCAAAAAAGGTTTCCTTAACCCAGAGTTCAGCAAGTGACGTCAAATTAACATGGCTGCTTACAGTATTAACAGTAAACAAACTAGCATTTCTTTACTGTTATAAATAAGTTATGCTGTACATACTAGTATTTGCATTAGATTAATCAACATACAGACATATTAGCTTGTTAAATCTATAATATTGACTCAAGATGCTGTATTGAGGAGGTAAATATACATCACTCATCACAGTTAGCTAGATTTTTGCTAACAAAACAAACATGGAGGCTGAAACACACAGTGGTTATGATGTCTTACTTCAGAGGTAAGTCGAATACAGGTTATGTAAAGAACCATATGAAGAACCTTTGAGTTTAGAGCATCAGGTTACAGTGACTGGAAGCAGTACATTTAAACTGTAGCACATTTAAAGTTTATAATATTTCATCAGTGCTAGTTCTGTGGGAACCTGATCATATGAATAATTTGTGCAGATTGGAACAAGCCAGCCTGCTGCGGTTGGATTTGATTTGATTTTTTTATTTATTTATAAAAGTAAAATTATAAAATCATGGGCGAACAATAACAGTTCCTGTTTAAAGGTATTGAATTACTGCAGAATTACTGCACTGTAGAACATTAGTTCTGCAGTAATTCAACACCTTTAAACTTTTAAAGTGACCTAAATAGTTCAAGTATTGCTGAAATGGCAATGGGTGTGTTGTCAGTACAAGATTTCTGCTGTTGCTACGGTGATGACATTCATCAACACTGTATCACTCAAGAGTCAAACAAAAAGCCTCTGTTATCATACTAAAATCTGGGCTCTATTAAAAAAGGCTGACATAATTACAGCTGCAGGTGGAGGAACATTTAACGTACATCAGTAATGTCATCCTATACACAAATACCTTATCATTATGGAGTAACAGCTGCGTGATATAAAGACTATAAAAAAGTAAAAAATAAATCAGTTTCACTGCAATAAAGTACATGGTATAATTCCACAATGGCTCAAAGGCTCAGGATGAAGAAGCTTTATAACAACAAAGTGTAAGATTTAAACATTCAGGGCCACCTACTGTACAAAAACATGAAATAGATGAAGGAGAAAGAAGGGAACCTTACTCTAGACAATGGTAACCCCCCCCCCCCCCCCCCCCCCCCCCCCCCCCCCCCCCCCCCCCCCCCCCCCCCCCCCCCAGTTGATTGACTTCTGACCCCCCTAAGGATCTGTCTGAGGATCAAGTAACATGTGTGGACGGTGATCTCAAGGTCATATCGTAATTCCCTCTCTCACTTGTCTCTTTCTGAAACCGAATCTGTCCGTTTCGCTGAGTCAACCCCACGCTTCATGCACTCAGTCATTAAACCAATGGATTTCTTGTGGATTAATCGTTATGCTGGATTTATTACAACATGGCATTAGTGGTGTGTGTGTGTGTGTGCGTGTGAAAGGAAGTCTTAAATGGCTGTTCAAAAAAACTAAACTAAAAAAAGCTAAACAACATTTGGGAATATGGAAATATAATCTTCAGATTTTTTTTCTGTCTTATTAAATTTAAGAGCAAGAAAAAAAGAGAGGCTGTAATGAAAAAGATAGCAGCTCCTTAATTTATGTACCTTCCACAACATTAAATGTAACTATAAATGGATTAAAAGTCATTCTTTAATAAATAACAAATTGTAATCTTTGGCAAAGTGCTGCGATAACTCTCTCTCTCTCTCTCTCTCTCTCTCCCTCTTGCTCTCTTCCTTCCATTGTTCTCATCCCTCAAATGCCTTTTAATCACCTTATTCCATTTTACATTTTCCTCCACATCCACATTTCATTCAGTATGCCTGTGACTGTTTTTCCTTCCATTCATTTATTCTCTCTCTCTCTCTCTCTCTCTCTCTCTCTCTCTGGGAGTGTGGGGCAATTAAACTCAATTTGAACTTTACAAAGCTGTTTTTCTATTTTTGATTTTCCCAAATATTTTCCTATGCAAAGAATTTAATGGAAATTGATTAATTTGATATTGATTTTTTTCCCCTAATAATTAGTATGGTTACTATTAGTAGTTTTTTTTTTTGCCTAGTTATGGCAACTAGAAGAAACTGATGAATGTACAAATGTTTCTCTCTCTTTTACACACATACAGCCACATACACACTCACACTCACAACTATTCTCCTTTCTGATTACATAAAATATCACTAGATTTCAGCATCAGTGACCTCCTTGGATCTTAATGAGGATCTCATTGAAGATCAGTGCTTTCGGTCAGAGCTTTCTCACATGTAATGTGTCTTTGGGTCGATGATATAACTTATATATGATCCATATGTCATACATATGGTACATATGATCATGTATAACTCATGTACTTCCATTTTAATCGTCTTTTACAGCAGTCGTTCTCACTGTCAGTCCTGTTTGACTATGTTAATGCCGGTCTAAAGAGGAAAGGTCTTATATCTCATGGTTCTGTATCTAGATGATGTGTAAAAACAGTGTGAAGTGATGGACATTTTTTGCTTTAACCTATCCCAGAAGCAGCAGGTCTCGTTCGCGAGACTGGAACGCACAAGAAACTACATGGAACCCTCTGTTTCCATCCCCCTTCATCACATCTTCTATTTATCCACAAATCTGCTGTATCTCAGACACGACTAATAAACCTTACTGTGATACTTATGCTTTTTATGCTTTATTTCCTGCTTTATTTTATTTTTCATTCAGCTTTCTTTATGTAAAAAGGAACAGCAGATGGATGAAACACAGAGTGTAGTCTGTAGTAAAGGTCGGGGCAGAGGAAGCTGGTCTCAGTTCAGTGTTTTAGAGGAATTTCCTCCTTTGTGTGCTTCAGTAACGCGGTGCGTCCGTGGAACATTGTTCAGAATCATTAGTTCTGCTCGACAGCCAGCATTGTGCTTCTGCTTTTGGCAAGAATTTCACATGGCAAATGTGAAAATTTTTGGCAACACATAGAAGCAGTTTCCATCTTGTCTAAGCGGTCTTGCCATAAAAAAAACTAATTCCCCAACACATGATAGATTTCTGGAATCCTCAAAGTGTTACTGTCTACACATGAAAGAAAAATGTTTCTATCATATTCTGAAGAGGCATACCCACCATCAACACCTCTTACAATGACCTTACAGTGACCGCTGTATCCATAGGGCCACCAGCATTGTGGATGACCCCTCCCACCCCACAAATAATGCTGAAACCAAAATAAATGAAATCATATGTATGCATTTATGCATTAATAATTCATACTCTAGCACATTTTTTATAAACACAATAAAAAGTACCTTAATATTTACCAGCAACTTTTTCTGAATTATGAAAAATGGTTGCAGTAGCTTGACTCCATCACTGTGCCTGGTGGTGTGTGTTCACACAGTGAGTCAGTGTGTTTTATTACATTCACAATACAGTCTTTGATTAAAAAAATCAGCCTTAGGCTATAATATTCAGCTATAATAAAAGTATTGCAGATGGAATTCCACAGTAATGACGCCTGGGCTTAGTGTAACCTGAAAATGTGACTCTTAGACTGAACAAACAGCATGAAAAACACTCTTAAAATAGCCTTCCGGCAAATGGGTGTGTGTGTGTGTGTGTATTTGTATTACGAGGGTATAATAGACTTTCCTTTGAGGTAAGTGTTGAAGTTAAAGTGTTAGCTAGCTGAGCCCTGACCTTGTGATAATGTAAAAGTACAACAAAAACAATATGTCCTCAGTAAAACTTACATTATTCAATAAATTGTTATCATTAAACTGGAGCTAATTGACAGTTTTGAGGTACAGGACATAAAGAGTGGGTTTATTTTTATTTCTATTTGTCTATCCTTGTATTTCACAGTTGCCTTTAGATAGATAGATAGATAGATAGATAGATAGATAGATAGATAGAGTTCTGCCACCTGGTGGCTGGAACAAATTATCAATAAAGGCAATTATTCCAAGCAGTGAGATGTTTTTCCTGAACTCAACACATGGTGGCATTAAAAGCTTATTTTAATTTTTATATTAAGGCAGGGGTGTCAAACTCATTTTAGGTAACGGGCCACACTTCAGTTAGTCCAATGTCAAGTGGGCCAGAAGAAAAAAAAAAATCAGTTTAGTGACCAGTAACACATCAGTGGTTATCTGCAAGGTACATAAACACAACAAAACACAACACATGAATAAACTGTAGTTCATTAGCAAAAAAAAACCAAAAAAAAAAACCACATTTTTCAAATTATGGTTTTACCACATATACGGTACCATGCATAAGTATTCACCCCTGGAACTTTTCCACATTTTGTAGTGTTACAACCTGGAACTGAAATGGACCTAACTAGGATTATAGGTCAGGAACATATAATATAATATTATATAATAATATGGGGAAGGGGAATCAATATATTTTGCAAAATTATTGCTGTGAAACCCCTAAATTGATGTGGCCATAATCAAGAGCCGCCATGTCAGGCAGTTAGCTGTGGCACATTAACACAGAGAAAGCTATGTGCATGAGGGCCTTGGCTTGGCATAGAGCTATTTTGTGCTATTTTGTGTTCTTACAGCTTGAAGCCTTAGTTTTATCTGATCAGTCAGACTGCAAGATATGAGATGAGATGATATGAAGTTCCAGCACTGGCCTGGAGTC
Source organism: Pangasianodon gigas (assembly GCA_022758105.1). Taxonomy (NCBI): domain Eukaryota; kingdom Metazoa; phylum Chordata; class Actinopteri; order Siluriformes; family Pangasiidae; genus Pangasianodon; species Pangasianodon gigas. Next base: position 10,601,107 of record CM040468.1, on the reverse strand, counting down.
AGTTCACACTTCATGGTGTCAGCAGAAAGAGATCATCTGATATCATCATTTTGGCCTCTTTGCAGTTATATTCACTTATTCCTGTCAAAGCAACAGATCTGCAGCATCATTAAATGCTCTTTTGATCCTGCTGCATCATTAAATGTCTGCTTCTCGCTGTTTCTAATCAAAACCCAGACCCAGACACCAATTCAGTAAAGCTACAACTCAGTCAAACCATTAGTAGGGGGTTTTTGTGCTGTCTTAGGTATGCACAGCCATTAAACACAGTTTGTAAGACTTTCAGCTAGGCTTCTTTTAATTATGAGTGGAAAGACAATGTTTACCATTTCCCAGCCTGAGAATTTGCACCAAACTGCTAAAGTAAGTCCCCACAATCAACAAAAAATACCCCTGAGTGCTTCTCTCTGCTGTGATGTAGTCATTACTTGGTCTCATAAGCCACGGGTGCACAACTGAAGGCCTGAATGGCAGAGAATGGCAGAAGAAATTGAAAAACTCAATTTTGGTCAAAGCCTGATTTTTCCACTGTTTTCCATTTTAACTGTTTCCATTATTTCGCTGCACAGACATTCTGATGGGTTTTTGCAGAACATCATACACATAGACATAGACTTTATGCAATACTTTTACAAATGCAAATTATATTGCATGTGAAAATATATTTACATCAAAGGTATTTGCATCACAGTTGTTCTATATGACTTAATACATTCTTTTATATGTATAAAGAACTGATTCGCCTGATTCAGTGACAACCTGCTCATGTTATTGTCTAATCTCTGGTCTAGATCAGTGTCTGTGGTTAGTGAAAAGTTGTGATGGCAGAAAGAATACTAACTCTTGATAACTGTTAACTGCTCATTCCTTCTACTTTACTGAAAGGGGCCATGGTTAGCTCCACATGGACCTGAACAGATTTGAAACAGCCACATCACTGACTGGATGATTTATCTTTGCTGTAAGTGATAAAGCAATCTCTCTTTCATCTGCAGGAATGGTCATGCCAGTCACTCTGTCTGGGAAAACTCGGTCTCACAACAGTGGCATTATCTGACTTATCTGATGTTGCTCATTCAGTTGCACTGCAGGGTTCCTGGATAAAGAGTTAGGAGATGTTGCTTTTTAGTGCTGATCTGAAATGCTTTTTGTACCTTCGTTTGTGATTACAATCTGAAATGAGTCCTGTAAGCCTAAAATTGGTGAAAAGGGTGTCAAATATATTAGAAGCTGTACAGTCCCTTGCGTAAGTATTCAACATTTCCCCATTTTGTAGTGTTACAACCTGGAACAAAAAAATGGACTTTACTGCAAAAAAGTAACCCTTGATATTGAAAGGGGGGAACAATATAGTCTTCAAAATCATTTGCAAGTAAAAAAAACATTAAACATGTCATTGCATAAGTATTCACCCCGTTTATGTGAAACCCCTAAATTAGTTCTGGTGCAACCAGTTACTATCAGAAGTCACATAATTAGTTGAATGGAGTATACCAGTGTGCAATTAAAGTGGCACATGATCTCAGTGTAAACGCCTTTTCCTGGAAAGATCCAGAGTTTATTAGAGAACATACCTAAACATATATCATCATGAAAAACAAGCTATCCAACAAATCGAGAGCACAGTTCTGGAAAAGTATCAATCAGGGTTTGGTTATAAAAAAAAATCCCAAACTTTAAACATCCCACATAGCGCCATTAAATCCATTATTAAACCATGACACTGCCTAGAGGAGGCTGTTTAACAAAAGTCAGTGAGCGGGTAAGGAACGCATTAGTCAGAGAAGCAACCAAGAGTAACTCTGAGAGAGTTGGAGAGATCCACAACTCACATGGGAGAAACTGTTCACAGGATAAAAAAGCTAGGCTTTATGGAAGAGTGCTGAGAAAGGAACTATTATTGAAAAAAAGGCTGTTTTTTGTTCTGTTTTTTTGTTCATTGTCACAATAAAAATATTGTATCCCTTCAAATGTTACACATATTGTATAAATCAAAATGGTAATAATCCCAATTAAGTCCACTTCTATTCCAGGTTGTAACACTACAAAAGTTCAAAGCAGGTGAATACTGTAACTAGACATTAAATATGAAATTAGTGCCAAATAAAAATCTTTTAGAGTGTGTGTTGTATTTAGCCCTTTTCAGTGTTTGTGGTGTGTTCTCTACATTTGAACCTGTGTAAATCTACAAGATGTCCTTTTCCCTTTGTAGATCTTCTTTGACCTGGTCTGGCAAATCAACAGGAAAACCTCAATGTGTGTTTTTTTTCTGAGTGTGTGCTGTCTAGTCTCTCTTTCACTTTTTTGCTTCCTCTGTCTCTAGGTCTGATTTGCTGCTGTGTCTCTCAGCAGTCCCAGCATTCCAATGGCATGGAAACCTTAAACAAACATCAAATTGACATTCCTCTGTGGTGATGCTACTTTAAATAAACCAACCAACATTTTCATGGCTACCGTATCACATTTTTTGCACATAGATAACCATCAACACTTTCCAGAGTTGCACACAAGCATATCGGAGATTATATGGCATGATTGTGCTGAAGCAAAAGGCTCTTCCTCATGGACTATTAGGAGATTTTGCTCTGAACATGGCTTAAATTGACTCTCTGACACACATTTAAGCACCTGGACATGGCAGACCTAGCTACCTCTGTACTTATATTAATTAATTGTATTAGTTGTAACTAAAAATATTAGTTGTATTAAAATTCAGCTCTTAGGGGTGGAAAGAACCAAATACCATGATTATCAAAAAGATTAGGATTATCAATTAGCAGACCCCACAACACATTGTGTGTGTACTAAGTACAAGTTTCTGGAGAAGGACAGATGATTAGCTTTAGATTTTGATTTATTGTCACAATAGTGGCACAACAGAAAAGCCTTCACCCAATTGTCACCACGATTCCACAGCCATCCTGCAGAATCCCTACAATGCCACAGCCGTCTGTGGCTGGGAGTCAAGACAGCAAACTTGCCTGTACTCTCTGGGTGGGAGGGATGGCATACGCTCTCTTGACACAAGCCAACCACAGGGGTCTGTGAGCTCACACATGCAGAAAGGAAGCAACACAACAACAACAACGACAACAACAAAGCAGACAGTTAAATAAGAGTAATGCAAAAATATATGTCTACATAATATAGAAAATAAATAGATAAATAGTAGAACTTAACTGTACAAGTATGATATACATACTCTGGTATCCATCCATTTTCCATACTGCTTATCCTACACAGGGTCTTAGGGAGCCTGAAGCCTATCCCAGAGACTTGGGGCACGAGGTGGGGGACACCCTGGAGGGGACGCCAACCCAATGCAGGGCACAATCACACATGCGTTCACACACTACGGATAATTTGGAAATGCCAATCATCCTACAATGCATGTCTTTGGACTGGGAGAGGAAACCCCCATGGCACGGGGAGAATGTGCAAACTCCGCACACACAGTGGGACTCGAACCCCCAACCCTGGAGGTGCGAGGTAAACTGAATAACCACTAAGCCACTAAGCCACCATGCCCCCCAAACTCTGATATGTAGTAAGGAATAGTTCTATATGCAAATAACAATAATTTAAATATGCATAGTAGTATATGGGAACAGTTAGGTGATAAGTAAAGTGTAGAGTGCAGTAGTTTAGTGCCATCTGTACAGTACAGTACAAAAATAATGGGCAATGAGCAGTTAATGGCCGACTAGTGCAGATTGCAGTTATACAGCAGTCTCATGGCCTGTGGGGAGAAACTGTTGTCCCAGTACTGCAGTATCGTATACCAGAAGGCAGTCATGTTAAAAGAAATTTGCAGACAGTACGAACAACAAAATATGTTGCTGGTGTCTCCTGGCCATTGTTTACCTAAAAACCATTCCTAATAAATCCCCTGTTGTGTAGATGGTAATGCAACAGAAAACTAAACAACTGGGTAGGTCTTCAGCTAAAACAGAAAAAAAGCCCTCCAACAAACAAAAATAAAATCAGGTATGAATAATTGCACATTTCAGTGCTGTTTCAGAATAGCCTACACTGGTGCCAAACAACAGTTATTACTTAGGCTTTTTTTTTTTAAACTTTTGTTGGGATGTTAAAAAAATTCCCTTAAAATTTAAATATTAGTAGAGCTACATCTTCAATGTGGGACACGTTTTTTTTTTTTTTTTCTTAATTATCATTTGAGATGTTTCATTTAATTTTATTCATGCAATTTTTACCTGAGTCTTTCTTCTGACCCATGGATATCACTGATAGAAATAGAAATAAAAAAAAAATCATTTTTCTTTTTAATTTTAAACCAGGGTATCATAAACTGTTATAAGAAATAAAGAACAGAAGGTTCAGTGTTTCACAGTTTTAAGTCTTTTTTTTTTATTCTTTGACAAAAATAGTTAGAACACTTAGTTGTGTACACTTTGGTGTAAAAATGGTTTTGTGTTACAAATTGATAAATCTATGTACACGAAAGATAACATTACAGGATTTATAACAGAGGCTAATAATACTACAAAAGAAGGTAGAGCTAAATGGTACAGCGTAAAAGGAGAATCGCTGTGAACAAAACAAACAAGGAACAAACAAAAAAAACCTCCAGAAGATTAGCATAAAGTACGAGTTTTCAAAGTTCACACTAAAGGACTGCAGCTCATCATTGTGAGGAATCGCCACATGCACAGACCTGATTGGTTACACCTATTTCTCTCCACCAATCACTGAGCTTCAAATCGCATCGTCATCAGCTGCAGCGGGATCGATGCTTTTAAAAAAAAGAACCGCGGAAATTCTACAGTCGTCTCAGTGGACACGTCAAAGGCGCCGCCATCTTGAAGAGGGCAAGTTTTCTCTCTGAGCTCGTTGACTTAGATTGAAATTAGAGGGTCAGTTTAAAAATTCTGCAAAAAAATATTGACAGACACATCAAAGCAAGACAGAACAAGTTATTTTTCTGTTTTTTAATTTTCTATTGAACTGTACAATTATTTCCATTGCTATTTATCTTCTCTTTAACTCAACATCAGATCTTAGGTAATTTAGGTAAATTTTGCACATAATCAGAAGAATTTTTTTGTAATTTTTTATGTTTCTGGGGATCCTGGAGCTGTGAGGCAGTAATGCTCTCTGCTGCACCACCATACTGCCAACATTGCTGTTATGCAAATTTAAAACAATGTCTTGGGACCTGAATTATTACTATTAGGCTGTTATTATAGTTACTTTTAATAAGTGTGTCAATAGCAGTAAAACACTTACTGAAAACTGGCTTTGGATTATGATCATTTCTGTCCAGCCTACATTAACTTACATCCCATTACCTTGCTGCCGGGGCAGACTTAGCACTAGGCAAAGGTAGGCAACCGCCTGGGGCCCCCAGAAGCCAAGGATCGCAGGGTCGATTTTTAGTTAGTTTAGATACCTTGTAAACCTTTGTTCAAGTTCAAGTTCATGAAAAAAAGGAGCATTAAAGAAAGAGGGAGACAGAAAAAATGTATTGTATTTGTGTGTACTGTAGATTATGGTAGCCAGATTGTGTTTTTAATGTAACATGTTGTTAAACATTCTCATTTAGAAATTGGACACAACCGGGGGACACTGCTATGCAGCAGCAAGCATCACCACAGAGAAAAGAAGCTCAAGGATAATCGAGGTAAATCTGTGCAACTGAATAGGGCCCCATTCCTATATTTTACCTACAGGACCCCCAATCACTAAATCCGCCCCTGCCTTGCTGTTAGAGTAAACCAAAATATCAGGAGTGCATATAGGTTACAACTGCATCACCTCAGATAAGCAGAAACACACATGTTCTCTAAAGCAAATATAAAACATGAAGTGAGAGTATTGAAAGTGTACAATACAGCTGATTTTATCAGTGAAGACCCAGAACTCTCTCTGGGCGAACAGTCAAATCAGTATGCCCTTTCAAATATGGCGGACTCATTGACGTGCTGCAGTAGCGAATGGTGCGTTCAAGTCATGTCGGAAAGATCGTATTTACGAGTTGAACGCACATAAACGACACCACAAAGTCGTAACTACGAGTGGGAAACTCGGGATTTTCTTTGAGCTCAGAGTTTCCGAGATGGTAGTTGTTATGTCAGTAAGAAAACATGGTGGAATCAGTGGCTGCAGCGTCTGTACCTGAGTTGAGGGTAAATTAGCTGAAACTGAATGGGTATTTAGCAGTGACATGTCTTTGTCAGGCTTTTTTATTTACAATAAAAACAAGCTAATTGTCTGCACAACATACGATAACACTGTACAATTACGATATAATATGTAACGGTAGAGTTTACAGTAGCTTCATAAATTGATTAAAAACATAAAAAAAAATCAAAACACATCTGATGCGCATTCTTTGTTCTTCATTTTCTAGAAGTGGAGTTAAAAAAAACAACCTTGCTGTATTTTGTGTAGTTAATTAAGAGAAGATACACCTCCATCTTGCTCCGACCAAAGTGACTTGAACGCACCTGACGTCATAACTACGACTTCCCAACTCGTAAACACGAATTTCCCAGAAGCACTTGAACGTGCACTGAGCCACGGCGGCTGCGTCATCGACAGAATGGCGGACATTCTTTGACGCGAATCGAGCCGTTGGCCCCGCCCATCCGCGTTCCATAGACATCAGCTGTTAGCCGCAGTGCTAGCACTTCCAGCTGCTGCAGCTGACTGACTGACTGACCAGCAGCAGCTCTCATCTGATGCTCGCCTACAAACCCTGGCGTTAAAAAAGAAAAACAACACTCTAATGTGCTGAGAGAGAAGGACAGAAAGGGAACCGGGTCAGAATGGATTTGTTCAGGCTGCTGAATGTCAGCGAGCTCGCTGTTGCTCTGTCCAGGCTGAACATGTTTCCGTATTTCGACGCTGCGCATTATATCGTGTCAGTGATGTCTTTACGGGAACAACCAGGTAAGAACAAGTCCTTAATGAGCTCCACATCTCTGTGTATTCACTCAGAAAACACATCACTGAACAGTAAAAGCTCCCACTGAGCTCTGACTAGCCTGGAGGATTGAGTTACTCCTGTAACTTGATCCGAGTTTGAACTTTACACTCTACTTTCTTTCACTTGTTTACACAGCTGCACAGGTTTACTTTATTAAAATCAAAGTGCAGACATAAAACAAACATATAACAACAGTCCATCAACTTTTATTTTTTATCTCCACCTTGCATTAATAAGATGCATTAATAAGATGTTATGCTGCATGCTGTGAGTTGCTTATTATTTATAATTTACACATCAATCTGCTTTGGTAAAATGAGTTTTAGAGCCTTTTCAGAGCAATCTAATGACATATAATCTAAAAAAAACAAAAAAAACAAAAACCTAATACATTAAACAAAGAACATAGCACATACATCCACTCCTTCAGTTTAATGTATTTATGATATCAGTAAACTTTCAGAAATACAGTAGCAACAAGATCCACTGACTGTCCTTAATAAGACATAAATACAGGTATTACAACCTGCAGATAAATCATTTTGCAATCATCGTGTTAATATTTGATGATGTATGCCACGATAATTAGTCAGCTGGTACATTGTTGTTTGACAGCAGGGAGGGTAAAATTCATTGTTGGATTTATCTCCTTATGCAATGTATTTGAAGTTAAATTATAGCAGTAAGTGTTTAAACCACCAAATCTGATATTGAACCCGACATCCTCTTGATAATTTTTTAGTCCATTACTCAGCATCCATCTCACCCTGGTTGTAGAAGTGATATTTTGCCATTTGATAGCTTTGTATAACATGTTTTCACTCATGTTTTATACTTCCACACATATGTTTGTTCATTCTGTAGACACTTTTATCCCGAGTGATCGGAGGTGTTAAGTGTTTTGTTTCAGGCCCCAGCTGTTTCACAACCGTCTGATTAGTAGCTCAGAGCGTTAACCACTGAACCACCACTTTTTCCATGTGGTTACAGGCAGATCTGAACCAGTGACTGGAGGGTTTGGTTTGGCTTAACGCTTTCTACACACTAGATTTCCAATAACGAGCCTTTTTGTGATACACCTTCCTACTCACTATAAATTATAGGCATGAAATAATTAGAAGATGGATGCAGAAATCCAATATTTTTTTTTGCAAATATGATAGAATATATAAATTGAGACCAAATCCACCTGATTTAGCATTACAGGTATCTATTTGTGCCTTTATTTGTAACACTTTAGTTAGGCAGAAAGATTATTAAAACATTAACAATTATGAACCAGTACCACAAAGTCTTAAATGCTCACACTTCCTTTTCTTAAGACTTCCTGTCTGCCTATCTAATTCTCTCTCATTCTCTCTCTCTTTCTCTCTCTCTGTTTCTGTCTCTCTTCATAAATTATTCTGTACAATGTGTGTATAAACTATTTATAGTTCAGACACCATATCTAACTGTTTGCTCTCTCTCTCTCTCTCTCTCTCTCTCTCTCTCTGCTTACGTTTACACAGATCTTGTCTGGTGAACAAGATTATTATTCTTAAAAAAGAGGCCTTTTAGAACAGTGGGGTCCATGAAACGTAGCTGGGGGTCCAAGTCATTTTGTTATAGTGATGGAAATGACAATCTACCATTTTCAAAGGTATTATATTTACTATTGAGTTCTAATAGTTATTAGCCTGTTATACTGGTTGCTTGAATGACACATCAATAACACAAAAACAAGTCAGCTTATAAATAACATCAACTTGGACCTAATGTGTACTGACAGCAGAAAGTTCAGGAATTAAAAGCTCTATGGCTCTAATAAATAGACAAAATATTATTGTATGTATTTAGATAATGTTCATGAAAAATGTCTGTACTGCGGGGGTCTGTGGAAATGATTTTACAGTTAAAGGAGTCCCTGGCTACATATAGTTTGGGACTGCTGCTTTAGAAAACAGTTGTAGTTATCTGTGACCCAAAATGACGCCTTGTTGATTATCTGTTTGTCCTAACTGGAACACACAGAGAGTGACTCCATGATAACAGTAGAGTCTCACTGCTGGACAGTAAAGTGCAGTATTTCATATCCTGTGTAGACATTCGGGATATGTATAAAGATATGTATGTAATAAATGATGTGTTTTTTTTTTCTTTAATAACACACTCCATCTAGGTTTGGGTTAGAAACGATTTGTCAGACAAATACAAATAATCACACACACTTACACACATCCTCCAGTGGTGTTCTTGGCTGACCATCAACATTTCCAAGAAATTTGAATTGCAAAATGTGTGTGTCTGTGTGTGTGTTTGTGTGTTTGTGTGGTTTTTCAGCAGAACACATTCACAGTTCAGAATGAACACCTTCTCCTTTATATCGCTTCACAAACGTCAGCGAATATCACACACTGATATCAACTCCCACCATATTACAGGTTTCAAACTGATCTGAGACCAGTCCTGTCCTTTAATACAAATATCTACGGAACTATTGTGGACACAGAGAGCTGATCCTGGATCAGTAGATAATGGCTTCCATGTAAAGTTATTTATATCAACCTTTTTCTAAAATGAGGAAATACATGACAGATTGAACTTCTGTTTTTGTGTGAGACTTCCTTTTTGTGTTTTTAGTATTGTTTAAGCAAGATCACACTCACAGTCGTGCTGTTGTACTGAATATTACTACGGCTGTGCTTAAGCCATAGGCACGAGACTGCAGGAGCCGAGCTGATATTGAGAACAACGACATGATTGCAGGTGTGATATTGCTTTCAGTACAAAAGTTCTATTAACAATAAATTCATATTGAGTAACAATATGTGTCTGCAATTTCAGACACAATATGGCCAAATATTTTGTTTATTTTTGCTCTGTAAACAAAAAAATAGCTCCTAAAGAAGCCACAGCTGGATAGAGTGTTGAGTGATAGCCTGTAGTAAGTGTAGGAAACGTTTCAGTGTAATGAACTATTGCTAGAATTGGAATTTTATGTAGCAAACATACAGGTGGAGAGATACACACAGTAACATGTACCAGTGCTGTTAGAGTAAATATCAGCAATCTCGGAAAGCTGGTTGTCCAATCAAATTAATGAACCATAACTAACCTTTTTCACAAAATAAGCTTTTCGTAAAGATTTTGTGAACGATATTAATGGGGCGCTAATTGCACAAACGATATGTTCTCCTGTGTGAATTTATAACTAATTATTAAGCTAAATTAACTTTAATACTAACTAATAAACCAGCGTTCAGTGTCGTTAACAGCTAAAATAAACATTAGTTTAGGAGCTAAAATATATAGCTGTTACACAAAACACCACAAATAGGACAAACCCGTGGATTTTTAACATTTTGTGTTTGTGTTTTACATACATTTTTTGTGCTTTTATTAATTAAAACTTAAATACAGAAATAAAAACATAAATGAAACCTTGAAACATGTTGTAGTGACACGCATTATAGACAATCTAATTCATTTTTTTTTAAAATTTTAATTATGTCCCAAGAAATGTTACACTCTCATTTATTATTTACCAAAATTAGAATTTAAAATGTTTAGATTTTACTTAGAAATTTAAGAATGAGAGGAAGAAACCATGTGCAGTGACCATGTAAGACTTGAAAAGAAAATTTATATTAATTTTCCTATAAACATTTAGAGGTTAGTTAATGTGTAATGTTTAGGACATTGATGGAAAGAGACGGTCTATTATTTCTATAAACACACCACTAATTGGGTGTGTGTGTGTGTGTGATTATCAAAGATGGGAGTTAATGGAAACGCACCCACACACTTTTCCATTAAAAGCATGAGCTGGAGTTTAAGACCAAATATAGTCAGGATTTGCCGAGAGAACAGGATGGAATGTTTCCTCAGGGGAAAAAGACAGAGATGAGCTTTTAGTGCTCGTCTTTTAAAGCTACATTTTATAAACAGAATGAAATCTGGACCATTTATTAGTATAATAACACCACAGACAAAAAAATCTTTTCTTAATCACCCTGTCACAATATCAACTTGATAAATAGATAAAAATATATCACTTTTATTTTGCTAATCAAGTCAACATACAAAATAGTTAATAAAAACAGATTTAGAGAAATTAAAAACTAAAACTGTCTGTTTTTAGTGCTTTGCACAATTATTTAAATGACATTTTAACATATTCTCATTATTTTATTGGTCAAAAAAGTTATATTTTGGTGTAATGTATTATAAAAAGAAGTGATGAATATTATGTTTTTATTATGTTTATCTGTAATTGTGTGTACTTACAGGACACAAATATATTTTACTGACAGAAATATAAGAGAAAAACCACAATCTCATTTTGCATATTTCCTAAGTGGTACATTTGCATATTTGCATATATAAATGTGGTGTCCTGTTAGAGAGAGGCAAGGGGCTTTTTTTGGGTGAGAGAGAAGCAAGGGAGCAGAGAGAGGTGTAAATAGAGAGAGGGATAATGGAGGAGAAGAGAAACAACATGCCAGTGCTTCATACTGATCCAAAAATAAGTACGTAATAACAGTGCCACATTACAATAACAGATTGTTTTAGAGCAGGTCACGGCCACAGCAGTAACATTTCTCCACCTGTGACGCTCCGATTATAATACAGAGTGTTATAATATACGGTGTGATAAAACCACATTATAAACTGTTTAGCTTTAGTTTTACACTCAGCAGTCATTTAGTATGAAGTGAATGAAGGTCAAGCTATTTCTCAGTGTAATGCACAAAGCAATCTATTTAAATCTTTATTTCAATAATATTAATATCACTTTTATTATAAGAATTTATGATTAAATAATTGTAATGAAATTAAGTTGGCCAGGTTTGGAGTGATATTTCACAACTCATAGCTGTGTGTAATGTAGCAGCACTGCCCAGTCACCTGACCTTAAACCCCTCAAACCTGATTGGCTGAAACAATTCAAAAGAAAGACATGTCCAATCAGCTTCACAAACCCGTGTGTGTGTGTGTGTGTGTGTGTGTGTGTGTGTGTGTGTGTGTGTGTATGCCATGTACATGTGTGTGCATGTGCGTGCATGTATGTGTTTATGCTATAATTATAATGAGTGATGTTTAGTGAGGTGTGTTGTGTTTCTCTGAATAAACCTGCTGGTAGAGTTTTTAATGTGTCACTTGTGTGAGTGTTTAAATCAATAACAGCTGCTTTTGTGCTTCTTTAATATGTTTCATTTGTGTGTTTCTATATGTACTTTTGAGTACAAACACTGAGTCCAAACAGGGTCTTAACACATAGTACAAACACAGAGTCTGAATGCAGGGTCTTAACACACAGTACGAACACAGAGTCTGAACACAGGGTCTTAACACACAGTAGGAACACAGAGTCTGAACACAGAGTCTGAACACAGAGTCTGAACACAGAGTCTGAACACAGAGCCCGAATACATAATATGAACACAGGGTCTTAACACAGAGTACGAATACAAAGTACAAACACACAAAGTACAAGCCTGAATACAGAGTACAACCAACTGTCTAAACACACAGGGTCTTAACACACAGTACGAAAACAGAGTCTGAATACAGGGTCTGAACACAGGGTCTTAACACACAGTACGAGCACAGAGTCTGAATACAGGGTCTGAACACAGGGTCTTAACACAGAATACGAACACAGAGTCTGAATACAGGGTCTGAACACAGGGTCTTAACACACAGTACGAGCACAGAGTCTGAATACAGGGTCTGAACACAGGGTCTTAACACACAGTACGAGCACAGAGTCTGAATACAGGGTCTGAACACAGGGTCTTAACACACAGTACGAACACAGAGTCTGAATACATAATATGAACACAGTGTCTAAACACAGAGTACGAATACAAAGTACGAACACACAAAGTACAAATACAGAGTACGAACACGTGTCTAAACACACAGGGTCTGAACCAATGACTGTATATATGGGTGGACACTGTAAAAGAGATTCTGTACTGTTATTGTGTACGGAGGGAGAACCTTCATTTTTAACAGATAGATTTATTTATTTTCAAAGTAAAAGTATAGTGACATTTTGTACATGAACGAACATGTTCCTGTATAATGTGAGTGCAATAAAAATCAGAAAAAAACAAGATATTTTACAAAAACTAAGTAACTAAAATACATGAAACAAATAAACTGCATTTTAGACAAAAGGAAAATAATTAAGATAAATAAGTAAGTACACCCAATACAAACACACACTTATTAGGAGGGATTTTGTGTCTTCATCTTCATTATAAGTTTGTACTGATCAGTAGTGAACACTACAGGAAGCTTTACTGTGGAATGTTACTGTAGTGTGTTAACGGTTAACACACGGCTGTGATCTGTGTTTGAGGTCTGAGAACTGTAGATTCACTGATTAAACTGATCAATGAACGGTCTCTCAGTCTCTCAACCTTTAATCCTTAGACACCTGATTATACACTCAGCCTGACTCGGTTAAAAAAAAAAAAAATCCAGTTCCCCAAAAAATTTTATAATACTCATTATATTTTTGTTTAATTTAAAGTCAAGATTATTTCAAATTCTTTAGTGATTTTTTTTTTTAATTTAAAATTTTTTAAGTTTAAATTGAAGGGTTTTTTTAATTTATTTTAAATCTACTTCTAATTGTTCTTAAAGGGGACATTATTTCTAAGCTGGTAATCCTTTATATATAGAAACAGGATCAGATGCCTCTTAATGCCATTTTGGGCTTTAAAATGCTAAATATAAACAAATTAATAATTTAATTAATTTGTCACAGCTGTTTATAAGCAGACAAACAGTCTAAAAGTAACAAATTTTGCTAAATGCATTAACATCACAGTTTTTTATGCTTAATTAATTAATGGATGAAGGCACAAATAAATATATCATGATTAATTATACAACCTGAATCGTGAGGTTGTACATGTATCAAATTTATTCAAATGGAACCTCATAAATCTCATTTAATTTGATTTACAGCCACATTTTATTTAATCATTTCTTCCTCTTGTTGTATCTCCTCATATATTATATATTCATATATTCTTCTTCTACAGGCATGAAGTTAATATTTAAACATGCCTTTTTCTAACACATGCCAGTTTAATCTAGCTTTTAAGCCCTTTGTTTCTGAGTAAATAAAGGAAGTAATATGCTCTTTCATGGTATAGTTGTAATTTTTCACAGACTTTGAGTTATGTAAGGAATAACAAAGGAATGCATACCTTCTGACCAATCAGATTCAAGAATTGAACTGTGCTGTGGTATAAATATCATTACACCACAGTGTGGATGAATGTTTGAATCTGATTGGTCAGAAGGTATGCAGTATTTTTGTATAAAAGCACGGCTGAGGCAGTAGTTCCAGTTAGGTTCAAATTAATGCGCTCGTTCTAGTACATTACCGTTTCTATAGTAACAGCTTTTTCACAGAGACTCGTATGGTGGACGCTCTACATAATCCAAGACTAATCCATCCATCCATTTTCCATACTGCTTATCCTACACAGGGTCACAGGGGAGCCTGGGGACTCAGGGCACAGGGCAGGGGACACCCTGGACAGGGTGCCAGCCCATCACAATCACACACACACACACACACACACACACACTCCAGACAATTTTAGAGATGCCGATCAGCCTACAACACATGTCTTTGGACTGGGGGAGGAAGCCGGGGTACCTGGAGGGAGCCCCCCAGGCATGGGGAAAGCATGCGAGCTCCACGCACACAGGGCGGAGGCAGCAATCAAACCCCCATCCCTGGAGGTGCGAGGCAAACGTGCTAACCACTGATAATAAATGGATTTAAAAAAACGTTGTTTAACAAAGAAAAACATAATCATTGGTGTGGTCAAGCTTTTTTGTTACGAGACATTTATTTAACATTTATGGAATGAGTCTAGTGTCAGCGCTTTGTAACATTCACAGTGGACAGGAAAGTCTTCAGGACAGAGGAGTTTACACTCCACAAGCTGTGATTTTTGAGAGAGAGAAAAGGAGATACTGGTGAGGGAATGATCATTACCAGATTGTGAGTAATAACAGGAATTAACTTTGTTTCACGACATTATGTGTAAATATAAACCGTTAAATTGCGTGTTGTGACATTCATTAATAAATTAAACATTGAATTGTTGGCAAATCGCTTCGGTGTAAGTGGAATAACATACTCTAGACCGTGCTGTTACATGAAAATAATCCACTTTGAGGTGGTACTGACCCTCTGCTTCGTGTCGTACCATATGGCATAGATTGTTTTCATGTAACAGGATGAAAATAATAAAACAGGATTTTATAAAGCAGCTTTCTGTTCCTGCAAACGTTTTGCAGACTGTTAAGTGAATTTCTAAAATGTGGTCATGTGTGAACAGTGTTGTGCTATATCCCGGCACAGTCAGTTTGCATGTTGTTTCAGTTTGATGTTTATTGTTTGCGTTTACAGGAGCATTGGAAGTGTCACGCCGCAGTCCATTAGCATGTTGGTTCAGTGCGATGCTGTACTGTTTCGGAGGAGCTGTTCTCTCGGGAGTCATCATGGCTGAAGCTCCGATCGAGCCGCTGGCCAACAGCACCAACATCCTGCTTGCCTCATTAATGTGGTCAGTACACCAGTCTCATAACACACCTCATCTTAAGTAAGGAATAAAACACTCGCGCATGTTTTTATAGGAAAATGACCCACACTGGCTAGTGTGATGCGGCCTGATACAAAGAAAAAAATTAAAAAGTTGATTATTTTCCTATAACAGTGCAAGTGTTTTATTTCTCTTATACCACAGCAATTCACCATCAATTACAAACTGATTTGTTATAGTTACATTTAATGTTGTGGAACATTGGTGAAACAAGTTAGTTCTTGTTATCAGCTATGTTATTGCAGCTACAAGCAGCTATGCCATTCCCTCACCAACTTCTCTTTTGTCCTCTCTCTTGAAGTTAATAATTCAAAACAAACACAGCTTTTCATGTTGCAGAGAAAAAAGCGTAAATGACTCTATCCTCTATTCTTTACTGAATAAACTAAACATAACATGCAACCTAAACCTAACCTGTCAGAATAAGCATCTGAAGCTTAGCTACCCCACTTCTCTCGAGCTGATAAAGTAACGAGGGGAAACGTGAAGGAGGGAAGTGTCTCCAGTGTAAACCTCCACACTGAGGGTATTTGCTTTCCCTCGAAACAAAGCTGATCTCTAATCCAAGGTCCAGCTTGTGTGTGTGTGTGTGTGTGTGTGTGTGTTTGAACTTTTGAGTAGAAGTAAAAACAATAAAAGCAGACAAGTGCAAGGGAAAGTTTTATTGTTCTTTGTGGGTTTGTAGTGCCCCCTGGTGGAGTGAGAGAGCATTACACAACACGCACAAATCTGAACAAGACTCTGTCATTATAAATTATTTAATAATACATTGAAAAAAAAAATTGTGAACAGGATATTGCAGCAGTATTGTGTGTAAAACAATTTCTCCTTTTTCTGTTGCTACTTTAGGCAGTGTGACCTTTAATCAGAGCAGATATTATAAAAGAGCTTTTAAAAGGTTTTTATTATACATTAAGAGACTAATTTAGCAAAGTGAATCATTAGCACGTAATAGAAGATAAAAGTTAAAAATGAAAAACATGCTTTTATCCAAGTCAGAGTCAAACCTATTATTATTTCCTATTCACTGTAGGCCTTTTATAGTGATAAAATAGCAGGTATTCAACTTGTCATTCTTCACATTTGAAAACTGAAATCTTTTTTTGGATAGAAAGAAAAATGTCTATATGTCATTTGACTATTAAAATGCTTTTTTTTCACATCTCATTATGTCAGTAGAGGTGCAGAGACTTTTTCTGCTTTTATAGTAAAAAAAAAAAAATACACACACACACACACACACACTCATTTTGCATGAGCGTCTACGATAATGAAGCGCAAATTACACTAATGGACGATTAATTGACCACTTCCTGGGCTCTGAGACGGAGATGGACAATTAAGCAATTAGCCACGCTGCTGCTGCTGTGTGTGTGCGTGCGTGTGTGCTTTTGAATAGAAAAACTCATGTTTCTTTCCCTGTCTACAATCACACTTGATGCTAATTCACAGCACACAAATATGGAAATGAATTGATTGAGTATTATTTAATTATTTACTTGCAGAAATACTGAAGTAAACTCTAGTCATTTAGCAGACCATTGTACAAAATGTACAAACAGATAAACATCTAGAGTTTTTACAAGGAATCACAACCTGCGAGACTAATGCTAGTTTATAGTGGTATAGGTGGTAAAGTGCGTAAATAATTATACAATAAATTAAAAATAGAGACGTTATTCAAAAGACAATGAATGCAAGATCAGTGCAGAGAAAATGAGAAGTTCTACACATTTTCTGAAGGTCTTTAGAGCTTTACAGAAAGAACAGAGACACGAGGTGTGAAGGGTAAAGCTCATTCCACCACTGAAGTACCTGGACGCTGGAGCAGTGAGATCTTGCACTACGAGCATTTCTAAACCTCACCCTGTGTGCACACTAGCAGGCGAAAAGTCACTTGTAATTTCTCTTATGGGGGTGTAGTGACTGCTACTGTTGTCACGTGTGGGCGTGGCCTGTCCAGCCTCGTAACTACTAGGTTAATGCATTTATTGCACCAGGAACTGTTCTCATGTACTTTTACGAAGTACACCCAGATTCTAGACCTCTGCAACATATTTACGCACTCAGTGAGTGGAGAACTGAGGAAACATTGGCCCACGTGCACCATCGGATGGGTGTCAGGAATCGTTTGTTTTTGATTTGTCGCTTTACTGCGTTACACCTAATTTTTTTTCAACTTTGCTTATGGATTATCCCAGTTTATGATTGCCTACCCCTTCTTGGACTGCAGTTATGATTTGTGAACACGCTGATTTTACACACTTAAATCCTGCCTCATTCACCTACACTCTACAGTGAGGCTGTGAGGTGAAAAATCTTCACCTGGAATCAGATCAGCGCACCAGTCATGATCCCCAAGAAACTGCCAGGAGGATTTGGGTAGACCACAATGATATGAAGTTTGTAAGATTTCCAAACAATAACAGGAGTATTCTTATATTAAATGCACCATGAACTAAAACACAAAAAGTAACATTTATAGCTGTCTGCAGTGAGTGGTATTTCTTCCCTTTATGTTCTAAAGTTCTCTGTCTCTCTGCAGGTACATGGTGTTTTATTGTCCTCAGGATGTGGTGTACTCCTGCGCTACCATCCTACCCATCCGATTGGTCCTCACGGCTATGAAGGAAGTGACACGTACATGGAAGATTTTGGGTGGAGTTACACAGGCGAGCAGGAAGTACAAAGACAGCCTGTTTGTTATGATCGCAGTGGGCTGGGCTAAAGGTAAGACAGACAGGACGGACAGACAGACAGACAGACAGACAGACAAGACAGAAAATATTGTATTAAAGAATAAAGGCTGACTGAAACCACACCCTTTTTACTACATGGTCATTTTATAATTGAGAAATTATTCACACATAAAGTCTCACAATGCATTATGGTGTCTGTAGAAAGCAGGGATTAGGGAACTATTTCAGACAATTTAATGCATTTACTATTTTGAGTGTAAAAAAATTCACACTCATTCATTTCGTGGATTTTTCCCTTTTTAAAGCTTCATGTTTTTTTTGGCACATCATCTTTTATTAAAATTGTTACAAGTCTCACTTCTGTGTCCCTCAGAGATGAGAAATTGTGAAATTTGTGTTGTAAAATATCAGAAGGTTGAGGTGACACTCATTAGACAGAATTGCACAAAATGGATCGAGTGCAGAATTACATATGAGCTGAATTCCAGTTTACACACATCTGAATCAAAGCACAGAAATAAAAAATTAAACCCTGCTTGTATGTCCTCTGACATACATGTCATGTCATATAAATGATTCATAGGCAGAATTTCTGGTATGTTCAGAGGTGTAAAACCTGCAGTCAGCAATAATAATAGTAATAAGAAGAAGGCAAAGAAGAAGAGAGAAAGCGAGAGAGAAAAATGGATATAGTTCTAGTTTAAAATCATGGCATGTTATTTATATAGTTTATCTATTTTATGCTGTATAAAATGTATTTAATTTGGTCAATGAATCCAAAAGAGACTTGTCATGGGTGGGCTAATGCAGTTACACATTAAATGTTCCTGCTCAAATAAATGTTTTTACACTCTGTCTGTCTGAAAGTCTTCAAAATAATTGAACTTCGGATGAGAAATTGTAGTTACAATAAGCCCAAAGATGACCCCTCCCTCTCCCTCCCTCTCTCTCTCTCTCTCTCTCTCTCTCTCTCTCTTTCATTCTCTCTCACTCTCTGTAGGTGCAGGTGGAGGCCTGATGAGTAATTTTGAGCAGCTGGTTCGAGGTATTTGGAAACCTGAAACCAACGAGCTGTTGAAGATGACATAGTGAGTTATACACCTTCTGTAATGAGTGATACAGTCTCTGTAATGAGTTATAAACACTCTTCGTGAGCTGTAAACATGTTATATTAACTGCTGGATTTTCACATCATGTCATTGCTTTGACCCATATACAGCTCATTCAGTGACCTGTGTGTATGTGTGTGTGTGTGTGTGTTACAGCCCCACTAAGGTGACTCTGATTGGCTCAGTACTGTTCTCTCTGCAGCAGTGTCAGTATCTCCCCATCCACAGGCCGCAGCTGATGCTCCTCTACACCGCCTTCATTGTCATCGATAAGGTCACATCATTAACTCTCATTAACGTCCTGTACCCTACACCAGAGTGTCACTACTACTGTGTAGCACACTATGTCTGGGAATTACAAACACCTTGCACACCTTCATAAAGACATTGCAGTTCTTATATCATTTAAACCATCAAACTGAACAAACGTCCGACAGGATGAATTCTGACCTTATAAATCTAAAGCTACAGAAACAGCTTCACTACAATGAAGCTACATACATGACAGATGACACATGATACAGAAGCCTCTTAGTTGCTTCTCTGATTAATCTCCGTATTACGCAGTCACTGAATTTTGGTGAACAGCCTCCTCAAGGCCTGGAGTCACGGTTGACATATTCTTTCCAATTTTTAATAATGGATTTAATGGTGCTCCATGGGATATTTACAATTTGGAATATTTTTTATATTGTTGAGATAGCTCTTGGTCTTCATGATGCTTTTAACAAACTCCAAGGCCTTCCAGGAACAGATGTACTTACTTTGACTTTGTGTTTAATTTTAATTGTGGACAGGTCAACTGCATTCAACTAATTATGTGATTTCTGATGGTGACTGGTTGCACCAGAACAAATTTAGGGAATTTACAGCAAAAATACTTTTGCAATCATAACTCTTATATTTTTTATTTGTAAACAGTTTTCCAAACTATATTGATTTTCCTCTCGTTTCAGTATTATGGGCTATTTTTGTGTAGATTCAGTGCACACAGACATATAATTAGGTCCACTTCAGGTAAAGGTTGTAACCCTACAAAAAAAAGTTTAAAGGCGTGTGTGTGTGTGTGTGTGTGTAGGGGGACGACGACATCTAATTCTGGGTTACTTCTCTATAATATTACATGCATCGTAATTATTAGCACTTATATGTGAGGTCAGTAACATTTCACTGTTCAGTTGTATAGCTGTTCACTGTTCAGTTGTATAGATGTTATTCACTTTTCAGTTTTATAGATGTTGCTCTCTGTTCAGCCGTGTAGATGTTGTGCAGTGTTCTGTTGTATAGATGTTATTCACTTTTCAGTTTTATAGATGTTGTTCATTGTTCGGCTGTGTAGAGGTTGTTCAGTGTTCTGTAGTTAAATGTTCACTGTTCACCTGTGTAGATGTTCATTGTTCAGCTGTGTAGATGTTCATTGTTCGGCTGTGTAGATGTTGCACACTGTTCAGTTGTGAGATGTTGTTCACTGTTCAGCTGTGTAGATTTTGTTCATTGTTCAGTTGTTAGATATTCACAGTTCAGCTGTGTAGATGTTTGCTGTTCAGTTGTGTGGATGTTGTTCACTGTTCAGCTGTCTAGATGTTCGCTGTTCAGCTGTGTAAATGTTATTCACTTTTCAGTTTTACAGATGTTCACTGTCCAGGTGTGTAGATGTTGTTCACTGTTCAGCTGTGTAAATGTTGTTCAGTGTTCTGTTGCATAGATGTTCACTGTTCAGCTATGCAGATGTTGTTTACTGTTCAGTTGTATAAATGTTGTTCACTGTTCAGCTGTGTGGATGTTGTTCACTGTTCAGCTGTGTGGATGTTGTTCACTGTTCAGCTGTGTAAATGTTCACTGTTCAGTTGTGGATGTTGTTCACTGTTCAGCTGTGTAAATGTTTTCACTGTTCAGCTGTCTAGATGTTCACTGTTCAGTTGTGTAGATGTTCACTGTTCAGTTGTGTAGATGATCACTGTTCAGTTGTGTAGATGTTCATGGCAGGTTTTCTCCTCATTTTGCTACATGATGGTTATTAAACCTGATTGCATCATTAACTGCTGGATGATGATCCGCTAATGACCTGCCGTCTCGTATTTTATTCCTCTTCATCCCATCTGATCGGGTGCTGTAGCAGCATTGCTCTTTCCGTTTTCACTTGTCTTTTGCCTCATCATTTCCTCTAATTGCATCACTCCTCTTCATCCTGCACGCTCAAAATGCTGTTAGCTCACCTCTCGCTCCCATGCTGCTATTTATACCCCACCGTCTCACTGTTAGCCAAGAAACCTGTGACCCATACGTCCTCTTCTCCCACGTACACACCTTCTACACACCTTTATACACCTTTACACATCTTCTACACACCTTACACACCTTCTAAACCCCTTCTACACACCTTTACCCCTTTGTACAGATTTACACACCTTTACACACCTTCTTCACAAATTTACACAGCTTTACTCAACTTCTATATACCTTTACTCTCCTTCACACAACAACTACACACCTTACACACCTTTACACATCTTCTACACACCTTACACACATTCTACACACCTTTACACACGTTCAACACACCTTTTACAACTTCTGCGCACCTTTTACAACTTCTGCGCATCTTTTTACTTTACTCACCTTCTTCACACCTTGTACACAGCTTTTATACAACTATACACACCTTCTACACACCTTTTACACACCTTTACACACATTCTCTGCACCTTTACACACCTTCTGCACACCTTACACATTTTCTACACACCTATTACACACTTTTACACACCTTCTTTACAACCTTACATGCCTTCTACACTCCATTGCACACCTTCTACTCACTTTTACCCCTCCTTCTACACATCTTTTACATAACCTTTTCACACCTTCTACACATCATCTATACAATGAAGGCAATAAAAAAACTTTCAGTTTGCTGTAAAATGCAGAATATTTATTTATTGATTTTACAGCAATTTTACATCTCTCTCTGTGATGATGATCATGATGATAATAATAATAATAATAATAATAATAATAATAATAATAATACTTTCTCTGTGTTGCAGACAAGGATGATGCTAATGGGTTCCTCTTTCTCTCTGTTCGCTGGGTTTGAGTCGGCTCTGTATGAGGTGCTGTTTGCACGACCTGTGACCTGCTCTCCCCTGACCAATCAGAGCCAATCCTCCTCCCACATCACTTCTTCTTGCTCCAGCTCAGAGGCCAAAAGCACTTCCTGTGTCAAGAATGGCTCGTCGCTTCCTAATGAACAATGTAAAGACTTGGAGAAGGACAAGAAAAAACCAGAATAATGCTTTTCTTCTTTCTCTTCTTTTCTTTCTTTTTTTCCGCACAACTGTGATCTTTTCTCTAAAACACTTTTCCACTTTTGCATGTGGGTAAAAACTGAGAAAAATGAATTTATTACTACATGTAGCTGTAGATTTTTTTTTATATTTGAAGGTTTTGCTCAAACTTTCATATAACTTTACTGCTGAATATTTGTAGAAAATTCTTTATTAATTATTTCCAAAACTTTTATCTGTATATTTGCTGTGGGTCTGTAAATATTGTGATTTTATAAACCAAATCTATTCTCACAATCATATTTTATATTATTTATATTGTAAGTTTATGCTAATGTGAAATGCTCTGTCTGCTCGACTGCATTCCTGAGATAATTTAATTGAAAATATACTGCAAAATTTATTACATTTGTGTGTTACTGTGCATTTATATTTTACACATTTTCACCCATTGTCACCTTTTTGACATCACACAGCACTGTAAAGAGTTTTCACATTAATAATTTACTCTTATTCTAACCTTCACTGGGTTAAATACTGTGTGAATGAAAATATAATATCTTCCTCAAGTTTAAACCTGTTTACTGAATCAACTTAGCTGCAGCTTTTCTGTCAAACTGTCAATCAAACCCAAAAACATGGTCGTGTGGTCACTAAGGTCCCTACAGCAGATTTATCTCTCCATGAGAAACACATTCCATAATCACCTCATAAAATAAATGAATAAATAAATAATACAAATAATACAAAGAGCAATGCTAACTCATATGACAGATGTTAGAAGATCTGAACATGTGAAACTATGTAAATTTAAACCCAAGTCAACTAATGAGCTAGGAAGCTAGAAAACTAGGGAGCTAGTGAAGTACTAAACCCAGTGAAGTGTGTGTGTGTGTGTGTGTGTGTGTGTGTGTGTGTGTGTGTGTGTGTGTGTGTGTGTGTGTGTGTGTGTGTGTGTGTGTGTGTGTGTGTGTTATGTCCACTAGGGGGGGTTATTTTCTCCTCAGTGGTTTGACCCCCCTCTCCCAGAGGAATGGTATGAGCCAAACGCACAGAGTGACACAACGGCCGTCAAAACAGACACAAAGAGCGCGTGCACGCACACACACTCACACACACATGCTGACCATCCAGAGCTGTCGTCTTTGTCTCCCACACATTATAAGTGACACTGAGACAACAAATCACCATCAGATATTTATTAATATAATAAATGACACCGTGTATAAGAGTTTTAATAATAGTAGAGAGAGAGAATGTGTGTGTGTGTGTTCTTTGAGATACAGACAGACAGAGAGAGAGAGAGAGAGAGAGAGAGAGAGAGAGACGGGCAGAAAGATGACATTAATATGACAACAGTGACCTCAATTGATTCAAGTGCAGCTTTTTTCTCTGGAGAATCAACACACTGATAAACTGTTCTCCAATCTCTCTCTCTCTCTCTCTCTCTCTCTCTCTCTCTCTGTGTATGTGTCTCTCTCTCTGTCCCTGCCTCTGTCTCTGTCTCTGTCTGTGCTTATAAATTATAAATTACACTATGGTTGTATTTTGGGTTATAAAGTTTGGGAATATTAAAGTTGTGAACATTATCTGAAGCTGCTGGCTTGTATCTGCATGATTTTATTAGCCGATTGGCCGATTAGATAATTGCATGAACGAGTAGGTGTACAGGTGTTCCTAATAAATTGCTTAATGAGTGTGTATTCAGCTTACACTCACAGAACACTTTATTAGGAACATCTGTACACCTACTCATTCATGCAATTATCTAATCAGCCAATTGAGTGGCAGCAGTGAAATGCATAAAATCATGTAGATACGGGCCAACAGCTTCGGGTAATGTTCACCAGAATGGGGAAAAAATGTGATCTCAGTGATTTTGACCGTGGCATGATTGTTGGTGCCAGACAGGCTGGATGAGTATTTCTATAACTGCTGATCTCCTGGGATTTCCTTGCACAGCATTCTCTAGAGTTTACTCAGAATGGTTCAATAAAGAAAAAACAACCAGTGAGCGGCAGTTCTGCGGATGGAAATGCCTTGTTGATGAAAGAGGTCAACAGAGAATGGAGAGCTGACAGAAAGGCTACAGTAACTCAGATAACCCCTCTGTACAATTGTGGTGAGCAGAGAAGCATCTCAGAATGCACCACACATCGAACCTTGAGGCGGATGGGCTGCAACAGCAGAAGACCACACTGGGTTCCACTTCTGTCAGCCAGGAACAGAAAGCTGAGGCTGCAGTGGGCACAGGCTCACCAAAACTGGACAGATGAAGACTGGAAAAACAGCCTGGTCTGATGAATCCTGATTTCTGCTGAGGTACACAGATGGTAGGGTCAGAATTTCGTGCCAACAGCATGAATCCATGGACCCAACCTGCCTTGTGTCAACAGTTCAGGCTGGCGGAGGTTGTGTAATGATGTGGGGAATGTTTTCTTGGCACACTTTGGTCCCATTAATACCAATCAATCATTGCTTGAATGCCACAGCCTGTGTGAGTATTGTCACTGACCATGTGCATCCCTTCATGGCCACAATTTACCCATCTTCTAATGGCTGCTTCCAGCATGATAATGCACCATGTCACAAAGCAAAAGTCATCTCAAACTGGTTTCATGAACATGACAATGAGTTCAGTGTTCTTCAGTGGCCTTCCCAGTCGCCAGATCTGAATCCAATAGAACACCTTTGGGATGTGGTAGAAAGGGGGATTTGCAGCAAGAAAGAGCACTTGAAAAATCTTGCGTGATGCAATCATGTCAACATGGACCAGAATCTCAAAGGAATGTGTTCAACATCTTGTGGAATCCATGCAATGAAGAATTGAGGCTGTTCTGAGAGCAAATGGAGTATTAGTACAGTATTCCTAATAAAGTGTTCATTGAGTGTATATGTAGCTTATCTTCAGCTGTGGAGGAAACTGGGAAAGTAGGAAACTCAGGATTTTACTTGGGAAAGCTGGGAAATGTGAAAAGTAGAGAACTAGAAAATGACACTGGGAACTAAGAAAGTGGAAAACACTAAAATGTAGTTTACAAGAATATTCCAGGAATGTTCTTAGCTTCCTAAAAAGTGATGTATTTGGACTCTGATAGGGAAACACTCAGTTGTAGGGTATACCGTAGAACCTTTAAGGGTTCCCCCAGAGGGACAACTGAAAAAGCCTTTAACAAGAGTAATGTAGGAAACTGAACATTTTGAAAGACTTCTAAACCTGGGAAAAGGGAAAACTTGGAGCTTAGCCACCTGGAAAACGTGAAAACTGGATTTTCTCCCTTTTCACTGGCTGTCTTGGACGTGAAGGACAAAAAGCACAGTGCTTTCTACTTTTCTGCTCACTCACAGCTACAACAGTGTAGCTGTGTTTTGATCTGAGCTGAGAACAGAGTGATTTCCTCACACCACCGTGATGATAATAAAAATGATGATAAAAGTTAAACAATAACCGTAACACTGTTATAAATGAGGAGCTGCTCTGAGATCAGTGTTCAGGCACACCAGCCTCTTTGTTGGGTTTTTATTATTAATATTCTGTCTGTTTTCCTTCTCAGCGGTGAGACATCAGAGCCTCAGCAGATAATAAAAAAAGAAGAAGAAGGAGCTATTAATCCGAGGAAGATTACCAGCACCGATTCTTTTATCCTGTTGGAATATGAGCAGCACGTGAACATTTATTTACACTGAAAAACCTCCTTTATACAAAAACCAGACAAAGACACCGGGCTGTGTGTGTGGGTGTGGGTGTAGGTGTCTGTGTGTGAAAATTAAGAAAAAGTTCTGAAAGGTAAAAATCTGGATTTTTAAAGAGGAAAAGGTTAGAACCCTTTGAGCCTATATCTAAGTTGACCAGCTAGCTAAACTATAGGCTTATGGGCTGGGAGTTAGAGTTAGGGTTAACCAGGAAACCAGAGAACGTTCAGCTAACAAACTTAAAATGCTAGCTGATAACAAAGCAAATAAGGTTGGAATTGAAATTTTTTTTATTTTGTGTAGACTACTTTTATGATCTTTAACAATTTTGGGCTATATTATACCTATAGACTTAGGCGTTGTGGCTAGAATTAGGTTTAGGGATGACCATGTACAGCTTCTAAAGTTAAGATATATAATAACAATGAAAGTAAGTTTGGATGCCAATTGTTTTTTGTGTAGGCTACCTATTGTGTAGGCTATTATTATTATTATTATTATTATTATTATTATTATTATTATTATTTTTGTTATTTTATTTATTTATTTTTTTTTACATGTATTACACCTATAGCCTTAGGGACTGGGGCTAAGGTTAGGCTTACAGAAACCAGAGCATCTATCAGATAACACAGCTAATAGATTTGTACGACAATTTTATTCATGTAGCCTACTTTTATTATTATTAACAATTTTTAACAATACGCTTAGAAGTTGAGGCTAGGGTTAGGGTTACAGAAACCAGAGCAGGTAGCTTCCAAAATATTCTAGCAGATAACGATGCAACCAGGGTTGGATGGAAATTGTTTTCCTTGTAGGGATCTTTCATAATTTTTAAATTTTTTTTTACTTACAGGCTTAGAGTCTGCATCTAGGGTTATGGTTGCAGAACACACATCTTGTTTAGCTAATATGCAGTGCAAATAGGTTTGGATGCCAATTGCTTCTTGTGGAGATTACTTTTATGATTTTACAAAAAATTGGCACTTATTACACCTAGAAGGACTGGGGTTAGGGTTAGGGTTAGGGTTAAGGAAAGCTGGGCATGTACAGCTACCAAACTTTAGATTCTAGCAGGTAACAGTGCAAAATGGTTTGGAAGCCAATTGTTAGCACTGCTTTCCTCAGCAGAAGGCTGAAACCCAGTCAGTTTCCTTTCCTTTAAGCAGAGAGAAAAAGGAGAAAAAAACTCTGATAAAATGGTAGCACAGTTACAATGGGGAAACATTGCATGCTATTGCCTATTCTGTGAGTTTTCCTGCGCTCTAAAGCCCGGCTGAATGATAGGCATGTCTGTTTTTGACAGGTTGGAGATAAGAAAGTGCCCTCAGGTATTAGATGTCATTCCTTTTTTTTATTTATTTTAATTTTTTTCTCAGTCAGGAGGAAGCGGTTAGAGGAGCTCCTGCAGAAGAAAAGAGAATTTCGCAACAACAAAAGCCCTTCGTTTCTCATTAATTCGCTCCGGAGAGCGGCGTATCTCAGACGCGTAAATCCCTCCTGCTCAAACCTCGCACTGCGGCAGAATTTCAAATGTCCATAATAAGCCAAGTTCAAAATGAAGGGCACACCGTCTCTCTCTCTCTCACACACACATAGACACACACACACATACACACACACTCAAACACAAACATAGACTAAAGATGTAACAGTAATAAATTTCTGGTATGATATCCTATGCATTAAGGTATTTTTCAGAATACCGTGGCATCTGTTTACTGTTTACTGTGTGCTAACTAACTAGCTCACATTCCTAAAATGAAACAGGAGGTGTTTGCAGTAGTGCAAAAGTTTGTATCCCCCATCGTTTTTTAAATGGAAAAAGGGAGAATGTGCCTCAGAGGTATTAGCATATACAACATAAAATATTTTAAAAGTTTACCATAAATGTAATATTATATTGTTGTTCAGTAAAATCAAACACAGATTAAGTTTTCAGGTGTTAGTGTCTGTTGCTCTGATTCATTGCTAAAATGCCATTAAATTTGTTTCATGAGGGCCCAAGCAGCAGAACATAATCAAAAGTTTCAGTTTAAAATAGATGATAAATTGAATCACTACTTCAGTGTAAAGCAAAATCCTTTTGATTATGCTAGATTATCCTTTTTGATTCTAACCTGCAGTAAATACACTATAGAGCCAAAGGTTTGTGGACATCTGACCATCACACCCATATGTGCTTTTTGAAAATCCCATTCCAGATTTAGTCCCCACTTTGCTGTTATAATAACCTCTACTCTCCTGGAATGGCTTTCCACTAGATTTTGAAGGGTGAATGTGGGGATTTTTGCCCATTCAGTCACAAGAGCATTAGTGAGGTCAGGCACTGATGTCGGGTGAAGAGGCTTGGAGTTCAGTTGGCATTCCAATTCATCCCAAAGGTGTTCAGTGGGGTTGAGGTCAGGGCTCAGTGCAGGACACTCGAGTTCTTCCATACCAACTTTGGCAAACCATGTCTTCATGGACCTCACTTTGTGCACAGGGGCTTTGTCATGCTGGAACATGTTTGGGCCCCTTAGTTCCAGTGATGCATCAGCAGCATACATTCTGTACAATTGTGGGCTTCCTACTTTGTGGCAACAGTTTGGGGAAGACACACATATGGGTGTGATGGTCTGGTGTCCACAAAACATTTGGCCATATAGTGTATATTACACTGCAAAAAGATGGACAAAAACCACTTCCCTGTGTCTTGACATGACTCGATCGTGGTTGCATTACTTCCTGATTATGTTGGATTGTGTTTCTAATTGGTTGGTGATGGTGAAATACAGTTCTTTAAAAATGAATTACAATTCTTTTTTTTTTTTTTTTTTTTTTTTGCTGCTATACACTGAAGACATTTGGGTTTGAGATCAAAAGATGAATATGAGATGATAGATCAGAATTTCAGCTTTCATTTCCTGATATTTACATCTAGATGTGTTAACTCAGAACATGGCACCTGTGGTGGCAGACCACCCAATTTTTAGATGAGCAAAAGTATTGGAACAGATAGTCTTAAAGCAAATTAAAGTAAATAACACTTAATATTTGGTTGCATTTTCCTTGCTTGCAATAACTGCTGACGACCCACTGACATCACCAAACTGTTGCATTCTTCTCTTGTGATGCTTTTCAAGGCCACGGTTTCTTTCAGTTTTTCTTAGTTTTAGGGAATTTCTCCCTTCAGTCTCCTCTTCAGGAACTGAAATGCATGCTCCATTGGGTTAAAATCTGGTGTTTGACTTCGCCAGCCTAAATCCTTCCTCTTTTTCCCCCGATGAAGTCCTTTGTTGTGTTGGCAGTGTGTTTTTGGTCACTGTCTTGCTGCATGATGAAGTTCCTCCCAAAAAGATTGGATGCATTTCTCTGTAAATTGGGAGATGGAATGTTTCTGTAGACTTCTGAATTCATTCTCCTGCTACCATCATGAATTACATCATCAATAAAGATTAGTGAACCCATTCCAGAAGCAGCCATGCAAGCCCAAACCATGACACTACCTCTGGCGTGCTTGACTGATGAGCTTGTATGTTTTGGATCATGAGCAGATCCTTTCTTTCTCTACATTTTCCAGAACGTTTGTGGCTCTTCTTTGTATTTCTTTATGAATACCAAGGTAGATAATACATCTACTTTGCGTATGTGTCTGAAATTCAATGTTTTGTATAGCCCCAGAGCCCTGTGTGGTCTTAATCTGGGCCTGCCAAAAGCATCAGTTATCCATCTCCAGATTATACAGTGACTATATGGTGCTTTTCCTTGTATTCAGTCCTTTTTAAACACAAAAACACAACTCATTGGTGACATTCAGGAGTTTGGGGGTTGTGTCTCAGGAAGAGATCCTTTAGTACTTCTTAACAGCTTGCTGTTATGGAAACAGCGATAATGGCATTTTCTATTTGTTTATGTGTATTTTTTAATATTCACTTTCATGCTGATCAACAACCAAGTTTATCTTTAGGTTTTTTCCATTGTGATGGATGATGAAGAGATTGTACATGTGTGCAGCTGATTTGTATTGTAAGGAAACAAGATAAGGTTGAAGGCAACAACAGGGTTTCAAGAAGCTGAGAGTAATTTAACAAAGTTTTTTTTGACAACAATTTCTTTGCATTGATTTTTGCCTATTATTTAAATAATTAATATAAATTCTTTAATATTATTTAATAAGTATTATTTCAATAATGTTTGTACATATGTTTTTGAGAGATAGAAAGTTATAAGTTCTAATAATTATTTTAGTTAAAGAATAAGTAAGTATTTTATCCAGTTGTGTAAGTGGAAAAGTGGAGTGTGTTTTGACTACTCTTTTGTAAAGTGTCAATAATTTTCACTCAGTATGTGTGTGGAGAAAAGAATTGAAATAAAGATTGCACTGTAAGATTGACCTTGTGTGATGTTTCGTTTCATCATGCCAGCGCCTGTCAAACCCTCCACTGAATCTACAGCATTAGTGTGTGTGTGTGTGTGTGTGCACGTGTGAGGAAGTGTGTGAAGCACATGATGAGAGAGGGATGATGAATAAGAAGAAGAGATGAAAGGAGGGGGAGGAAGAGAGCAACAATGTCCTTGAGGTGAAGGTTCCTCTCGAGTGTGTGGTCTTCAGGATTTGAGCTCTTTGTGCTGCTACAGGAAAGAACTCTCTTATGTGTAGATTTGGAACAGTTCATATTTTGGGGCCCACCCTAATTCTCCATGAAGGTACCCCATAAAAACAGATCTATTATTTTTTTTCTCAGATCCGGCAGTAGAGCCTCCACTATTTCTCTGTTTGTCACCTCAAAATCTCTGTGCTCAGAGAGCAATGCTATTCTGTTCTTAATTCTCACAAATCTTGAAAAGTTTCTGTCCGTATGAGTGGTAGATATAGTAAATGTTGTGTCATTGCAGAGATTTTTGAAAATGTTTTGTCACTGAGGTTTTTTTTTGTTTTGTTTTGTTTTGTTTTTTTCAGGTACATTCAGTGTACCTAGCCAGCTAGTACTGTAGTAGTAGAAACAGGAAAAATGCATGATCCTGAATGGTTAATCCTGTTTCTCACCATAGCAGTTGGAATGAATAAAATGTGTTTAAACAAACTAAGGGATGTGTTTATAATAATAATTTTTTTTTTACCTTTTCTGAACATAATTACAGCACAATTATTGCACATAACAAAATTATTTGACACGTATATATATAATCATCTGCACAGTACCTGTTTTATTTTAACCTCTCACAAATAAGCATTTGAAACTGTCATAAAATATTTCATTTAACTATGCCTCTGGTTAGTACACACTTAAAACATACAGTTCCTCCAGAAAGTACCCCCCCCATGATTATGTCTGTATTAAATCACATTTAAGCATATCAGAATATGATTTCTTTCTGCTCCTTTTCAGGTTATGCTCTACAGAAATAAAAGTAAATTAAGTATTTATGTCCTTAGAATTATTTGAAAATAAAAACTGCTTAATTGTGAACCGGTTGGCACAACAGTTGCTCCACTTTCTCTCTCCCGGCATTCCCCTCCATGGAACATTGGACATCAGGCCTTGTGGCTTCTTCTGATTTTAAGATAGCACCCTTCCTGACCGGTGTTTGGTTTCATCATCACATGTCCACCCAATGCAACCAAAAACCAGGCCTCCCCAGTGACAAATGCTGTAGCAAGCCCCATTGGCACTGTTAATGCATACTCAGTGCCACTGATTCCATATAGATTTCTCACATTACATCTAACGCCACACAAATCTATCCACCTAACACAACCAGAACCATACAGGCCTCTCCAGTGACTAAAGCTGTATCAAGCCCCAATGGCACCATTAATGCATGCTCAGTGCCAATGGTTCCATATGGATTACTCACATTATACCTAATGCCACACAAACCTTTCTGCCTAATACAGCCAGAGCCATAGAGGCCTCCCCAGTGACTAAGGCTGTAGCAAGACCCGCTGGCATCGTGAATGCATGCTCAGTGCCACTGGTTCCGTATGGTACACATCAGAGTTCTTCAAGCTTTTAAATGGGCACCCTTCCTTACTGGTGTTTTGTCAACTTAAGCCCCTTGACAGCAGAACCAGCATCCTGGAACTGCCCCCTCCACTGTGCCAGTCACTTCTTTGCTCAGCCCTGCCCTGGCTCCTTTATGCAGTTTGATTTTGCCAACTTTCTCCTCAATTCAGCCGCAGCCACTTGCTGTTTCTGCTTGCTTACTGATGTCTGCTACTAACTTCTTCCAAGATGAACCTTTAATCCCTATTACTCATAAGGCTCTCCAGAGTGATTGCCCTGGAAAACCCAAGCAGCCCACCTCAGCTGGGAGATTCCAGGCCTTCCACCCCCTTGGCTGTCTTTTGAAGATCAGAGGCTGGTATTTCCTGAGCTTTTGCTCTCTCATCCTCTCTTCCAAGGGCACTGTCAACTTGATTAAAATCACTTGTTTTGTGCCTTTTGAGCAGAGGACAATGTCTGGTCAGAAGTTAGTGACCACAATTTCCTCTGCGAATTTGAGCTGCCTTCTGCCCCTGGGCTCCTTAAATGCTTTTTCACCAGGTTTTAGAAAATAGATAAAGCCTGGTCCATTTACTTGATGTTTTTGTTTGTTCCAGTTTCTTGCTTGTTCCTACCCAACAGCCAGCAGGGCCAGCACCTTGTCATGCCACCACTGGAACTTCCCATCTCTCATGTTTGTTTGGCAGAAAGAGAGAATGTGCTCCAGGCTGGCTGCTCTCCCACACAATGTGCAGCCAGGACTCTCTGACAGTCCCCACCTATGGAGATTTTTTGGTATTGGTAGAACATCATACACAGAACAAAGTAGGAACTTAAGCCAATGCTCTTTCATGCTTCACACCTCCTGCCAGTTCTCCTGCACCTTTCCCCCTCAAATCCAGCTTCCCTGCTTCTTCATGGCTACTGATCTGGTATGCCTCTTCTCCTCCTCTGCCATCCAGATCTCTCTTTGCACCATGCCACAAAGGTCCTTTGTGTTTGCTGTCTTCAAGCTTGGCCTAGTAATGCGGCCCAGTCCAAGCCTACCCTAGTTCACTGTGCCAAAAATGTCAGCATGATGCAGCCGCTCCTCCATCTCCCTCAGTGAACTCCAGCTGACCACTTGCTGCCTGTCCAGATGTTAATATCTGGTGAGCACAGAAATCCTTGATGTCATGAAGCATCATTAAACGTCCTGCTTTAGCCACCTTGCACTCTTCCACCACAGATGTTATTGAGAGCTGCAGCTTACTCCCTGAGCTGTAAAGGCTGAACGACCAAAACCTTTTGGGACTGACAACCATCTTCTGAGGAAGCTGTCTATTTTCCTCTCAAGTTCCTCTCAACTTCTACTGTGTAAAGAGGTACTTCACAGACCAGCAGTGGCCACAGGTGCCTGGGAAGAACCCCATGCTGATAGCCCCAGGCCTTGAGCCTACCACTGCGCCCACTCTTCTCCAGGGCTCTCATCCAAGTATCTGCCTGGACCATCATCTGCTTTGCTCTCTATCTATAATTGAGCTCAGGCCTATATCACTTCCCAAGGCTCTTTGCAGGCTTTTCATTGACAGTGGGGATGGAGTGCTAACCAATTTTGAATCATAACCAATCCTGTACATGGCCCCACTTCAGGACTACACTTCTGGATTTTGATTGTTTAATCTCCATTCTAGCCTCTTTGCTGATTTCTACCAGATCTTCCAAGAGCCACCTACCTTCCAGGACTAACCTTGCTGTTATTGTTAGGTCATTGGTAAAAGCCCTGATCCGAGCCTGTTGAACACCACTTCCAAGTATGATATTCTGTCTTGGTTTCTCAACTGACTTGACTAGGAGATTTATTGTTGTGGAGAACAGAATCAGTTAGATTGTGCTGCCAGTGACAATTCCTATCTCCAGTCTCTCCCAGTCTGTGGTAAAGTTGCTGCAGGTGAAATGCATTTAAATGGTCGAAATAGGCCTGGAGAAGCTGCCAAAATTTGTCAGGTATATGTGGTCTCCACAAGCATGACTACAGCTTTTTGGGCTGAGGTGTTTATGTAACTGTTGGCCAGCAGGAAGGTGGTCTGCCTGTTTGCCAGGATTCCAAGTAAGATTTTCCCCTCCACATTTAGCAGTTAGATAGTTCGAAACAGCTTGATGTGATTAGGGTCCTCTTCCTTAGAAATGAAGCAACTCTCTTCACATAGCCAGGTCTCAGGAAGATTCTTCTTCTTCCATGCTACCTTCAAAAGCTTCCACAGATGCCTCCTCAGACATTCACAACACATATACACCCTGTATGGAGTCCCATTGAGTCCCAGAACCAATATTTCCCGGCTTTCCTGACAAAATCATTTACCTCTTTCCACCTGGGCTCTTTCTCATCAAAGAAGGTCAATGGTTCATCAGGTTTAATACTCAGGTTTAACACTGGCCCCAGCCTCTCCTCTGTCACCAGGTTGCCCTGAGGGTTGCGCATTACTACTGGGACATGAACAGAAAATCTTCAACTCATGACCTCTCTCTCGAATCTACATTCACTGCTTGCCTGTCTCATTGTTGGTGATCAGCCATGGGTGGTCATAGCGGTGATCTCTCCTGTAGTTCGGTCATTCTCCCTTACTCTCACCCCACCTTGAATGTCTTATAATATATTGTTTCATAGTGACTGAAAGTGGGTTCCTCCTTATGTAGGATGTGCTTTGGCTTGCCAAGCCTCTGCACCCCCTCTGGTCTTACCCAGATGTCAGCAGATGTATCTGGTCTTTCCCAGATGTCACAAGTCTTTCCTAGTAGCCACTGGATCTCCAGATGGGAATATCTAAAATACAATGGAGTCATCGCAGCCGGCTCACTTAACAGGGTTTTACCTCCTGTGACTTCTGTGAACTGGTTGGCACAACTGGTTGTTGCTCCAATTTCTTTCTCCCAGCATTCCCATTCATGGATCATTGCACATTAAGCCTTGTGGCTTCTTTTGATTTTCAAATAGCACCTGTCCTCACTGGTATTTCACCGATTTAAGCCCATCAGTAACACAGCTCTGAGCTCAAACAGGGGTGTCCAATCTTATCCAGAAAGGGCCGGTGTGGGCACAGGTTTTCATTCTGACTAAGCAGAAGCAACATCTGAGTCTATTGAAATCCAAGATTAACTGATTAAAAAAGTGGAATCAGGTGTGGCTCCTGCTTGATTGGAATGAAAACCTGCACCCACACCAGCCCTTTGCGGAAAAGATTCGACACCCCTGTCTTAAACACACTGACTCAACTGATTCACTGAACAAGAGAGGAGTGAATCTCAGTCTTGCCTGAGATGATTCACTGAATTATGAGGCTTGGATCAGGTTACATGCTATATGTGCATGTTGTCAATGACTGACAACATGCACAGATTAAAAAAACAAATCAGGTTCAACAGACACAAAATTAAATTCTCTGATAAGCATGAAGTTGGTTATGGATATGTATGGAAATGTAGTGCACATTATAGTTTTGAGGTCTGCAATAGTGAAGCCCATCAGCAGCAACTGAACAAACAGAATGACTCAGACCAGCACTGATTTGTTCACTACAGTGAGTCTTTCTGAATTGTTTGCAAATAAAACATGTCTAATGAAAATAGACATGTTTTTTTGCAAACAATTCAGAAACATATCTAATGAAAATAGATGAATTTATCACCTGCAGTGTGTTTTACTGCAGGGTAAATTTTTTTGTGTGTAAATGAATACAACTGAAGGGTAAGTATTAAATGTGTGGAAGCTCATTTACACCCACTGAAGGCAAAATAAAAATATTTACTGAGTTTTAATAATGTTTTTTACTTGGCTTTGGATTTATGTAACATAAGTAGAGATTTTTTAATAGTTCACAAAGTGAACTATGAGAATTCATAATGATGATAGTGTTTGGGGGTAAAGAAAAATCAGAATTTGTCACTAGCATCAGACAATTTCCTTCCTGACATCACACACTCTGAAACATTTCTTCTCCTTTTGCTTCATGGAGAAAACTCAAGCCAGAAGCAAATGAGAGCAATGACTTCACCTATTGTTAAACACCATAAGACACACGCACACACACACACACACACACTGGGTGCTGAAGGGGGAGAATACATTAACTCAAGAGCCAGGATAAGAGAGAAAAAAAGAGCACAATGTTGAAACCCAATGTGATGGAAAGAAGGAGCTGCCCACATCATGGCAGCAAACAGATGAACGAAAGAAAGACAGGAACGCAACACAAAGGAGAAGGAGTGAAACCTCAGACACGTCAGAGGGGCCTCTTTTCTCTCTGGCTGTTCATTCAGGGGGATAAAATGTAAAAAAAAAAAAAAAAAAAAAAAAAAAAAGAGAAACACTCTTCAAAACTGTGCAGTTTGTAGACTGAGGATGTGGTGATATACCATGATTGGAGATACTGTGAAATCAGAAGTACAGAAGTATAGAAGTATATAGCTATATTATCTACAGCTGCCCAAGAATCCCTCTTTTAGAAATATGTACAGTAAACCAAAGAAAATTATTTCTACAGTGTTCTAAAAAAAACTGAAGGCTAAGACAATCCTCATCACTGAGGCCTTCAAACTGTAATATGAATACTGTATATCAAATTTTTCACTCTGTTATCTAATATACAAAACAAAAAAGCAAGCTATGCATCAGGCAGTAGAGCAGGTTATTCACTTTTTCTTCATGATGACACCGTGTTGAATAGAACATTAATAAGATCTGCCAATCTTTCCCTCAGACCTCTATTTTTACCCTTCATTCCCCCACTCTCATCTCCTTAACATATTTTTCTCCTCTTTCTACAGAAGAGATCCTGCAGATTCTCCTATCCAGCAATCCTATAACACATCCTTTAGATCCCATCTCTTCTACAGAGCTTCAGACCATCTCTCAAGACCTCTTCCTCTTCATCACTTCCATCATAAATGACTCCAGAACATCTGGTCACGGGTTATGCCCAGGGGTGACTATTATACATGTGCTAGCAGGGCTAAGCTTCCCTTGTCTTTCAAAGATAAAAAGATATCAGTATAAGACTTCATTTTTGGCATCCACATCAGATTATTTGCTGTTACCAAATGTCTTAAAGTGGATTATTTTAGAAGATGCAAGGCTTCATCTGATCCCTTTCTAACCCAGACTATAAATTCATGCAGCTGATCAGTGAAAGTTGTGTCAGGTGATTACACAGAGTAACACATCCCCTAGATTTGATCTCCATTTGGCCATTTTATTTTTTTTAGACACATATGTAATGCACCATAAGCAGTGATTGAGAAGTGCATGTGAAATACAGTTGTAGGTGTAATGAATGTGAATAAAGTGGAAAATAAAAGTAGATAGACTAAGCACACATTGTTCAATCGAAATAAAAATTATACAAAAGGACAGATTATACAAAAAAGACAGAACCTTAAGCTTAGTGTGTTTTTTTTTTTTTTTTTTTTTGAAAGGGTTGCTGCTTTTCTGTTTACCACGTTTGGTATTTGGAGGAAAAATGGCATGAAGGCTGTAGAATCACTGATTTATTTGTATGTAAGGTGCTCTTTAAATTAGCTCTGGATAAAAGCTTTGACTAAATGCTATTAATGTAAATTACATTCCATACTTTAAGTATTAAGAAGCAGAAATGCTCTGAAGGCCTGGTGGAATGACTGGAAACAACTTTGATAATTCATTTTTCTATATTATACGACAATAGTGAAACACAAGAGATTTTCTTATCACACAATAGACATTATGTTGGACATTATACTTCCTATAAACATGGAAAACATTTTTCCTTACAGGATTTTGAAGGCCAATGAAAGCAGTCAACAATGTTTGGTTTCCTCAAAGGTGCAGAGATAGATGTGTGAAGCTAGGAGTAGTATTGCTCTTCATTAAACATTGAAGGTCACAGACAAACCTTAGGAGGATAGGAATAACAGTTTCTACAAAATGTGTCTCATCATATCTGTCATTTTTCTTTTTTAAGAGAAAATAAAACATGCAATGATACTGATCCAGAGATTTCCAGTAGGAGCTGCTGTGATTATCATTATTTTAACTTACTAAAATCCCAGAATAAGGAAGTATGAACACTCGTACTTACATACATACAGTCCGCTCTGAAAGTATTGTAATGGCAAGGCCAATTCTTTTGTTATGGCTATACACTGAAGACATTTGAGTTTGAGAATAAAAGTTGAATATGAGACGATAGATCAGAATTTCAGATTTCATTTTCTGATATTTACATCTAGATATGTTAAACATGGCACATTTTGTGGCAGACCACCTAATTTTTAGGTGAGCAAAAGTATTGGAACAGATAGTCTTAAAATAAATTAAAGTAAATAACACTTAATATTTGGTTGCATTTTACTTGCTTGCAATAACTGCATCAAGCTGGCAACCCACTGACATCACCAAACTGTTGAAATCTTCTTTTGTGAAGCTTATTAGTATGGTAGTATGATGCTTCTTTAATTGTTATTTGTTTTGGGGGTTTCTTCCTTGCATGCTCCCTTGCGTGAAATGCATGCTCAGTTGGGTCTGGTGATTGACTTGGCCAGTCTAAATCCTTCCAATTTTTCCCTGATGAAGTCCTTTCTTGTGTTGGCTGTGTGTTTTGGGTCCTTGTCTTACTGTATGATGAAGTTCCTCCCAATTAGACTGCATACATTTCTCTGTAAATTGGCAGACAGAATGTTTCTGTAGACTTTTGAATTCATTCTGCTGGTACCATCATGAGTAACATCATCAATAAAGATTAGTGAGCCCATACCAGAAGCAGCCATGCAAGCCCAAGCCACTACCTCCACCGTGCTTGACTGATAAGCTCATATGTTTTGGATCATGAGCAGATCCTTTCTTTCTCAGCTCTTTGGGCTTTCCTTCACTTTGGTAGAGGTTAATCTTGGTTCCAGAACTTTTGTCGCTCATCTCTGTATTTCTTTGTGAATTCCAATCTGGCCTTCAGATTCTTACTGCTGACGAGTGGTTTGCATCTTTTGGTATGGCATCGGGTGATTTGGCCTGTAGTTCTGCTGTCGAAGTCTTCTTCAAATGATCAATTGTGATACCTTTACCCCTGCCCTGTGGAGGTTGTTGGTGATGTCACTGACTGTTTTGGGGTTTTTCTTCATAGCTCTCACAATGTTTCTGTCATCAACTGCTGTTGTTTTCCTTGGCCGACATGTTCCATGTCTGGTTGTTAGTACACCAGTGGTTTCTTTCTTTTTCAGGATATTACAATTTGTTGTATTGGCTATGCCCAATGCTTGCGCAATGGCTCTGATTGATTTCTCATTTTTCTGTTTCATGTTGGTTTATGCTTTTTAACAACAAATGCAGTCTTCACAGGTGAAACCCATGGTTCAAACCAAGAGTAGACATTCAGAGCTATTAATTGTTTAAACAATCAATCTAACAGAGCACACCTGGGCAACAAGAAGCACCTGTCAGTCACATGTTCCAATATTTTTTATCACTTTAAAAATGGGTTTGTTCAAACAAAAAGTGCCATGTTCTAAGTTGCTTAACACATCTAGATGTTAATATCAGGAAATAAAAGCTGAAATTCTGATCTATTGTCTCATATTCATCTTTTGATCTTAAAGCCAAATGTCTTCAATGTATCGCAAAAACAACAGAATTAGCCTTCCTGTACCAATACATTCTTAATCATGTGTAGTAGTTAAAAGCTTTTAATTTAACTCTTAGTTTTGGACAGAGATTAAAAATACTAAAATTTATATTTAAGAGTTAACTAATTTTTAGTTTTCAGTTTCAGTTGTAAATACTCTCACTTTGATTAATACATATAACCCCACAAGAAATGCAAATAAATTTCGGGCAACATGTATTCATTTTCAGAGGGCAATGTGTACTGGACTTTGTGTATTAAATTAACAAAGAACTTAAAAGCTGAAAAATCTCTTATTGTATCCTGAAAGACTCCTGTGTCGGTTTATGAATCTGCTTTGATTGTGCACAACTTTTTGTCTTTTAATCAGTGTTTGTGTGTTTTCATATCAATCTCACTATTTTTTATTCTCATACACTGACTCCCTTCATGCATCCAGAAGAAAAATTATATTTTTTGTGAGAATTGAGAATCCAGTGTCTACAGAGCCCTTTCAGACAGTACTGTATCTCTGTGGAAGTCTCGCCTAGGGGGG
The DNA here is from genome assembly GCA_022758105.1 of Pangasianodon gigas. Taxonomy (NCBI): domain Eukaryota; kingdom Metazoa; phylum Chordata; class Actinopteri; order Siluriformes; family Pangasiidae; genus Pangasianodon; species Pangasianodon gigas. The sequence continues at coordinate 10,560,614 of CM040468.1, read as the reverse complement.
TTCTTGATTCTCTGAAACGCTGGCAATAGGTTTCTGGTGAGATGTCGGTCTTCACCAATAGTGCCTGCTTCAATTCATCGTAGTTGTCAGCCTTCGCTTTATCCATTGCTATGCAGGCAGTTCAGTCTGGTGGTGGATCTGGATAATGTTATGGAGAAACTGGGTGTGAGGTGGGAGTTCAGAGCTACACAAACACATTCGGAGCAGATTTTACGAAAATGCACATAAATCCATGACTCAGAGAAGAGGTTCATGGGTAAGCATGTCTCTCTCTGATGTGCACCACTCCAGTAATTTAAATCCATATCTGTTCTGTGTGACTGGTTGAGCAGGGAAATGTACTGATTAGTGTTGAGAATTTGGATGAGACCCAAACAATTGACTCAAACCTTTCTGTTGCTGTGGATGGTCCCACATGGATGCCCTAATGATTTGCACTTCCAAAAATCCATTTAGGCCCAAGTCTCACTCTTGCTTCAGTGGATAATGTTACCTGGATACTGTAGACTTGTACCTAAGACCTCCTGCTGTAATGATAAAGCCTGTCCTGTGCTCAGCCCGGGACTGTAATTCACAGTATACTCATACTTTTCCACACATTTAATACTGTCTACATTTACTCTTCTACACCTGTAAACTGTAATGATTTATAATCTCACTATCTGGTGTCCCTCAACAGGGGATGGGTTTCCTTTTGAGTCTGGTTCCTCACAAGCATTCTTCCTCACGCTGTGTCATGGAGTTGTAGATATTCTATAAGTAAATATGTCTACCTAATAAGACATTGTGTTTGTTTCGATTATGACACCTGAGGTTTAAAGTGTCTTGTGGTGTTTAATGTCGCTCCATTTCAGAACAGGAAGCTGTAATCAGATAATGTGATGTACTGATGACAACAACACTGAACCATTATACTGCAAATATATCACTGAGTCCTCTTTACCAAATATGTGTATAGTTTTTAATAGTGAGAAACACTATAAAGGCACAAAAAAAACAAAACACAGATGGGGAAAAATGACAGAAAAAAGAAGTATAGATACAAAATACAAAGTTTGTTGCTGTAAAGTAGTATCTTTTCTGATTGAAAACATAAATGTGCACCTTATTCATTAATCATTACAAGGCACAGGAACATAGATCTTTATTTTTCAGTGTTTGTGTTTTTACACAGAGCTGTGAGTCATTAACATTCTGCACTGATGCTGTGTGAAAGACAGAGATAGAGGAAAAGTCAATAATCAGTTTTTCCCTCAGTACAGTGGCAAGATGCTGAGATTTGGGGACTATTTATGAGATGGTAAATTATTGAGCTCAAATTAAAATGAAACAGCTGAGTGACCTAATTCTCAACACCCGACTCTCTGTCTCTCTATTGACAAATTATAACTGTCGGTGGCCTGCTCCCTGAGGAGGGTCCCTATGAAGGGTTCAATGTTATGGCCCCTGGGAGTGCACTTTAATGATGTTCTTTGAGGCTGAAACTGATCTGCTCTTTTAGCCATATTCAGAGTCTATGACTTAAGTCCAAAAGCTATGTCAATATTTATATATACTGTATGTGTAACTGAGACATGCCTCTATTTTAGAAAAACTCCAACTCTCAAATAACTTCTGAATAGCGCTTAAGTTTATAGTTACATCTGAGGTCGGAATACCGATGCACTTAACCCAACTCTGAATATGGCCCATAGTATCTGATCTCCTCTGATTGTGAGGGGATCTCCGGTGCACAGCCCTCTTCATGTCATTCCACAGGATTTTGATAGGATTTAGATCTGGCCTCTGACTGGGCCATTTCAAAACTTTGATCTTCTTTTCTGAAGCCATTCCTTTGTTAACTTGGATTTGTGCTTCAGTCATTAATGTGCTGGAAGATGAAATTTTTCTTCATCTTCAGCTGTCTAACAGAAGCCTGCAGGTTTTGTGCCAAAATAGATTGGTATTTGGAGCCATCCATGATTTCCTCTAGTTTTTCTCTATCACTAACTAGATCTCCAGATCTCTACCATATCTCTACCATATCTTTTAGAATTATGCCCAAAGAGTTCTACCTTGTTCTCACCAGACCACAGCACAGTTTGCCACATGATTTGGGGTGACCGTATGTATGCTTTTTCAAACTTTAGGTGGAATTGGATGTTTTTTTTTTTCTGTGAGAAAGGCCTTCCATCTAGCCACCCTACCACATAACCCAGACATGTGAAGAATATGAGAGATTGTTGTTACATGCAGGGAGTGCCAGTACTTGCCTGCATATCCTTTAATGTTGTCTTAGATCTCTTGGCAGCCTCCCTGATAAGATTTCTTCTTGTCTTTTCATCAATTTTTGAGGAATGTCCTGTTCTTGGTAACATCACTGTGGTGCCCAATTTTCTCTACTTGTTGATGATGCGCTTCATGGTGTTCCATGGTCTAATGTTTTGGAAATTCTTTTGTACCCCTCTCCTGATCGATTTCTTTCAACAATGAGGTCAAGTACATGCTGTGTAAGCTCTTCACCAGCCCATGGCTTCAGCAATCAAAATCTTACAGAAACAGCTGATCTTTATTTGGATTAAATCAGAATCACTTCATTGATGACAGGTGTATAATAATTACTTCTATGGTGTATGATAAAAACATCCATGCTCACCTAAAAATGCAATCAACCCAAACCAAGTGGCAAAATGTGTATTATGATGGGTTTGATAAGACCAAGGTAGAACTGTTTGGACATAATTCTAAAAGCTACGTTTGGTGCAAAAACAAAGAACCCAAAGAACACCATACCCATGGTGGCAGCATCATGCTATGGGGCTGCTTCTCTTCAGCTGGGACTGGACCTCCAGTCAAGTTAGAAGGAGTCCAGCAAGATAATGACCCAAAGCACAAATCCAAGTTTAAAAAGGAATGGCTTCAGAAGAAGAAGATTAATGTTTTGAAATGGCCCAGTTAGAGCCCAGATCTAAATCCTATTGAAAACCTGTGGAATGACTTAAAGAGGCCTGTATAATGTAGATCCCATGCAAAGGTGGAAAAAAGAGCTGACATGATTTATCTTGGTTTTATTTTTTACATCACAAAAATGTGAAATTTTAATAGGGGCATGTAGACTTTTTAATATGCAATGCCTGGGGTTATTACTACTGCTCATTTGACAGAAGGTAAAAATGCGGTGTAATCTTTCCAGACATGTACATGCATGGTACTTAAAAATCTCTGACATCATGGATTTGGATGGGATTAAAATCATAAGGATACTCTGGAAATAATTACGTTACCCACTTCCCAATGTATAACTAATCCAAGACTTCAATTAAAGTGTGTTGTAAACAGTGTTATATAGAGTGTATGTTATAGAATAAGGAGCTGCTCTGTTTTGTCAAAGTAGCTACAGGGTCTCTCAGTCCTCCACAGTCTCTGAAGCTCTCTCTCTCTCTCCCTCTCTTGCTCTCTCTCTCTCCAAGGCCCCCTTGAGGAGTTAAAATGTGCTGACCTCACCTTCAGCCCATTGCATTCTGGGGTGGTGGCATTTTTTGCTGACATCCTGTTGTGTCTCAAAAAATCCAACAAAGTGCTGAAATTACAGCGCTCTCTCTCTCTCTCTCTCATATACATATAGATATATACAGTCAGGTCTGGAAGTATTTGGACAATGACAGAGTTTTTGTGATTTTGCCTTTATACGACACCACAATGGATTTGAAATAAAACAATCAAGATGTGATCGAAGTGTAGACCTTCAGGTTTATTTTAAGAGGTTCCACAAAAATATGGCATTTACCGTTTAGGAATTACAGCCATTTTAAGCAAAGTACCTCCATTTTCAGGGGCTCAAAGGTATTTGGACAATTGACTGACAAGAAGTTAATTGAACAGGTGCGGTCCATTCCCTCGTTACTTCAAGACAAATGAAGCAGATAAAAGGTCTGGAGTTGATATCAGGTATTGAGTTGGCATTTGGCAGCTGTTCAACTGGAGCTACCAATATGAAGTCCAAGGAGATCTCAATGCAAGTGAAGGAGGCCATCATTAGGCTGAAAAAACAACATAAATCTATAAGAGAGATAGCAAAAACCTTAGG
>CM040468.1:10534891-10556448 GCA_022758105.1 Pangasianodon gigas | reverse complement strand
AGCAGATAAAAGGTCTGGAGTTGATATCAGGTATTGAGTTGGCATTTGGCAGCTGTTCAACTGGAGCTACCAATATGAAGTCCAAGGAGATCTCAATGCAAGTGAAGGAGGCCATCATTAGGCTGAAAAAACAACATAAATCTATAAGAGAGATAGCAAAAACCTTAGGTGTGGCCAAATCAACAGTTGGGTACATTCTTAAAAAGAAAGAAAGCACGGGTGAGCTCAACAACATTGAAAGGCCTGGAAGACCACGGAAGACAACTAAAGTGGATGATCGCAGAATCCTTTACTTGGTGAAGAAAAACCCCTTCACAACTTCAACAGAAGTCAAGAATACTCTGGAGAAGGTAGGCGTATCATTGTCAAAATCTACAATCAAGAGACGCCTTCATGAATGTAAATACAGAGGGTTTACAACAAGGTGCAAACCACTGGTAACATTCAAGACCTGGAAAGCCAGATTGGACTTTGCCAGAAAACATCTAAAAAAGCCTCCCATGTTCTGGAATAAGATTCTTTGGACTGATGAAACCAAGATTAACTTGTACCAGAATGATGGGAAGAGAAAAGTATAGTGAAAGAAAGGAACAGGTCATGATCCAAAGTATACCACATCATGTGTCAAACATGGTGGAGGCAGTGTTATGGCATGGGCATGTATGGCTGCCAATGGAACGGGCTCACTGGTGTTTACTGATGATGTGACTGCTGACAGAAGTAGCAAGATGAATTCTGAGGTGTATAGGGCTATACTCTCTGATCACATTCAGCCAAATGCTACAAAACTGATAGGACGTTGCTTCACAGTGCAGGTGGATAATGACCCTAAACATACTGCGAAAGCAACTCAAGACTTTTTGAAGGCAAAGAAATGGAATATTCTTCAATGGCCAAGTCAGTTGCCTGATCTCAACCCAATAGAGCATACTTTTCACTTACTGAAGACAAGACTGAAGGCAGAAAGACCCACAAACAAGCAGCAACTGAAGGTGGCTGCAGTGAAGGCCTGGCAAAGCATCTCCAGGGAGGAAACTCAGAATTTGGTGATGTCCATGGGCTCCAGACATCAGGCAGTCATTGACTGCAAAGGATTTTCATCCACCTGCACATGGTTATATTTACAATTATGTTACTTTGTTCAAATACCTCTGAGCCCCTGAAAATGGAGGTACTTTGTTGAAAATGGCTGTAATTCCTAAATGGTAAATGCTGCATTTTTGTGGAACCTCTTAAAATAAAGCTGAAAGTCTATACTTCGATCACATCTTGACTGTTTTATTTCAAATCCATTGTGGTGGTGTATAAAGGCAAAATCACAAAAACTCTGTCATTGTCCAAATACTTCCGGACACACACACACACACACACATTTTTCTTCATAGTGTATGTATGTGTATATATATATATATATATATATATATATATATATATATATATATATATATATATATATATATATATATATATATATATATACACACACATACATACACTATACACTGAAGACATTTGGGTTTGAGATCAAATGATGAATATAAGACTAGAGAGCAGAATTTCAGCTTTCATTTCCTGATATTTACATCTAAAAGTGTTAAACAATCATGGCATCTTTTGAATGTACCCTTCCATTTTTCAAGTGGTCAAAAATATTATAACATGTGACTGATATATGTTCATTGTTGCCCAGGTGTGCCCTGTTAGAGTGACTGTTTAAACAATTAATAGCTCTGAATGTCTACTCTTGGTTTGAGCCCTGGGTTTCATCTGTGAAACTGCATTTGTTGTTAAAAAGAATAGACCAGCATGAAGACCAGAAAGCTGTCTATGGGTAAAAAATCAAGCCATTCTGAAGCTGACGAAAGAGGGAAAATCTATCAGAGCCATTGCAGAAGCATTGGGCATAGCCAATACAACAATTTGGAAGGTCCTGAAAAAGAAGGAAACGACTGGTTTACTAACTACAGGTCAGCCAAGGAAAACAACAGCAATTGATGACAGAAACATTGTGAGAACTGTGAAGAAAAACTCAAAAACAACAAACAGTGACATCACCAACAACCTCCACAGGGCAGGGGGGAACTTATCGCAATCCACTGTTCGAAGAAGACTTCGAGAGCAGAACTATAGAGGCCATACCAAAAGATGCAAACCACTCATCAGCAGTAAGAATCTGAAGGCCAGATTGGAATTCACAAACAAATACAGAGATGACCCACAAACATTCTGGAACCGAGATTAACCTCTACCAAAGTGAGGTAGAGGTTACCTACCTACCTAAGGTCAAAGTGTAGAGAAAGAAAGGATCTGATCAAAATGTAAAACATACAAGCTCCTTGGTCAAGCATGGTGGAGGTAGTGTCATGGCTTGGGCTTGCATGACTGCTTCTGGAATGGGCTCACTAATCTTTATTGATGATGTAACCCATGATGGTAGCAGCAGAATGAATTCAGTAGTCTACACAAACATTCTGTCAATTTACAGAGAAATGCATCCAATCTAATTGGGAGGAACTTCATCATGCAGCAAGACAATGACCCAAAATGTACTGCCAACACAACAAAGGAACTCATCAGGGAAAAAAGTGGAAGGTTTTAGACTGGCCAAGTCAATCACCAGACCTTAACCCAATGGAGGATGCATTTCACCTCCTGAAGAGGAGCCTGAAAAGAGAAACTCCCCCAAAACAAACAATAACTGAAAGAAGCTAAGTCTGGAAAAGCATCACGAAAGAAGAATGCAGGGTTCCACTTGAGGACAATGGAGTTACTTACAGGCCACATTAAAAACAAACATTAATAAACATATTCAAATCAGAGCTGTGTGTGTATGTGTGTGTGTGTGTGTGTGTGTGTGTGTGTGTGGGCGTGTGCATGTGTGCATGTGCAACCATTTTTCTTTTCCATTTTCTGATGTGTGTTTATCTGAAATTGTCACTCTTTTCAGGACAATAACACATACACACACACACACACACACACACACAATTTATCCAGATGTGTCTAAAAGCTTTTCTGCATTTTTCTTTCCCGTCGTTTCTGACAGCAAAATGGATTAAATGTGAATCTCAGACGGCATTCATAACAAATCTGCAGAGTGACTGAACCTCCTGTCTGTTTGTCTGTCAGACCCTCTGTCTGTCTGTCTCTCTGTTTCTGCCTCTCTCTCTCTCTCTCTCTCTCTCTCTCTCTTTCTCTCTCTTCCAGTGAGTCACCTTGTAAATATATGAATATGAAATGTGGAGAGAAGAAAATGTAATCTGCCACTACATCGCTGTGATTTGCATATCTGCCAGCCGCTGTTGTTTTTTTCCCTGATGTTGTTCTTTCTTTTTCCTTTCTCTCCTTTTTTGGTCAATGATGGAGGGATGACAGCCAATATGATCTTGCCCTAATGTGCCCTCCTCCTCATTTCCTTCCTTTTTTATCCCTTCAATCTTTTTTCTATCTTTTGCTGTGTTGAAAGTTGGATTAATGACAGGCAAAGTGAGCAGGTGGAAAACTATACAAATGATATGTGCCCTCATTCACCTTCTGTTTTTTCACCCTTCTTTCCCTCAATGTTTTTAGCTATGGATAGAGGGAAGACAGACAAGTGAACCTAGCCCCAATGTGCCCTCCTCCTTTTCTTCTCTTCTTTTCCATCTTTCCTCTTTATGCTATTCTTATAAACACTTACTTCTTTCTGTGTTTGAGGATGGAGGGATGACAGACAAGTTGAAAGGCAAATTAATCACACTGACATGTCCTGTTTTCAAATAATTATCTCCACCCTTTCTTTTTCCTTATTTGGTCAAGGATGGAGAGATGATAGGTAAAGTGAGCATGTGGAAAGCTAAAGACATGACATTGACATGTGTTCTCCTTTCTCTCCTCTTTTTTCACCATTTTTCCATCTTTATCCTCTCTTCTTTCCTTCCATCCCTACACCCTCAGCTGGACCTCCTCCACCTGTTCTCTTCCTCTCTTTCCCCCCACGGTGCCCCTCGTCCCCCCCGTCCAGACCCTCTGCTGCATTCATATTCAAATCCACTGAGTGTTCTACCCTTCTGAAAAAGAAAGAAAAGAAGGAGAGGAATGAAGATTCAAGTCAACACTGCAACAAAGAGAGTTTATGTCCCTCCATTTTTTAAATTTGATAAAACAATATCTATTACTCTTTTATGAAAGAACCTGCCGCTTCCTCTGCAGAAAAGAAAGAAAGATGCCACAAAGAAAATTTACTTGGGAAGCAATTTGAATTCTTAAAAATCTGAAGTTAAAAATGGCAACATTTTCTGCCATCTTTAAGGACAAAAAGGAAAGAATGATGATAGGAAAGATTTTCTTTACTTTGTGTGGATCTTTAACTCCATGAGGTTTAACCTTTTTATTAGAGTATTTTATTGAGTTATTCATCTTAAATCAACCTCCATTTGATATCCATGAACCCTTCTTTCGCCCATGCCCCTCCATGTCCCCTCCATGCATCCTCCTTTATATGCCTTGACACCCTTATATCATGTTTCTAATCATGTGCTTATATCATATGAATGGAAATGACAAAAGTTTCACAGATTTACCTGTATTTACAGTGCCTCCAAAAAGTATTCACCCCCGATTATTTCTCTTTTTGTTGTATTGCAAGATCAAATTTAAGCTTATCAGAATGGAATTATTTTTCCACTCCTTTTGAAGTGACTCTACAGAAATTAAATAAAATAAAGCATTTAGATGTCCTCAGAATTATTTGAAAATAAAAAATCAACAGACTGCTTAACTGATACTCTAAGTATTCACCCTCTCTTTGTCTTTTTGCAGCAATTACAGATTTGACATGAATGTGTCTTTATGAGCTATGCACATTTTGATTTTTGACATTTTCTCCCATTCCTCAATGCAAATTTCTCCAACTCTATCAAATTAGATGGAGAATGTTGGTGGACAGCAATTTTCAGGTCATGACACATATTAACAATTGGATTTAATTCTGGGCTTTGACTCAGCCATTCCAAAACACAAACTCTACAAACCTCATTGTCTTGTAGGGGTTCTCCTACAACAGGTTCTCCTGAACAATTTGCTTATATTTAGTTCAATCCATGTTGCCTGTGAAGTCAGCAAGCTTTCCATTCATTGTTACTTGGCTTTAGACCAAATGGCTCAACTTTAGTCTCACCTAACCATAAAATCTTTTTCCAAAAGCTCTCAGATTTATTAACATGGCCTTTCTCAGAAGTGGCTTCCATCTGGCCTCTCTCCCATAGAGATGATGATATTGTTGAGGTCTGCAGAGGTTCTCCTATTTCAGCCAGTGAGGTCTGCAACCCCTTCAGTGTTGTAGCTGGACCATTAGACACTTCTCTGACAATTGCCCTTCTTGCCCAAGCAGTCAGTCTTGGTAGTGTCTGGTTTGTGCCATTTTTTTCCACTTTGATATAATGGATGTCACAGTGCTCCTAAGAAGGGTCAAAGGTTTGCTTATGTTTTAATATCCTTCTCCATCTTTTTTCCTTTTAACAACTTCATCTAGAAGGTTCAGTGGCAGTTCCTTGGTCTTCATCACAGCAGTACTGATCTGCTCTGCCATTTTACCTTCCAAAGTCAGAGATATCTATTGTGAAAGCATACAATTGGAAACAAATGGATTTAAAATTAAAAGACATGTACCTTGTTTAACATATGTAATGTGAGCCATCAAAAATTAAATACTAGGCCTAATTTAGATTGCTAAAGAAAGAAATAATTAGTGGGGGGATACATTCTGGAGGCACTGTACATAAAATCGTACTGTACATGTATTCATGGTCACCTTAGAAAATATTGGAATGACAAGGCCAATTGTTTTGTTTTTGCTATACACTGAAGACATTTGTGTATGAAATCAAAAGATGAATCGTCTTCAGGAGGTGAAATGCATGCTCCATTGGGTTAAGGTCTGGTGATTGACTTGGCCAGTCTAAAACCTTCCACTTTTGTCCCCTGATGAAGTCCTCTGTTGTGTTGGCAGTGTGTTTTGGGTCATTGTCTTGTTCCTCCTAATTAGATTGGATGCATTTCTCTGTAAATTGACAGTCTACAGTTTCTGTAGACTTCTGAATTCATTCTCCTTCTACCATTATGAGTTACATCATCAATAAAGATTAGTGAGCCCATTCCAGAAGCAGCCATGCAAGCCCAAGCCATGACACTACCTCCACCATGCTTGACCTATGACCTCATAGGTTTTGGATCATGAGCAGATCCTTTCTTTCTCCATACTTTGGCCTTTCCATCATTTTGATAGAGGTTAATCTTGGTAGAACTTGGTTCATCTCTGTATTTCTTTGTGAATTCCAATCTGGCCTTCAGATTCTTACTGCTGATGAGTGGTTTGCATCTTGTTGTGTGGACTCTACATTTCTGCTGTCAAAATTTTTTCAAATGGTGGATTGTGATAACTTCATCCCTGCCCTGTGGAGGTTGTTGGTGATGTCACTGATTGTTGTTTTTGTTTTTTTCTTCATAGCTCTCACAATGTTTCTGTCATCAGCTGCTGTTGTTTACCTTGGCCGACCTGTTTGATGTCTGGTTGTTTGTACACCAGTGGTTTCTTTTTTTCCAGTACATTCCAAAATTGTTGTATTGGCTATGCCCAATGCTTGTGTAACCTGATCGAGTTTGTGGCTCTGATCGAGTTCCTCTCTTTCCTCAGCTTCAAAATAGCTTGCTTTTCTCTCATAGACAGCTCTCAAATCTTCATGCTGGTTTATCATTTTTAACAAAAAATGCAGTCTTTACAGGGCTCAAAGAGTAGACATTCAGAACTATTAATTGTTTAAACAATCAATCTAACAGAGCACACCTGGTCAAGAAGAAACACCTGTCACTCATATGTTGTAATATTTTTATTTATTTTCTAATGATCACTTGAAAAATAGGTGGGTTCAAACAAAAGGTGGTCTGCCACCAAAGGTGCCATGTTCTAAGTTGTTAACACATCTAGATGTAAATATCAGAAAGTGACAACTGAAATTCTGATCTATCATCTCATATTCATCTTTTAATCTCAATCCCAAGTGGCTTCAATGTATTGCACCAAGAAAAGAATTGACCTTGCTGTTCCAATACTTTTGGAATGGACTGTGTATAAATTATGTGGCATCATATCTGTATAGATCAAATAATACAATCATATAGAATTAGATATATAGAATTAGAGAAGTGAAGCTGGATGGACAGGAAGCTGATGTAAGAATGTCTATATACATGGCCTCCTTTTCTCCTTTATTCGTCTTTTTTTGCCACTGTAGAGAGTGACCTACATCAGCATGAGTATTCAATCTGAGGCAAATTGTTTCTCCAGACATTGACTAGTTCATTGATGTCCTCAGAAATGAGGCATGTCAAAACCGATGCTTTTTACCGACAAGTGATAAGAAATTTAACATCAAACTAAAGGCCAGCTGATGTTATACACACTGAAGCCTCTGATTCTGTTTCACTGTCGCATGATAAGCATTTATTTACTACAGACTGTAGCAGGTCTATTGTCGCATGTTTATTGAAGACACAAATTCCACATCATATTTCTTTCAATCACACCAGTATTTACATAGTCTATTTATGCTAGTTTTTGGTTAGTCTGTTTACTATAAAGCCTGTTATTTTAAATTTGTAGTCTCATAGGGCCATATTTAGAGTTAAACACGTATAGTGTGGATTTAATACCAAAATTGGGCACATCAGCTAAGGTGCTATTCAGAAGTTGCAAGAGAGTTACATAGGCAAATCAGAGTTTGTCTAAAACAGAGACATGTCTTAGTTATGTGATGTTCTGACCTTGAAATTAAGCCAATTTTATGGCCAGATATCAGCTCAAGTAAGGAGTAGTGTTAAGTCCAGCACCACTGTCTGATCACAGTTTGATGTAACCACAATATGTCATGCTGAAATTTATGTTTTGGCTGTAAATACACACAAAAAATATAAAATGCCATTTGAGGAAAATTTTAAATATATAAACATGACACTACTAATTAATTAAACCTAAAGATCATTGAGATTACTGATCTATAATAGCCTAAAGATCAGTGAGATTACTGCGGCCATCATAAAGATGGCAGTAAAGAAAAACGTAAAGATAGCCTTAGGACTGCAATTGCTACAAACAGTTTTGCAGTCAAGTGTCCATCATTGAACAGTTGATAAATTCAACAAAATAGGCTTCAAGTTAAACCTATAATGATTTCATAAATGAATCTGATGCTGGTATTCAAATGTTGCTCATAAGTTCCTGGTTACACAATTGCACTTTTTGACTATATGGTATAGAGTTATAGAAGGGAAATTAGTTACAACCACACTATCCGTTATCACCCAGATGAGGATGGGTTCCTTTTGAGTCTGGTTCCTCTCAAGGTTTCTTCCTCATGTCATCTCAGGGAGTTTTTCCTTGCCACCAATTTAAAATTAAATTTATATATTTCCATAATGCTGCTTTGTGACAATATCCATTGTTAAAGGTGGTATACAAATTTAATTTAATTGTAATTTAATTTAATTCAATCAAGAGTATCATCCCTTTAAAGTCCACAAAAAGTTTTTTTTTTCCATCACCATCAAAGGAGTTGTGTCCTAATCAAATACATTGCGTACATCTGGAGGATCGAATTTCATATGTATAAAATTATGAAAAAACATATATGAGCAGTAAGCATAGAAGATGAGTGCTTGATCAGCTTATCCTTCAAAGCATGGGCACATTTTCTTTACAAGAGTGTGCACTGAATTAACAACAAGTGGCATTAAATTATTAATTCAACAACTCAAAATAGTGAATTAAAAATGTTATGAAACAGCCCACATCCTGTGCACACATTATCATTTCATGATCTCAATTTAGTATCTTGTGGATTCATTAAGTTGTGTGCACAATTATCTGTCAGAGCACAATATAAAAAACAAAAGCTAAACAACAGGATGTGCTGGATCAAGTACTATTTTATAAGCTGCTGAGTAATGATGGTGGAAGGCACGTTGTTGAATGAACCCAGATTAGCAGTGATTAATATGATAATTACAACTAGGATTATTCACACAGCAATATACTGGCAATATACCCCTATTCTATTGAATTCAATAGTTGCCATTCATCTCAATAATATATCATGATATTAGTCTTTTTGTATTTTTAATTTTTATATTGTATATTTTTTATTCTATATTGTTTTACAGCAAAAAAAAAGAAAAAAAAACCCACTACTTCCTTCTTCAGTTCACATTTTCTATCCCTGATTTTTTTTTCCAGGCTTAAATGCAAGTGCATGTGTTTAAAGGTGGTGGTCTAGAGTAATTTTAATAATGTGAATGGGGAGCCCATAGAATCGACTTAAGTAGCTGTGTAACTCGACACTGAATATGACATTTACAGTTACATTTATAGCATTTGGCAGATGCCCTTATCCAGAGCGACTTACAGAAGTGCTTTGAAGTCTCTATCAAGAAAATCATCCTGATACTGGTTCACTAGGTCACGGACTAAGAATACCATCAGTCTAAAAACTCTGTTGGGGAGGTAATATAGTAAGAAAGGCACACAGACAACACAATTTTTAAATTAACGTGTTAATTTAAGTACTTCAGGAAGAGGTAGGTCTTTAGACATCGTTTGAAGACTGCCAGAGACTCAGCTGTTTGGACATCTAGGGGAAGTTCATTCCACCACCTAGGTGCCAGAACAGAGAAGATTCTTGATGCATGCCTTCCTTGTACCCTGAGAGATGGTGAAGACCAGTCGAGCAGTGCTAGAGGATCAGAGGGAGCGTGGTGCAGTGCGGGGTGTGATAAGTGCTTTGAGATAAGTGAGTGTTGGTCTGTTTTTGGCTTTGTAGGCAACCATCAGTGTTTTAAATCTGATGCAGGCAGCTACAGGAAGCCAGTGGAGAGAGGGTAACAATGGGGTGGTGTGGGAGAACTTAGGAAAGTTGAAAACAAATCGTGTAGCTGCATTCTGGATCAGTTGTAAAGGTCAAATGGCACTCAGAGTCAAACATGCAAGGATTGAGTTGCAGTAGTCTAGTCTCAAAATGACAAGGGACTGAACAAGCACCTGAGTGGCCTGTGTGGATAGAAATGGACGAATCCTTCTGATGTTGTAAAGGAGAAATCGACATGAGCGTGTCAGATTAGCAATGTGACAATCAAAAGGACAGTTGATTGTCCATGGTTAGCCCAAGGTTGCATGCAGTGACCGAAGGTGAGATGAGAGAGGGAGATCACAAGATCCTGACAAGGGGATGAATCACCTGGGATAATTCAGTTTTGCGGGGATGAGCTGCCATCTATGATGAGATGTCTGCCAGACATGCTGAGATCTGAGCAAAAACATGAGTGTCAGAGAGAGGGAAGGAGAGGATGAGTTGAGTGTCATCCACATAGCAGGTGTATGAAAACCCATATGAGGATATGGGTTGCCCTCACCAAGAGATCGAGTATAGAGGGAGAATAGAAGAGGACCAAGTACTGAGCCTTGCGGGACACCAGTAGAGAGGCTGCATGGAGCAGATGTGAATCCCCTTCACGTCATCTGATATGACCAACCTTACAGGTAGGATGCAAACCAATGCCTTGCTGTGCCATAAATTCCAGACTCATGAGAATGGAGAGACTTGATGAAGAGAGTCTTGTGGTTGACTGTGTCAAACACTGCTGAAAAGTCGAGGAGGATGAGGACTGATGACAGTTTGGTTGATCTAGCAACATGTTGCTTCTCATCATAAAAGGTGGCAAAGTCTTCAGCAGTCAAGCAGGATGGAGCAGGAGGAGCCTGCAGGCTAAGTAGTGAAGAAAAGATGCTGTAGAGCTTGCGCGGATCTTGTGCAGAAGTTTCCAGTTTTTCCTTGTAGAAGGCAGTCTTAGCAGAAGTCACTTCAGATGAGGGTTTGGACAGGAGAGCACCGTAAGTGACAAGATCTGTGTTGAGTTGTGATTTCTTCCACTTTCTCTCTGCTGTTCTTAATTCTCTCCGATTGCTGTGCAACACATCCGATAGCCAAGGAACAGGGCAAGAAATCTTCCTGGGTTTAGAAGATAGAGGGCAGAGGAGGTCCATGGATGAGGAACGTGAGTAGAGGAAAGTGTCTGTGGCTAACTCCAATGGTGGGAAGGAAAAGTAGTCAGGGTCTGGAAGGAACGATAAGGTACAGGAAGCTACAGAAGAAGGGTAGATAGAGTGGAGGTTTCGGCAAGTGGGATAGAAATATTGATAGCTGGTTTTAGGTAGGATAGGGAGGGTGATGGTAAAGGATACCAAGTGATGATCGGAGATGTGGAATGGGGTAACATTGATGTCTTTAGCTGGAGAGGGACAGCTGAAGACCAGGTCCATGGCATTTCCTCCCTTGTGTGTGGGAGGGCAGCTGTTGAATGTCAGGAAGAAGGAATGCAGAAAACAGGCAAGAGGACTGGAGCTCGAAAGGGAGGTTGAAGTCTCTGAGGACAGGGGTGCTGTCAGTAGGGAAAAGACTGAGAAGCATGTCCATTTCTTCAAGAAAGTCTCCTAGGGGACCAGGAGGGTGGTAGATGACAATGATGAGAAGGTTGATTGGAGAGGTAACTGTAACTGCATGGAATTTGAAGGATGAGATGTTGAGATTAGACAGGGGGAGAAGTATGAAGCACCACCTCCGAGACAACAGCAGACCTGTACCACCACCCCTGCCTGTTTATCGTGGAGTATGAGAGAAAGCATAAGCAGACGATAGAGGAGCTGGTGTAGCTGAGTTCTGTGGAGATATCAGGTCTCAGTGCCAGGAACTTTCCCACATAAATATTGACATACAGCCCTTGGTAAACATATTATGCTAGTTACTTAGCAAGTGCCATGGTGTCACGTCTGTTATACTAGTTGACTATAGCTGATACATGTTTTAGTTGCTGTTTTTGCATGTAAATGTACATGCTTTTTATGTTTCTGGTTGTGAAAGAGTTAAAAATGATTTGAAAACACACATGACAGCAGAGACAAAAACATTCCTAATATTTTCTAAGAGAAAGTGTGACATGTTTCTTCAGAGAGATTTTCCTCCCAATTGTCAAAATAAATCAGGTGGAAAGTAGTAGTTTTCTCTGCAAAGCCTGAATGTGAAATTGCATTTAAATTACACAGCAGGAATCTTTTTTTGTTCCTGATGTAATTTATTTATGATTTGTCCCTCAAAATGTTTTCGAGGCTCTTTTTCCTCTACTTTTTCATTTCAGTCATCAAAAAAAAAAAAAGAACAAAACACCCTGACCGTCTGATCGATATTGAGTATAAAACATTTTTTAGACATTCATTTAAAATATATAATTCTTTTTCTTAAAATGGGTGAATAGTGATTATTCTATTAAATTGTTCACAAGATTGGAGTTTATACACCAGATGCAAGGAGAGCTTGGCTATTGTTCACCTTCCATTACTGTTTAATTGCTGTATCACTTTATCATACAGTCTAACTTTAGAATTTTTTCCATTTAAAAAAAATATATTTTTGTTTATTTTAAATTCAGTTGTAACCTGTAATACATGTGTGGATTGGTCTTGGATCTCATTCCATATATTTTATTCAACACAAATCAATTTATTTACTAAAACGGTATAGCACTAAAATATATAACCTGACACCACATGCACTTTAGTATTTCTTTAAATATTTTGTGAAATGTTATTAAATGTTAAATAATCAGACTCAGAATACTTATTAAATAATATGTGAAAAGATTTTATTTCTGCTTTCCAAATATGAGACAGTTTGGATATTAATGTTATTAGAACATTTATCTGGATATTAATCTTATAATATTGATGTTCTTATAACATTAAAATAAAATAGGGTGTTCTTATAAGATTAATTTCCACTATGGTGTTCTAATAACATTAATATCCAGTATGTTGTTCTATTAATATTAATATCCATTCATTTATATCCATTAATATGTCATAAAACCAGGTTTCAGAAAAGGTTCCAAGGAGAACCCCTGTAGAAAGCAGGACCCATTAACCCAAAAACCCTAAAGAAATTCTTATATCAAAGGGTGTAGAACATTCTTCTGGATGTTACTGTTATAATCCACATAATCTACACAATCCACAGTACTGTACGCCATCCTGCACACACAAATGTGCACACACACACGCGCGCGCGCGCGCCCGCAAGCATGCGCTACATTTATTCATTTATTATTTCAGCTTCCTGCAGATGGTGTGAAATCTATAAAGCTGTTTATTGATGGTAATATTGGAATAATTTTCTAAGTGGATATGCAAAAACATGAATTCTACATGAGAAAAATTATTCTCTGCTTTAGAGTCATGGTGTACGGTGTTACTAAGAAAAACTGGCGTTTTTTGAGGCAATGCAACAGTGTGATGATTTAGTGAACATTATTATGAGAATTCAGGGAACTCAGTAACTGAAATCAGTTTCCTTAACTGATTTGAGTAAACTTAACTCAGGGGTTTTGTACAGGGGTTGTCAACTGTTGGACTGCAGTCAGGATGTGAACCCAGCAGCAGATTGATCCAAGAAAAAAAAAAAAAAAACTGGCCATAGTCCAGGGACTCCAGTTTTCTAAACATGAACCAACTCGAATTCTGTAGCAGATATTCTGTTATGGCCAATCACTTGTTAAAAAACGCTGAAAATGGAAACATAATAGTTAAAGATGTATGGACAGAGAAGTGTGAGTTTATTCAAGCTCAAAACTGCTATATCTCATCTGTTTAGAATCCATGGCACGAGTCAAAAGTGGCAACATGAAGCACCAGTGTGAAACAAAAGATAAAAACAAATCACAAATTATTAAGCATTAAAAGGTAAATGTTGCTGCCTATCAGTCATGTTAGTTGCTTATCCAGAGCTTTGTAAGCTTCAAATTTAATGTAACTGGACCTTTACAAATTTTAGGTGAATACCTCTGATTTAGACATTTAGATTTACAGGGGTGGACCAACTGAGAAATTATACTTAATTGAAAATATAGATAATGTGTCAAAATCTTACTCAAATGAAAGTGGAAGCATCCAGCCAAAAAATGTTTACTACTTGAGTACTTTTAAATTTATTAAGTATTAAAAGTGAAAAGTTAATGTTTTTAACTGATGAAAATAAGTTAATGTCATGTTTACATGTAAAAAGTAACTTTTCCTACTTATCTAAAAATGTTAGATGTTTTTTTGTTTTGTTTTTTTAAAACAAATATAGCATTTTGCTTGAAAATATTATTCAATCTCAATTCAAACTGGCAGCCTAGCCAATTACTGTATGTTAGACACCGGAATGGATGTTAGTCTGACCTGACATTAGCAAAGAAAACAAGTCAACTTAGTGAAATCTAGCCAGTTATTGTTAGACAGTTATTGCTTTTTCAAATTAGGTGGAGTTCGTGCCTTCTAGGGAGGCAAAGGAGACACCTCCTTTTATATGCGTCTTTGCTTTCTCCAGCATTTTGAAACATATTACTAAGGTATAGTCATGGGAAAAAGAAAGTACACCCTCATTCACTTCTATGTTTTTATTTATTAGGGCCTAAATAACATTGTGTTCTCTATATACATTGTATCTCTCTATAACCTCTATAAAAGCAGAACTTTTGGCAGTTTGATGTTCTGGAGTGCTCAGGTGTGTGTCTATATCATGCCAAGACAAAAGGACATTGGCCATGACCTCAAAAAAGTAATTGTTGCTGCTTGAAAATCTGGGAAGGGTTATAAGGCCATCTCCAAACAATTTGAAATTCACCATTCTACAGTGAGAAGGATTGTTTACAAATGGAGAGCCTTCAAGACAGTTGCCAATCTTCCCGGAAGTTCCAGCATATTCACTCCAAGACCAGACCATTTAATGTTCAAAGATCTAAAGAAAATCTCAAGAGCTACATCATGTGACCTACAGGCCTCTATAAGCACATTAAATGTTTATATAATGGATATGAAAAGTCTACATACTCCTGTTAAAATGGCAGGTTTTTGTGAAGAATGACACTAAGATAAATCATGTCAGATCTTTTCCCACCTTTAATGTGCAATTGCAAAGTATACAAATAAAGTGAAAAACAATCAGAAAGTTTTATAGGGAAAAGAAGAAAAATAAAAAACTTACAATACACTAGTTGCCTACTCCTAAATTAATACTTTGTTGAAGCACCTTTTGATTTTATTACACCATTCAGTCTTTTTGTATAAGAGTCTGTCAGTGTGGCACATTTTGACTTGGCAATATTTTCCCACTCTTTCTTACAAAAACATTCTAGAGCCATCAAATTGTAAGGGCATCTCCTGTACACTGCCTTTCAGGTCACCCCACAGATTTTTAGTTAGATTATTTTTAGATTCAGGTCTGGGCTCTGGCTAGGTAATTCAAAAACATTGATCTTCTTTTGGTTAAGCCATTCCTTTGTTGATTTGGATGTATACTTTGGGTCATTTTTTGCTGAAAAGTTGAAATTTTTTTGCTGAAAGGTGAAATTCCTTTTCATCTTCAGCTTACTAGCAGACACTTAAAGGTTTTGCACTAAAATCGACTGGTATTTGTAGATTCATGATTCCCTCCACCTAGATAAAAGCCCCAGTTCTGGCTGAAGAAAAGCAGCTGTAAAGCATGATGCTGCCACCACCATGCTGCACCGTGGGTATGGTGTTCTTTTGGTAATATGATTTTTTTTTGCAACAAACATACCTTTTGGAATTATGGAATTATTATACCTTTTGGGATTGATCTCATCAGACCATAGCACATTTTGTCACATGATTTGGGGTAATTTAGTTGGGCTTGGATGTTTTTGTGAGAACAGGCTTCTATCTAGCCACCCTACCCTATAGCCCAGACATGTGAAGAATACGAGAGATTGTTGTCACATGCAGAGAGTAATTAGTACTTGTCAGATATTCCTGCAGCTCCTTTAATGTTGTCATAGATCTCTTGGCAGACTCCCTGGTAAGTTTTTATCTTGTCCTTTTGTAAATGTTGGAGGTATGTCCTGTTCTTGGTAATGTCCCTGTGGTGCTCCATTTTCTCCACTTGTTGATGATGGCCTTCATGGTGTTCCGTGGTACATGTAATATTTTGGATTTTTTTGTACCCCTCTCCTGATTGATTCCTTTCGACAGTGGGACCGTGTACAGGCTTTGTCAGCTCTTCGCAGACCATGGCTTCAGCAGTCAGATGAAAACAAGAAGATGTCAAGAAAATCCTACAGAAACAGCTGGTCTTTATTTGGGGTTAATCAGAATAATTTCATTGATGACAGCTGTATGATAATTAGTTTTGAACATGAGCTTTGTTTCTCTCTTATTATTTATACGTTGTAATTTCACCTTTAGGTTTGGAAAAGTTCTGATGTTATTTATCTTGGTTTAATTTTTTTCATCACGAAAACTTGCCATTTTAACAGGGTGTGTGTAGACATATTATATCAACTGTATTCATGACAGCACGATCAGAAAAAGACTGAACAAGTATGGCTTTCAAAGAAGGGTGGCTAGGAAAAAGCCCCTTCTCTCTAAAAAAGAATATTGAGCATGACATAGATTTGCAATTGCATTTCAATATACCACAAAAGTTATGGAACGATATCCTGTGGACTGATGAGACCAAGGTGGAGATGTTTGGTCATCATCTCTGAAAACCAAACATAGCTTATTACTACAAAAACCTCATACCAACTGTCAAGCATGATGGTGGAGGGGTGATGATTTGGGCTTATTTGCAGCCACAGGACCTGGGAAATTTGCAGTCATTGACACAATGATGAACTCTACTTTATACCAGAATATTCTAGTATAAAGTGGAGTTCATAATTGTACCAGAATATTCTTGAGACAAATGTGAGACCATCTGTCCAGCAGCTTAAGCTTGGCCGAAATTGGGTCATGCAACAGGACAGTGATCCCAAGCACAGGAAAATTGACATCTGAATGGCTAAAGAAGAAAAAAATCAAGGTATTGGAATGGCCAAGTCAAAGTCCAGGCCTCAACTCCATTGAGATGCTGTGACTGTATCTTAAGAGAACTGTGCATAAACGAATGCCCTCAAACATCAATGAACTGAAGCAATTTTGTAAACAAGAGTGGGTCAAAATTTCTCCAAAACAATGTGAGAGACTGACAAACTCCTTCAGAAAAAGTTTACTTCAAGTTATTGTTGCTAAAGGCGGTTCTCCATGTTACTGAATTATAGGGTTTACTTATTTTTTCCCACATGGTTTACTTTTTGGAAAAAAAATTACTACATATTGAAATCTGTTGTGGTTTTTTTTTTTGTTGTTGTTGTTGTTATTACCACCTGAGGATATTTGTTTGTTTATAGAAGCTGGTGAGGACCACACAATTGTTATTTAGGCCTGATAAATAAAAACCTAGAATTGAAGGAGGGTGTACTTTCTTTTTCCCACAAGTGTAAGCAAGGGGTGCTCATTATCAAGTTTGACGCTGATAGCAATAGAGCTACTATAGCTATAGGGCTACACAGATAGCTATAGTGCTAATTGCATTGTAGGTCATGGCCAATGACAAGAGAGGTACTGTATCTTTAATTTTATAACAGGTGAAGATGCAATGTTTCAGGCAGTCTTCAATCTTGGAATAAAGAAGTGTTTAAATGCTTGTAGTGTTTAGTAATGAATGGTGTGTGTGTGTGTGTGTGTGTGTGTGTGTGTGTGTGTGTGTGGAGATGGTGCTCAGAGCTCAGCATTGATTCAGCAGTTTGATTCAGCACTTTTCAGTAAAATCTCCTTTTGCCTGCATACAGAGCCTCACAATACACTTCATACTGCATTGGGAATTTATTAAACATCAAATCTATAGGTCAGCTCTTTATAAAACTACTGAAAAATAGAACAAAATTATGTGATATTTAAGGTATGAATTGAACATATTTTATAAATACAGTGTACCATATCTCATAAATAATCACATAAACAGCACAAAAAGTCATGATGTTTATTAATGTTAATAAGTTATTATATTGGTTATATAAATATATACACATAATTGGTCTAGTGTGTTGTCACGTCAATGCTGGTTTTGCCCATGATATGGCTGCCCTGGACTACATTACCCATCAGCCCCATCAAACTACTACAAATCACATCAGACACCCCCGAAACACGGGGAGAACATGCAAACCGCGCGCACACAAGGCAGAGGTGGGAATTGAGCCCCCAAAGCTGGAGGTGCGAGGCAAATGTGCTAACCACCAAGCCAATGTGCTAACCACCAAGCCAATGTGCCACCCTGAATTTATTTTTCTTATTTTTATTATTGAATCATTAATTAGTTATTTCTAATATTATTACATTTCTTACTTAAATAATTAATTGGCAATTGATTGATAATTTTTTAGAATGATTTTTCTTTCTTTTCTTATTCCCTTGTCTTCCTTCATGTATATGATCTCTAAATCTTGAACATCTGCACTTTCAGACTCTAAATGTTATCTTTCTTTAAAGCTTTCTGTCATTCCTCCATCACTTCCAGTTTCTCACTGGTGCAGGATTTTCTTTAGGAAGTGCACCTTTAGTGGATATTAATAACATTCTCTTCCGTCAGAGCATGTGACGTGTCTACTTTATCCAGAGAGGCAGAGGAGACGGTTGGATTTTCCTGTTGCAGATTAATCAGCTTTCCCTCAGTGACCATATGCCATAACAGCATGAGTCTGAACTCACTTCTCTGCTGATCCAGGAGCAGCTTTATTTGGCTGAACCATAACAGGAAGTACGGCAGTACTGATCTACGATCAGCTTTATGTGACTGAATGGTAGCAGGAAGTACAGCACTACTGATCCAGGATCAGCTCTAAGTGACTGAACGGTAACAGGAAGTACAACACCACTGATCCAGGATCAGCTCTATGTGACTGACCAGTAACAGAAAGTACAGCACTACTGATCCAGGATCAGCTTTATGTACCTTACTCTTTAATTGTTTTATTTATTTATTTATCTATTTATTTGTTTATCTATCTTTATCTATCTTATTTATGAGACTGTATAATAATAAGCACTAACAGTATTTTCATATTTATAGATTTATTACGGTATACCACCGTGCCCCATGAAAGAATACAGTACCTCCACTATGCTTGACTGATGAGCTTGTATGTTTTAGATCATGAGCAGATCCTTTCTTTCTCCAAACTTTGGCCTTTCCATCACTTTGGTAGAGGTTATTCTTGGTCCAAGAACTTTTGTGGCTCATCTCTGTATTTCACTGTGAATTCCAAGCTGACCTTCCAATTCTTACTGCTGATGAGTGGTTTGCATCTTTTGGTTTGGCATCTATATTTCTGCTCTCTTCTTTGAAAGGTCGATTGTGATACCTTTACCCCTGCCCTGTGGAAGTTGTTGGTGATGTCACTGACTGCTGTTTTTGGGTTTTTCTTCATATCTCTCACAATGTTTGTCATCAGCTGCTGTTGTTTTCCTTGGCTGACCTGTTTAATGTCTGGTTGTTAGTACACCAGTGGTTTCTTTCTTTTGCAGGACATTCCAAATTGTTGTATTGGCTATGCCCAATGCTTGTGCAATGGCTCTGATTGATTTTCCCTCTTTTCTCAGCTTCAAAAGGGCTTGATTTTCTCCCATAGACAGCTCTCTGGTCTTGGTTTATCCTTTTTAACAACAAATGCAGCCTTCACAGACAAAACCCAGGGCTCAAACCAGGAGTAGACATTCAGAGCTAATAACTATTTAAACAATCAATCTAACAGAGCACACCTGGGCAACACTTGTCATGTTCCAATATTTTTGATCACTTGAAAAATGGGTGGGTTCAAATAAAAGGTGCCAAATTTTAAGTTGTTTAACACATCTATCTAGATGTGTCATCTCATATTAATTTTTTGATCTCAAACCCAAATGTCTTCAGTATATAGCAAAAACAAAAGAATTGGCCTTGCTGTTCCAATACTTTCCAATACAGATATACAGTACAATGCAAAAAGTCTTTTAGTTAAGAAATGCTGTAAAGCAGAAATGCCTTAAAAATAATGTAAATAAATGTTTTCTACATTAAAAAAAACCCTCTTTAAACAGCACTAATCTAAACAAAGTCAATATTTGTCGTGACAATCCTTTGCCTTTTTAAATGCATCAGTAGTCTCAGGTTAACTTTGTAAAGTTTTATAAGGAAATTGCCTGGCAAGGTTTTCTAAACATCTTAAACAAACTGCCACAGTTCTTCCTGAGGTTTTGTTTTTGCAGATAAAACCTGACAGCCAGCATTCATTTTATTGTCTGTTTAGTGGTCTGTTATGTAATTTGTTACCTTCTTTTCTTACATACAAACATTTTTCTGTAATTCTTTTTTCTTTTTGGTTGGAAAAGTAATGTTTGGAAATCTTTTTTTTTTTTTTTTTTTTTTTTTACTTAACCAAAAATGCAGTCATAAAGTCATAAAATAAATATCTAAGACATCATTAGTTTTAAAAAATTAGGGTGAAATTTTTTTTTGCACAGTACTGTATATGAAAGTGGTAAAAGTTTGTCATAGTAAACAAAGTTTCCTGTGAAACAGAATATTTCAGGCAAAATACCTTTGAGACATACAACTGTTACATTCAGTGTTCACTGTTCCAACATTCACTGTCCCAACATTTTTAACATTCACTGCTACAAAAAAACATTCAGATGTTACTGTACTTTCAAATTATTTTACTTTCACTTCATTATTAATCATTTCAGGTTTTATGTCTTTAGTTTTCTGTTCCTCTGTATTCATGACAGGGCCAAAAGCATGAAACACAATACATTTTCAAGGGTAGAAATCAAGCACCTACAACAAACACAATTATAATTTCTTGCAGAAGCCCATACAACAAACATGCCAGTTATTTCACTAAAAATTCTTTAAAAAGAAAGTGGTTATCCTCTGGGCCCCTTTCCACTGCTTCTTGCCTATCTTAAATCCTGTTTTGAATAGTATGATTTAACTTATTATGCATACAACAGCTCAGCTATAGCAAGGGGCCTAGGGACTACTGGAATTTTGTGGGGCCCCTCCATGAGCTGTGGGCCCCTATAATTATCACCACCCCCACTAGTGATGGCTCTGGTCACAGTCTTAATGTAGGTGTTTCCTTTTTAAAAGTGAACTGAAAATGTGGTCCATCAGTCTTTCACTTTCACTTTAGCAGGACTTCTTTTCATTTGTTTCTTTAAATATTAAACAGAAACTCACAGAAATGGTGGATAGCCTGTCCTGGAAAAGAAAAACCCATCTTCTTCTTTATGATGCTAATCCTTATCTTATTCTCTCTGGTATGCGGCATATCCCAACAGGACATCCTTTTTCCTTTTATTCTGTCACTTCCTGTTTTCTCTCTTTTTCACTTTTATACCCTGCTGAATTATTGGCACCATTCATACAAATGAACAAAAATGGTACAACCATTAAACTAAATATTACACACAAAAATTAAAATGATCCACTCTATTTTAGTTATCTTTGCTGTAACATTAGAACTACATTTGTTTTTTTTATAGTTTTTATCATTTTAAATTATAGTATTTTCTCTCAAAAATATATTTGCTTTTTTGTTGATAGACCTAAGGTATA
>CM040468.1:10470600-10534791 GCA_022758105.1 Pangasianodon gigas | reverse complement strand
TATGTAAAATATTTTATTTAAGGGCTCTTTTAAATAAATGCAAACAAATTGTCATTCTTGAAAAACCTTTTCAAGAATAATTCTTTTGCACTCAGTCCCCAGGAACTCTGCTGTTACCTTTAATAATGTTCTGTGTCCCCGTGGTATAAATAAGAAGTTGCACATATCTAAAATCCCTTTGGCATCCATTACCATGGGACCATCAGACATGCCCAATAAATCCTGATGCTCTACTCTGCTTGCAGCTTCCTTCACCTGAGAATAACTTGCTGCTGCTGAGGATGGCCCCACAAGGCTAGGCAAAATTTTGATGTGAGACTGCTTTGGATGGTACCACACAAATACCCTAAAGATTGCTGTGGATGGTCTCACTTGGATGGCCTAATGATTGCACATACTGAGAACAGTCTAATCTCAAGTCTCATTTATTATTCCATGGATAACTTCACTCGGATACTATAGACTTTAAGCTACAAACTCTAATGAAATAAAAATGCCCATACTCTGATGCCTATACTCAGGATCTTTTCAACACATTCAGTATTGGCTGAGTTTATAGTATACAGTTTTGGAAGAGTAATGACTCATAATCGCTCTATCCGGCGTCACCCAGAAGAGGATGGGTTCCCGTTT
This sequence comes from Pangasianodon gigas, assembly GCA_022758105.1. Classification (NCBI taxonomy): domain Eukaryota; kingdom Metazoa; phylum Chordata; class Actinopteri; order Siluriformes; family Pangasiidae; genus Pangasianodon; species Pangasianodon gigas. The sequence continues at coordinate 10,534,158 of CM040468.1, read as the reverse complement.
GAGTCTGGTTCCTCTCCAGGCTTTTTTTTTTTTGTCTCAGGGAGATTTTCCTTGCCACTGTCATCTCGATCATTAGTAATCTAAATCAAATCCATATCTGAATTTCCGTTAAGCTGTTTTGTGACAATGTCCATTGTTAAAAGGGCTATATAAATAAAATTGAACTGAACCAGAAAAACCAAAGAACTTTTGTTACAAAAGAGACTGGTTGTTGCCCAGCACAAATCAGCTGATGGATCTATATAAAATACTCATTTACACATATCATTAGGGCCATAACCAAAAATTTCACATGTCTGAAACTGTTGGAAATTTGCCAAGAATGGGAACCATGAGCAACACTGAGGAGGACAGTGAAGTAGGAAAAAGAGCCCAGTGTTTTAGAATCGCAAAGTCTAGTTGATTCTAGCGTTTGTCAAGTTTCTACATCACCTGTTAAACACAACCACCTTTTTTAAACACGACCATATCCATATCAGTGTCAGTGAAAATAAACCACCACCCACATAATATCCACTGGGTGCCAATACTTTGTGCAGCGCAACAGATTACAGCTACAATTAGTAACTAAACACCCATAAGTGACCAGTGTATAAAGTGCCAACTGAGTTAAACTTATTATAACAGTTTATAAGAAAGAATAGCAGTAATAAATAAGGAACAACTAGTAACATTATATAATAATAATAATAATAATAATAATAGTAATAATAATAATAATAGTATGCGAACATTCATATACAGTAGTAAGTAAACATTTGTATTATAATATGTATTAATATGTAATAATAATGTATTATAACAATATTGTAGTCTGATGATTACTGTGCAGATTTCTTACTGTACTGTATTTACTGGCTACTATATTCTGCTGTGTATTTACTGTAATAACCTTGAAGCATTTTGAATGTAGGTTTTTTCAGAAGATTTTTCTGCAATACTATACAGCTTCAACTGGTTATATATTGCACAGAAATGGATAAAAACTAAATTCTTAAACAGCAAACTCTGTGTATAGACTACAGGGTGTCCCAAAAGTCTCCATACATAGGGGACTATGTTTGCCAGCACCAAGTCGGTTGTGCCTTCATCAGTGGATGTTCATGGACGTCCACCTCGCGGTTGGTCCGCAACACTTCCAGTCTTTTTGATTTTTTTAATAAGTTGGGCAACAGTGTTGTGTGTGATGTGCTTGCCATGTTTCCTGTTAAAGTCCATCTCAATATGTTCTTCTTTTGTAAAAGACATTCTTAAAGACTATCTGAAAAAATATATAATATAAACTAACTATGAAAAATTTTGGAATACATTTTGCTAAAAAGTGTTAATTTTCTCCATGTATGGAGACTTTTGGGATACCCTATGTAAACTTATCTCTGATAACAGCTGATAAAATCCACAGGCAGGAACACGCTTTCAACAAGATGTTTTTTATGTAAATTATTAATGTCTTGTTCATGCCCTGTGGCCTTTCAGTGGCAGTCATTTTGGTGTTTGTGTTAGTCGCTGAAAGAACAATTAACACTGTGTGTTAGAACCAAACCTGTGTTCGTCCCTCCAAACAAATAGTGAATACTGGGATTAACAGGCGTGTGCGTGTGTGTGTGTGTGGGTGTGTGTGGCAAAAACTCACGTTTTACAGATACTTCTGCATTTTTAAAAATGTTTACATTAGTACAAATTCAGGGTGAATTTGAGCTGCAATAAAGACTCACAAAAATAGTTCCTAGTGAGGGAACTGAACTCTTAATTACCAAATAGCAGTTTTAACAGGAACATGATCCTGAGAGATGAACATTATTGCTCATATAGATATAGAGAGTATAACTGTGAGTCAGTGCTGTGAAAGTTTCTTATCTTATTTTTCAGTTCATGTGTGAAATAACATCACATCTGAAACACAAGTTAATCAAGATTGTTCATAGCAAACTGGAAAATTATTCAGTACATGTACATGATTAATGATTAATATGTACATGTTGTGAATTAACTTTGTTTTTGTGTCATTTATTAATAACACGTGTAGCCTGTGTGTGTGTGTATTTCCTGCCACAGCGGTGAGCTAAACCACAGTTCCACTGCAGGAACCATTTCAGAACTAAATGTGTGTTTCTGCTTGAGGAAGTAATGCAAATTTCCGTTCCTGATTCTCAGTAGACCAGGAACTACTGGGGGTGAAGCTTGCTATACTGAACAGAAAAAAAGCTTAAAGTGTGAAACTGTGTCTTGTGGTACATTAATATTTGTGCAACAATGCACAAAATCATGCCACAAAAGCAATAAAGAACTATAATCTAAGTGTAAGTGTTGCTGTAAATGTGCCATGTGCTGAAATCTCGAGTATGTTTCAACCCTTTATTTCACCTCCATTAAACAGTGGTGTAGCCAAGAATGAATTTTAGGGGGTGGATGAGGAAATATGTTTTAAAAAATCACTGCATGATACATACAATTAAGTTGGTAGCATCATAGCAGTTATCATTTAATTATTTAAGGCACAGGAAAATACTCAGTTATAGGGTTTTACATAAACACTTTATCAAGATGCATGAAACAACTTGGAACATGGCATATTTTAGAACCCACCCATTTTTCAAGTGATCAAAAATATTAGAACACATGACTGACAGGTGTTTCTTCTTGCCCAGGTGTTCTCTGTTAGATGAATTGTTAAAACAGTTAATAGCTCTGGATGTCTACTCTTGGTTTGAGCCCTGGGTTTCACTTGTGAAGACTGCTTTTGTAGTTAAATAGGATAAACCAACATGAAGACCAGAGAGCTGTCTATGGGAGAAAATCAAGCCATTTTGAAGCTGAGAAAAGAGGGAAAAATCTATCCAAGACAGTGCACAACCATTGGGCATAGCCAATACAACAATTTGGAATGTCCTGAAAAAAAAAAGGAACCACAGGTGTACTAACAACCAGACATCAAACAGGTCGGCCAAGGTAAACAACAGCAGCTGATGACAGAAACATTGTGAGAGCTGTGAAGAAAAACCCAAAAACAACCCAAAATCACCAACAACTTCCACAGGGCAGGGGTAAAGGTATCACAATCGATCGTTTGAAGAAGACTTCAAGAGGAGAAATATAGAGGCTATACCACAAGATGCAAACCTCTCATCAGCAGTAAGAATCTGAAGACCAGACTGGAATTCACAAAGAAATACAGATGAGACACGAAAGTTCTAGAACCAAGATTAGTGTCTACCAAAGTAGTGGAAGGGCCAAAGTGTAGAGAAAGAAACGATCTGCTCATGATCCAAAACATACAAGCTCATCAGTCAAGCACGGTGGAGATAGTGTCATGGCTTAGGCTTCTGGAATGGGCTCACTAATCGTTATTAATACAACTTTATTGTCATTGCACAGTACAGGTACTCAGCAATGAAATGCAGTTTAGCTTCTACCAGAAGTGCAAACAGTAGCATTTTGCAAATTAACAAGCCATTGAACGTCTTCACCACAGGAGATGTCTGTGTAGAGCATGCAACATCATCAGGGACTCCTCCCATGCCAGTCACAAACTGTTCAATCTCCTTCTATCCAGGAGGAGATATAGGAACATTCACACTAGAACCAGCAGGCTAAGGGCCACCATCTTCCCCACAACCATTACCCTGCTGACCTCCACTGTACTGTTAGGTCACTGATTTTTTACTGCCTGGAATCATCCTGCAATTCTATACTGTATACTCTGTATTATCTCTATATAATTGAAAGATTCATAGTATATATCCTGGGTTATCTTTATATTATCTGTATATTATCCATGGATAATCTGTGTAATGTTGTATATACAATGTACATATTTCATATCTCTTACATATATTTATGACTAATATTTGCATTTTATATATATATATATATATATATATATATATATATATATATATATATATATATATATATATATATATATATATATATATACACACACACACACACAGTATGTGCAGTAGCTATTGCCTAGATAACAATATGAAAGGTAATTACACTATGTTATAATAGAAAAAAAATATAATAGGTGTATATAGGTGCCATGTTCTAAGTTTAACACATCTAGATGTAAATATCAGGAAATTAAAGCTGAAATTCTTATCTATCATGTCAGATTCTTATTTTGCTCTTAAACCCAAATGTAAAAAAATTGGCCTTGCCGTTTTAATACTTTCAGAGGGGACTCTATATTATTGTCACCATATGACAATATATTTATTGATATAATAATGTAGGTAGTAAGAGGCTCTCAACATCTATGAACTATTTTTAATAAAGTGGATATAAAAAGTCTACACACCCCTGTTAACAACCAGCAAATAGCAACCAGCAAAATTCAAGTGAAAAGCAAATAGAAACAATTTAGGAAAAAAGAAAAAAGAAAAAACTTACAATAACCTGGTTGCATAAATGTGCACTCCCCTTAACGAATACTTTGTTTAAGCATCTTTTTTTTTGTAATACATCACTCAGTCTTTTGGGGTAAGAGTCTACCAAGAGTGTTGCCTTGGATTTGTGCTTTGGGTCCTTATCATTCTAGAGAGTGAAATTTTTCTTCATCTTCAGTGGTCTAGTAGAGGCCTGTAGGATTTTGTGCCAAAATACATTGGCATTTGGAGCCATCCATGATTCCCTCTATATTGACTAGAACCACAGTCCCAGCTGAAGACAAGCAGCCCCATAGCATGATGCTGCCACCACCATGCTTCACTGTGGGTATGGTATTCTTTGGGTCATAAGCTGACTTGTTTTGTGCCAAACATATCTTTTATATTTATGACCAAAAAGTCGGTGTCATCAGACCATAACACGCTTTGCCACATGGTTTGGAATGATTGTATGTATGTATGTTTTGGCAAAATTTAGGCAGGATTGGATGTTTTTTTTTTGTTTTGTTTTTTTCGTTTGAGAAAGGGCTTCTAGCCACCCTACCATAGCTCAGATATATGAAGAATATGAGAGATTGTTGTCACATACAGGGAGTGACCAGTACTTGCCAGATATTCCTGCAGCTCCTTTAATTTTGCCACTGTTTCGTCGCAGCCTCCCAGATATGTGTTTGTAAGCTTTGTAAGCTCTTTGTGGATCATGGCTTCAGCAGTCAGATGAAACATTTTTGACATAATTGACAGTTTTTTCTTTTTTTTCCTTAAAACGTTTGTTTGTTTTTCACTTGTTGTTGGTTGCTATCTGACATTAAAGGTGGAAAAAGATGTGACATGATTTATCTTGGTTTCATTTTTTACATCAGAAAAACCTGCAGGGGGTGTAGACTTTTTATATCCACCGTATACAAAATATAGAACTTTTATGTAATGTACAAAATTCTCTGTCATTCATAATCTTTGGGCCTTTCAAAAAAGTTGTTGAATAAATAAACAAACCTGCTGGAGTTATATATTCACTTGTAGGAAGGAAAGGTTCAGAGTTCAGCTGATGTTTCTTCTGTAAAATAAAGTATCTTTAGTAGCTATAATATAATATAATATAATATAATATATCTCCATTATCAGTTTTGCTAATGAATTAGCTAATTAATCCTATTAACAACTCCTCGTGCTGATTGTCTGTTGAACCTCGCGCGCTCCCTCTGCTGCCTGCTGCTGTCCAAAAAACTTCATGTCTGCTCTTCCTGCTTCTTCTCCTCCTTCTTCTTCAGTGTGTGTGTGTGTGTGTGTGTGTGTGTGTGTACTGGGAACCGGACGGACGGATCTCGGGTCATCTGCAGCTGCGGCGCGCGCACGCGGAGGGCGCAGGAGGAGGCGGAGGGAAAAAAAATGGCGGCCATCAACTAGAGCAGGACACACGGGGACAAGTCGGGGAAGAAGATCCGAAATAGTGAGTAAAGCGGAATGAGCGGGTCTAAAACGCGACAATGTGGAGAAAGCCACGGTGTGTTTGGTGGTCCGTGACGCGCTGACGGTGTGTGTGTATGTGTGTGTGTGTATGTGTGTGTGTGTGTGTTTGTGTTTGCGTGCTTTATTTGGAAATTGAAGCTCGACGTGAAAGACCTGCGAAGGAGCTTCTGTCTCTCGCTGCCTGTCTGTCTATCTGCCTGTCTGTCTGTGTGTCTCTCCTTCTTTATGTTTTTTTTTCTTTTTTGACCAAATGGTGGACATTTGCTGCATGCTGGTGTTAGGTGAAGATCTAGAGAAGGTTGAGATGATCAGGAGTGTAATTAAAGTGAAGCAGACAGAGAGCTTCCTGTCCGGTTCTTCTTCCAACCCTCTATTTATAAACCTCACTAATGTGTGTGTTTTGTTTAGATCATCTAATGGACCTTTGCTTGAGGTCTTTGCAGAGGGAATTGGTCCAAAAGGGCTTTATTTGACTGGTGTGTGTGTGTGTGTGTGTGTGTAAGGAAGAGAAGAAGGAGAAGCCATTGCGCTTCTTTTCTGCTCTTTCTCTCCTGTGGGATCGTCCATTAAGCGACAGTCAGTGTGGCTGGCATTGCTGCAGCTCCTCTCCACGTCCACACACACACACACACACACACACACACACACACACACACACACACACACACACACAGAGTACAAAAAAGCCAATGTTCCTGCTCCCTGACGTTCAGCTTGAACACGATCTGGATGTTTTTCATGCACTCGCTCATGTGGATGGATGGAAGTGGAGGTGAAAAGTGAAGTGTTTGGACTTCCTCCTCCTCCTCCTCCTTCTTCTTCTTCCTTGTCTTCATCACTGTCCGTCTCCAGCGTCTTTTTGGACGTGCTGTCAGGTACGGCATTATTCTCTGTAAAATGGAGGGAGGCGGATGAGTCTCCGAGGAGAGAAAGAAAGAAAGGAAGGAGGAGGAGTGAGACAGGAGAACAAAGGTTGACTTCTCTTCTCTGGCTTCTACTCTCGCTTGGACGAGGAACCTCACATAGTGAGCTGTTAGAGTAAATATTTTCTTTTTTTTTGTTTTTATCAAGGCTTTATGGTTCATTTGAGGTTTAGGATGAACTCAGGTTGTTGTTGTTCTCGATGGTTTTGTTCATGTCTGTGTGTGTTGGAGTTGTAGTTCCCTTTTTTGTGAGATTTTTTTGGTGAATAGAAGCCGCGACGGTGGTTGTCACATTCAGCCGTGGATGAGAGGAGAATGTTAATGTCGCCACATTCATGCTAATGTTCTACCAGTAGTGGCCTTCACACGTCTAGTGAGAAGTTTTCAAAGTTCCTGATTGTACTTTTGGAGATTTTAAACCTCATTTTGGTGGTTTTGATGTTTCTCCTTGATAATAAAAACACTTTTTTGAAGTGTTTGTGGATATTAAAGTTTCACCTCAGGTTCCTGTTATGTTCTTTACATCATTTTAACATATTAGCATGACTCTTAGAATGAATTTTCATGCCCTTTTCATTTCTTGTAAAGGTTTTAGAAGATTTTAGCATTTATTAAGGTATTAAATTGTCATTTAAATCTTAAAATTGTATTTTTTTAGTTTTCCCTATTGATTAAATACTTTTATCGAGTTTTTGTAGAGCCACACGCCAATTTTGACATATTAGCATGAATGTTAGCATACATTTTAGTGATTCTTTAGTGTGGTGAAAAGTTTTGAAAATTTCTGCTTGTGTTTTGAAAGATATTTGAATCTCGAAATGGCGATTTAGGAATTTTTTTTGGAACGTTGAAACACTTTAATGGAGTGTTTGTCAATATGTTTCCACCTCAGGTTCTCATCAGGCTAATTTTAACATATTAACATGGTTTTTATTGTCCGTTCCAAATTTAGAAAAATGTGAAGTTCCTGCTTGAGATCTTAACGTGTTTAATATTCCATGAGAATTTTAAATATCAAAACATATTTCTTGTTTGTTTTCTAGGAATAAAAACACTTTGTTCTTGTTTTGTTCTGTAGATCTTATTTGATGTGAACATGGATTGTATTTGCTGCATATTACTATCACTCTGCGTTTAACAGGAAATAACGAATTCATATTTCTACTATTTATTACAAATTAAATTATGAAAAAATACAGGTAATAAGTTAACAATTTCGTTTTACAGCATCTCAGATTCTTTATTTTTATCTTTTCTTTTATCTCTTCATTCCCCTGTTTTTGCCAGATAATGTGAATAACTGTGTGTGTGTGTGTGTGTGTGTGTGCGTGTGCGTGTGTGTGCTTGCTTCTGCAATAACTCTGGTCAGTGTAGAAACCTGCTGACACTGAGATCACTGCGACAACTGAGGAGGACGAGCTTTTAAAATTCAAAATGGAGGATGTGTGTGTGTGTGTGTGGAAGCTAAAACTGACTTTTACACATGAAACTTGATGCGTGTGCTCGACTCGGTTTGTCTGATGAACATGGAATTGAGATCAAGGAGTTTAGAGATTCCGTACTGTCGAATTTAGTATTCAGATCTCTGTGTTGTTAGTCTGTAGCACAGCTGAGTGGAAACTCAGTGTCTGATACAGACAGGATATGTGTTTACACTTAAAAATGTTGTAGTGTTGTCCGTCTTAATTGAACTTGTCAGCATACACACACGACATACTTCAGTATGGTGTGTGTGTGTTTGTGTCTCGTCAGCATAGCTTCATTCTGCCAACTTGCCAGTCCAGTTTGAACATGTTCTCCTGCAGCGTCTTCATGTCCCTCACCTGTGTTTACGCAAATGTAGAATTTCAGCATAAGAGAAGCTGAATGAAGACGTTAGAACAACATCTAATGAGCGAGTGCTCCTCCTCTGTGAGGTGTAAAAATGGATACACAGGAATTAGATGTGAGATACTCTTTTAGATGTGTGTATAAAAGAGTGTGCATTTGGCAGATATCAGAGCTTGCAGATGTTTTTTGTAGTCCGCTAGGAGTCTTTTTAATTCTTGAAGAAAATTTCTAGTTCTGAGATGGGCCACCTTGCATGCACAGCATGTTTACATCTACACACAAATTTTCAATGATGTTCAAGCCAGGGTACTGTAAGGGCCATTCAAAAAGCTTCAGTTTGCATTTCATGAAGTAGGTCATGGTGGACTTTGAGGTATTTTTTGGATCATTGTCCTATTGTAGAAGCCAGCCTCTTTTCAGCTTCAGTCTTTTTTAGACTTTCCAGCTGATATTTACTGGAATCCTTTATATTTACTCTTCCATCTACCCATGCGATGTTTGCTGTGCCACTAGCTGCCACACAACCTCAAGCATAATATAAGGTGTCTCAAAAGTCTCCATACATAGGGGAAATTAACACTTTTTTAGCAAAATGTAACTTATTTACAAAACACCCTCTACATGATTGCCATTTCTTTGTAAACACACACGGCATCGTCTCTCCCACTCATGATGAACTCATGGTAACACATCTGGTGTTATGCATGTAATTGCATGTCCATCACAACCTTGTGACAGCTTCCCAATCCAGCCATGAGAAGCATTTCAATACGTTCTTCTTTTGTGAAAGGCATTCTTAAAGGCTATCTGAAAAAAAAATGATATAAACTAAGTATGAAAAATTTTGGAAGACATTTTGCTAAAAAGTGTTAATTTCCTCAATGTATGGAGACTTTTGGGACACCTTGTAGAGTCACCCCCAGGCTTAATTGTTGGCAAGGTGTTATTTTTTTCAAATGCTCCTACTGTCTTCTTCACGTGACCGTTGCCAAAGAGTTCAATTTTTACTTCATTAGTCCTCAGCACTTTTTTCCAAAATGCCTCTGACTTATCTAGATGTTGTTTTGCATACATAAGATGTTGACTTTTGTGATTAGGTCATAGGTAAGGTTTCTTTCTGATGACTCTTCCATGCAGATCACATTTGTGCAAGCAGCGCTGCAGAGTAGAATGGTGCACCACCACTCATTTGTCAGCTAATCCTTCCTGCAGGTCCTTAGTGTCATTTGGGGATTTTGCTTTGCCTTTCTGCCCAGCATACGGGTAGTTCTATCTGAGAGTCTTCTTGGGCTTCTAGATCTTGTCTTCCACAGCTCCCCTTAACTACCATTTCTAAATGACATTTCGGACAGTGGAAACTGCAAGCTGAAAGTGCTTTGATATCTTTTTATAGCCTTCCTGTGTTTTATAAGCATCAGTTACCTTCATTTTCAGATCCTCAGTCAGCTGCTTAGAAAAGCCAATGGTTGTTGAGTGTTTGCACAAGGTTTGAAGAGTCAGAGTGTTTATTACACTTTGGAATTGTCATCAGCTGACAATTCCTAATGACAGTGCTTGACCTGACTAATGAGTCCTAACAAGTAATTTTTTTTCTATTTTTTTAAGGTCATCAAATATAAAATAACTGTCCATTAACTTCTGCAGCAAATGTTTATAGTGGTTATATAGTTTGCTGCAGAGGATAGGTTTATGTTTTTTATTTCAAAAATCAATAAAATACATGATTTGCTTATGCATACAACTATTGATCAGCTATAAACAGTCGTTCCCTCACCAATCTTTTTTTTTCTTTCTTAACAGAAAAACCATAAAGTGTGAAGACTTTCCCATGTCTTTTTTTTTTATTTTTTTTATCCAGATGTGGAGCGTCCACTATACAAATCCCTGTGAATGAGCTCTTACTATGGAAATGATAATGCTTTAACAAGAACATTAATATAAACCTGTGATTTACAGCTGTACTACTGTCAGAACTTCTGTTATAGAAAATTAATCAACACTTTCTGACCAGTCGGTATTCAGAATTCAACAGCACAGTGGGATAATCAGTCATGACTGCAGTTATGGCCTGAGTAACACTGATATCTTTAAACATTGCAATATGCAAATGAGCTCTTCAACAACCCACATTATTTGACTGGGTTCTTTGAGCACTCTGACCACTGTCGGTATTTAAGGGTGTTTTAATGAATCATGATACTGGTGTTGTAATAATAATAATAATAATAATAATAATAATAATAATAATAATAATAATATCATTAAAATGACAAGTACACTGTTCACTGTTTTAAGGCATTTTAAATGCAAATGATAATCACAGTGTGCATCCTGGTGTCAGGGTCATGGTCAATTCTCAAATTACCCCTAGAAATCATAAAAACATAAAAATATTAGGCTGACTGCAGTGGTGTATGTTTGTCTTATTTAGTAGTTTGGACGACAGCTGGATGCAGCAACATCTGTCACTGTAACTGAGAAGTTCTTTACAGTGCATATGAGGGTCTAATTTGACACTACTCCATCACCTTCCTGAAGAGTTCTTTGGTGGTTTGTCCTTGTAGGGGAACCTTAATCCAACAAGGGTCTGAGAAAAGGTTCCAGTTAGAACCTATTTTGAAAGGTGCATTTAAAGAACTCTTTTTTTTCTAACAATGTATGATTTGGTTTCAAACACTGTGTGTGTGTGTGTGTGTGTGTGAAATAAATGATGTCGTACAGAGTGTGTATGTATTCCTGTCTCTCTGTAACTCTGGCGCTCTTTGATGACATCATCATTCTGCTCTGCTTCAGGACGTTAAACAGAGACAAGAGGTGATGGAAACACATGACTGTTCTAGTGTGTGTGTATGTGTGTGTGTGTGTGTGTGTGTGTGTGTCTGTGAGGCCTGGAAAAGCTAAAAGCTGTGTTATGTAACTGAGTGATAGCCAAAGGTTCACTTTCAGTGCTGACCCACATGTTCACTAATCCATAAACAACCACTGAAAGATAGTAGGTCTATAGAATATGTGGTTTTAATAAATCATTACATTATCACTTCCTAATTTCCAGTATGTGTAGCATCATGCTAACACTTTAACTATCTCATTCAGGTATTGTTACAGCTCTGTTTGGGTTTGGCTTCAGAAGGAAGAATGAAGTGTGTGTAGCACTGAAGCGATTCCCCACAGTGCAACACGTCATGTAAAGAAAGCAGCCAGTCGACCATTTTGATTGGCTTTTGTGTTGTCCGTCTTCTCTAAGGTTCTGCAGATCTTGTTCACCATGTGTGTGTCTGTGCGTGTGTGTGTGTGTGTGTGTGTGTGTATGAACATGTGCTACTGCGTAACTTTACCATCACCACACGCTGACTTGCAACCTGGCGACTGAGCTCCAGAAAATGCAACAAATATACTTCTACACAGTTCTACACAGTTCTGTACAGTCCTGCATGACACTGGACCTGGACGCTGAGTTTGATTGTACAGATTTGATGTTTTGCACAAATTTTCAACAATTTCATATTTTTATGCTTAAAACACTGAGTCAGTACTTTTGTATAAAACTGATTTGGGGGCAGAACTGTGTATAAGCTCACTAAATAAAGCTCAATGGCTTGGTCCTATCATGACTCAGTATGCAAATTACTGGAGAATAACAACATGGTGACCAGAAACTTTTAGTTGCAGAACCTGTGTGCTAAGCTAGCTAGACTGTAAAAAAAATTACTGTAAAATAAGTCCAGTAACATACTGTATGTTTAAAATAAAATATAATCTACTACGTTTGCAATTAACAATTGAGGCAGGATACAACTGAGCAGTTGAAAGTTAAGAGTCTTGCTCAAGTACACGATCAAGAAAACTCGCACTAAATGATGATTGGCTTTACTAAACAAAAGTATTTATCAGCATATAAACTTAAACTCAAAGAGGATTTGTTTTTGCCTAGTGTAGGTGCTAAAATAAAAGTCGCAAAAATGATCCACTAATTTTCAAATGTCGACACAGAGAATCTTTAACGCTGTCACTCCCACCAATAACATCAGATGTCCCACTATGCACTGCATTTTCTGCTTTTTTACTGTAAAACAGTGCACTGCTCTAACTGCCAATCATTTACTGTACAATCCTGTAATATAATATAAAATTATTTGCTATATTTATCTGACCTCACTAATGCTCTTGTAGCTGAATGAGCACAGCCATGCTCCAAAATCCCAAAGAGTTATGGTCAGGTGTCCACATACTTCTGGCCATTTAGTGTAAGTTAGCTAATGATATTTATATTAGGTTATTTGAAAGGACAGTATGGGGGTGTTTCCTAATTTGCATATTATTTTTATAAATAATTTTCTGGATTTTCAGGGCAGTAATATGCATCCCATGGTGCTGTTGTACTTTGGATTATGATTGGTTTGCAGCTCTGAAGGTGTTTGCAGCTCTGACAGTACTGCAGCAGCAAATGACAGGTTTATATTAATGTGCTCATTGTAATCATTATCATTTCTGTAGTAACAACTTTGACAGGCATTTGTATGGTGGACATGTCACATGAATGTATTAAAAACTTCAGTAAGTGTTGATATGGTGAAGTTCCATATGCAGATTTTTACTTAACATTTATGGAAGGAGTCTCTAGTGTCAGCCCTTTGTAACAGTCGGAGGCAAAGCTGTAACAGGAAAGTTTTCAGAACAGGAGTTTACACTTTGTGGTTTCATTAACGTTACAAGCTGCATTTTTCTTTTTCTTTTAAACTTCAAGAGAGAGAAAAAAAAGAGAGGCTGGTGAGGGAACAACTGTTTATAGCTGCTATAATGTAAGTGTTAACCAGAACTCACTTGTTTCACCAATGTTCCACAATACTAAATGTAAATATAAATGAATAAAAAGTATGTGTCATTCTTTAATAAATAAAAAAATAATAATTGGAAAATCGCTCTGGTATAAGAGGAATAAAACACTTGGTCATGATGTTATAGGAAGATAATCATTTTAACAGTAATTCCGCTTTGCGTCAGGCTGCTTCACGCCAAACTGTCGTGGATTGTTTTCCTATAACAGCATGCCACCAAGTGTTTTATTCCTTAGATAATAATGCTTTGTTTTGTACAGATTATTTTAAATCACATGTTTAGGGGAATTTTATTACAGTGTAACTACAGTGTACTGAAGAACTTTGCGGTCCTGTAAACTTTTTGGTAAAATAAAAGTGAAAGAAGGACTGAGAGCATGAGTGTGAGCAGGGAAAACACATGAGAGAACGTTCTCCAGATGATTAGACCTCTGTGCAGATCCAGCTTCAAAAACACCACGATGCAGGATGTTGGGTTTCTAGGGTGGAAGGGAACTTAAAACTGCCTACAAAGTCTGGATATCTAGGAGCTTAAAAAATAGGGAGAATACAAGCCTGCCAGTGTTTGTTGGTGTGTATTAGCATTAGCAGGTCCCTGATTCATAAAATGTGAGGGTGAGAAGAGAGACAGACAAGCTGAGATCCAATCACACCAAGTGTGTGTGTGTGTGTGTGCACGTGTGCACGTGTGCATGTGTGTGCGTGCATGTCTGTGGGTGAAACACATTTCCTAATATAGGAGTGTGTGTGAGTTAAATGTATCCTTCTATTTATTTTTTCCTTTTATCTATGCATTTACAGTCAACTCTAGAAGTAATGGCACCCTGGGTCAAGATGGGTAAAAATTCATGACTAGTGATGAGGGAGGTTACACATAGTACTAAATGCAGGGGCACCAATAATTATGATGAATGACTTTTAATATATTTTTGATAACTTTTCTTAACTTGCTTAAATTTTCTTAGAATAAATTTACTCCAATTAAAGGTTAGATTTAGATTTGATCTCAGTGTGGGTTTAAGCTCATTAACCACAAGGACTTTTTTTTTTACTCACCTTTACTGAGGTTGCCAGTGCTTCTTGGGGTGACTGTGTTTAGGATGATGAAATTGATTGGTTCATTTTGAATGCAGTTAGGATTATTAAAGAAACTGTAGTGACAAAAAACCATAGACAGGAGCACAGACAGACACACAGACATACAGAAGCACAGGCAGACAGACAGACACACAGGCATACAGGCTAAAAGAGAGACAGACAGATAAACAGATGCGCGCACACACACAGATTTCCACTATTAGTATAAACATCTGCTTTATTGATTAGTGCAGATTATTTAGTGATTAACACCATGTAGACATTTACATGCTCACTTGTCTAGCAGGACGTGTAGACTGCCCACTTGACTGTTTGTCCTGCATGCTAATGTTAATAACACACAAAATATTTGACACATTATGCATATTTTTTTAAAGATTTGTATACGTGCACCTAGACATTTTATTTTAAATGATAACATTTGTGCCTCAGCATGGGTTGGATTAAAATGTTTTCTGAGATGGGCAACAATATAATAATACAATAATATTTTAGAAGCGTGGACAGTTTCTGCAGGATTGATATGCAAACTGTATTGGATAGTGAATAGAGGAAACTTTTCTTGGACAAGAAAATGATCTGTGTTTATTTGGGGTCATGTGATACTTGCATGGAACCACATCAACTTGTTCAGTAATCTCTAATACAGGCAAGCAGGGTACACTATGCTAAATTGGAGGCTATAGTCTTCCATTACCTGTTAGCGACGTTAGCCTCATAGCTCCAGTGCGAAACTAAAGAAGCAAAGTTCAAAGAGTTAAAAGGGGAAAACTGAGCTGTTGTAACAAGCTTAAAAAAGCTTAAAAAAAGAGAAAAAGGTAAAATAACCGAGAGATCCGTGTTTCTTAGATAAAAACAAGAAGCTGTGTGTGAAATTCTTTGCGCTTCTTGGTGTCGGTGAATGGAGAAGTGGTGAGAAAACAAGCCCTCCTTTCAGAGCGAACAGCAGTGTTCTGTAGGAGAGGAACCTTCACCTCTCTCACTTCCTCTACACGGCCAAAAGACCTGCTGATCTCCAAACCGATTAAACATTGAACAAGTTCACTCACTGCTTTAGCATTAATGAATTCATTCGGCCTTCAGCTGAAAAAGGAGCAGTTCAGCTCTGGTGATAAATAATTAGAAACATTACAGATGTAGCATCTTTAATTTCCAATAAAATGTCAAGGCATGAAAACCAAATATAGCTCTAAGAGGTAGATGTAGCCCTTTACTAAAAAATAGACTAGCTCACTGTAGAACATAAGTAAGCATGTCTCAATATGTGATAGAAATGACAGGTGAGTGTGTCTCTGTAATGGAAGGTTTTTTTTGGCTTGTTAGCAGACACTACTGAATGTTAGTGAAAGTCTTAAAGTTAGCTAAATAGTCTAAGTAGTGAGCTAGAAGTTTCTACAGCATACTTTAAGATATTGTTAAGTGGAAAAAAGCAAAAATCCCCACTTTATACTGGAATTTTTCTCATGCCATATCACCGTGTGTCATCGTATGGGGTTTATGAGTTATAAGTAAGGAGTAAGGGCTCATTTATAAATTTACTTTGACTAACCTTGAGCTACAGCATTCTAACAAATAAATACTGTTGTTTTTCCTGCTAGTGAACTAATTCGCTAGTTTGCCTCATTTCCAGTCCACGCACAGTTCTGAGTTTCTGTTCTCATATGGCTTCTGAGGAGTGCCTCAAGGTTCAATTTTTGCACCTTTGTTATTGAAACTACATGCTGTCACTGAGCCTAATCACACACAACAAAAACATGCAAAAACAGCTAGAAAAGTGCATTGTAGCTCCATAGACAACACATCAAACTATACTCCCACAGACTCACTGTGTAAAAGCATAAAGCCTATTGAAGATTAGATGCAGAAACCTTCCAAAAAGACAAAATGGCCATGATTTTATTTGTGACTAAAAATCCTTGAGGTGACTGATTACATCAAAAACCAAATTCAAAATCTAGAAGTTCAGACTGATGCAGATATTACCCTTAGCACCAATAAAGCAACAAAATTAACCTGCAATCTTTGCAATAAAGCAGAATATAGAGGTCA
This sequence comes from Pangasianodon gigas, assembly GCA_022758105.1. Classification (NCBI taxonomy): domain Eukaryota; kingdom Metazoa; phylum Chordata; class Actinopteri; order Siluriformes; family Pangasiidae; genus Pangasianodon; species Pangasianodon gigas. Next base: position 10,517,562 of record CM040468.1, on the reverse strand, counting down.
TATCCAAATAAGCTGTAAACACAGCAGAACTTCTCAGATCCCAGATCATAAATTCAGGCAGCTTTAAACTATTACTGAAAGCATTTCTGTTTAAATCCCTACACACTTCATTTTAATCATTCTTTTTTCTCTCTAGCGCTATACACCAATCAGCCTTAACATTAAAACCACTGACAGGTGAAGTGAAAAACATTGATTATCTCATCACAATGGCACCTGTCAAGGGGCGGGATATGTTAGGCAGCCAGTGAACAGTCAGTTCTCAAAGTTGATGTGTTGGAAGCAGGAGAAATGGGCAAGCGTAAGGATCTGAGTGACTTTGACAAGGACCAAATTGTGATGGCTAGACGACTGGCTCAGAGCATCTCCAGAATGACAGGTCTTGTGGGGTGTTCCCAGTATGCAGTGGTTAGTACCTACCAAAAGTGGTCAGAACACACAATGCACTTGCTGCATATGGGTTGCGTAGTTGCAGACCGGTCAGAGTGCCCATGCTGACCCCAGTCCACTGCCTAAAGCGCCTACAATGGGCACGTGAGCATCAGAACTGGACCATGGAGCAATGGAAGAAGGTGGCCTGGTCTGATGAATCACATTCATGTGGATGTTACTTTGAGATGTACCAACTACCTAAACATTGTTGCAGACCACGTACACCCATTCACGGCAACAGTATTCTCTAATGGCAGTGGCCTCTTTCAGCAGGATAATGCGCCCTGCCACACTGCAAAAGTTGTTCAGGAATGGTTTGAGGAACATGGAAAAGAGTTCAAGGTGTTGACTTGGCCTCCAAATTCCACAGATCTCAATCCCATCGTGCATCTGTGGGATGTGCTGGACAAACAAGTCCGATCCATGGAGGCCCCACCTCGCAACTTATAGGACTTAAAGGATTGGCTGCTAACATCTTGGTGCCAGATTCCACAGCACACCTTCAGAGGTCTTGTGAAGTCCATGCCTTGACGGATCAGAGCTGTTTTGGTGGCACAAGGGGGACCTACACAATATTAGGCAGGTGGTTTTAATGTTGTGGCTGATTGGTGTATGTAATATTCATTTATTTAGGAATAATATGTGTGCCTCTAGGATTTGGATTTGAATTTTTATAAAAATGAAGTTTTATGTTTTGAAATCTCGTGACTTTGAACATAATGTGAATATACCATAAATTTGTGTTGAAGGTTTTAATCTTATATTTTTAAATAGTGCACAGAATTAAATGTGGAATAAAATGAAAATGAGCTACTGATTTTTTTAAATAACTAGTTCCAGTTGCAATGAGGTGAATGTTACAGCAATGTGTCGTGCAATAAGTTAAAGTAAAAACTGCTCAGCATGCAGACGTGAGAAATGTGAACCTTTGTTCCAGAGTGACTGGTTATTCTATGACTGAAATACACACACACACACACACACGCACACACCCCTACATTTCTTGGGGAGGGTCTCAGTGGTGTGGTGAGATGACCTGCCAGCTGCTGTGGTTTCTTTTAACACCATCATTATCCTCAGAGCTTTCTTTTCTTCTTTCCACACTCAATGTTTTCCATTGTCTTTTATCTAAGTTTTGAATTTATGGATCACAAAATCCATACCAGAAAAAAAAAAAAACAGAATGGTCCAGAATGAATGAGTTTTTGGTGATGTAGTGCACTAGGGTTTGCGTATAGTGGTGTAATTAGACCCCACATATTTACCAAAGAAGTTTGGTGGTTTGGGACGCAGCCAGAGGGAGTGACCTGCTATCACTGTAACGGAGCATCGCTGTGGCTTTGCTAAAGACTTAGCTCACCAACTAACTAGGTCAACCCTGATCATACTGTTTTGAGAAACTATATAGTGCAGTAGTATGTGGTGTGTGTGTGTGTGTGTGTAGATAATGTGTGCAGGAAACAGTATCATAGCAAGTGTGTTATTATCAAAGATGTTTTTGTCACTATTCATAACATCTTTAAAACTCTTTTTCATTAGAATTAAAAAAATGTATACTGGTTTATTTTTAATGTCATTATTCTGCTACTCTGCTGTAAAACAAACATTTTTGTAATGTGTAAATGTCTGGAATGGCTACAGTGTCCCTGTCTGAAATTTGCTTCTTTAGTTTTTCACTGGAGATACGATGTAGCTAACAAGTAATGTAAGCTTATAGCCGCCAGTATAGCATGGTGCACTAAATGTGTGCATGTAGATCATCACACAGTCACTTCAAATAACATTTTGTTCATAAAATATTGAAAGATCTACAAATCTAACTTTTATTATCATCCAAATCACTTCTAATGTACAAACTCCACCTGTTAGTACAACATTGTTATTAATGCAAGCAATAATTAAAGTTAACCATTAAACCCAAGTTAACAAAGAATCTTCCTTTTGATTCCTTTGTCTGGAATCTCAGTAATGGAAACTTGACTCTATGTTCCTTGCATGTTCTTGAGCAGAACATTTTGGAGAACCGAGCTCTGCGTCTTCTCCACTGCTATCTGTTTAAAACAGATCCTCTGAGAAAGAAGACGTTGAATCAACATCATTTCTGCTTTCACAAGCACCAGTGTGAAGAAAAAAACAGGCAGATCCGAAGATCTTTGCTGGAGGTTACTCCATGCCATGTGTGTAATAGGATAGCGAGCTTCAGGGAGGGAGTGTGGAGGAACAAAAAAAAAGGAACAAGGCCCTCTTCATAGCCTTGAGGAGCACAAAATGGTGGACAGATGAATGTTAGCAGTGCTGAAATGGACTCACTCTGAAGCGGAACAGGCTGAGGGTCACCTCCACTCCTTTTATACAGATCTGTTTAAGCAGTGTTCCTGTCAGGAGAAAGCGGTGTGTGTGGAGGTGGGAATCATTCCGAGCAGATAAAACAAATCACATCCACCAGGAAGAAATAAGGACAGCTACCTTATAAAGGTTTTTGGACAAATCTGAAAGCTCACTTGTTTTTAGTGTTCACTGGACGAGAGCGCCATTAATGTTTTACCACAGATAGTGTGATAATACGGTAAAAACTGTTGTGTTCTGACTTCATAGCTACATCACTTCCTCCAGCACATTTCCTGGTGGAGTTGTTGGATTTCTTTCTCACACTGCAGCGATTGGTTTTTGCTTGATGCTAAATCACTTTAAAAATGTAAAGAACATTTTTTTGTCAGTTGATGAATGAATGAATGGATGGGTGGGTTAATGATTCTGTAAAGTTAATTACATTATTACAACATGTATCACAGTCTGGTTGAATCCTCGAATCTGACTGGTTGTGAGGTGTGCATTATTTTTTGTATAACAGCACAGTTCAGACAGTAGTTCCAGCTATAACATGAATGATAAGTTTATATTAATGTGCTTATTCTAATACATTATTGTTTCTATAGTAACAGCTCATTCACAGGGACTTGTATGGCGGACATGCCATATAATCTAAGACCAATAATAATAATAATAAAAAAAAAAAATTATGTGTTTTTGGAGTCTCAGGTATGCTTTGCAATGTTTCCCAGCATAGGAAAGTCTTCAGGACAGAGTTTGCGCTATCCGGGTTCTCTGTAAAATTACAAGTTGCGTTTTGAGAGAGAGAGAGAGAGAGAGAGAGAGAGAGATGCTGGCAAGGGAACAACTGCTTATCGCAGACATAATTTAAATGATAACAGGAACTGACTTGTTTTTTGAGTTAATAAATTAACATTGTAGTGGTTGTGGTATAAGCAGAATAACACACTCCAGACTGTGTGGTTATACAAAAATAATTCACCTCAGGGTGGTAACAGCACGACGTGAAGCATCATACCACCCCGGTGTGGATTATTTTCAAATAACCGTATGGTATCGAGTATGTTATTCCCTGAAGTTGATTATTTGAAGTGACAGCATATCCCCAAGTGTTTTATTCTTCTTTTCTCTATTATAGTTACATTTGTTGTTGTGGAACATCCACAAAACAAGTTCGTTCCTGTTCTTACTTGTGTTATAGCAGCCATAAAAAGTCATTCCCTCACCAGCTTCTCTTTTTTTCTCTCTCTCAAATTTAATAAGACAAAAAAATGCAGCTTGTCATATTACTGAGAAACTCCTCTATCCTGAAGACTTTTGAAAAATCGACAGTTACAGCTTTGATGGTTACAAAGTTCTGACACTGGAGACTCCTTCCATAAAGGTTAAACAGACATCTCACAGTGTTACTGGAGTTACTGGGGTTAATGAGCATGATTTACACCAGTGAAAAGGAAGCACACTCCAGGTGCCTGAGGTCACAAAGCCGGGAAAGTTAAACAGGAAGTGTTTTTCCACTGAGATGATTCTTTCAGGAAACTTGGCAAGAGGACGTCATCAAAACACAAAACACTCCCATCAAATTAACGCCACTCCTCAACCCCTTTTGAATCTCAGAGAGAAGTGTGTAGTTTTATTAGCAGACGTAGAACTGATGCCTTCTTTTATTTGTTTATTTATTTATTTATTTTTGCATGCATGGCTGTGTGTGTTGGTGCTTCATTCAGATGTTGTAACTGGTTAATGGTTGACCCAGTTCAGGTCTGCTGCCATCTGCTCTGAAAGGGATTTGCTGGGGGAAGCAGAAGATTACAGCAGATACAGCAGGAGGGCCAGAACACTGGCTTACAAATATTAGAAGATCTTGAATGATTTGTAGACATTCAGGCCATTGGTTTTGCTTGATGCACTATAAATAATGATTCTTTTCTGGTCATTTCCTGCTGTGATTCATCAAGCGCTTTTAACAAAGATGTATTTGACTATATACTTTATCTGAAATATAAATGGTGTTATCATATTCATGAAGAAGGAGAAAGAAAAAGCTCTGACTTGATTAATCCCAGTATTTAAGGCTCTGACCCTTGGTTGGTCCCATTGTTTAGATTACTTAGTCTTGGTTAGTCACAGTCTTTAGAGCTCTGACTCTTAGCTGGTCCCTGTCTTTAGAGGTCTGGCTCTTTGTTAGTCCCAATGTTTAGAGTGTTGATTAACCCCAGACTTTAGGCTTAACCTTATGGTACCACCTTCAAAAAATTTCATAACTATAAATTTTTATATAGATGTTATGATCTATAAGAATATAAGTGAGCAGTGGTGTGCATATGAAGAAGTCAATGCCTCTGTCTGACAGGATCCTGGCCTCTGATGATGCAAAGGCCTCAGTTTGCATGGGTAAATCACACCATGCAAAATGTGTGTGGTTGTTACTGGCAGCCACGTGCAGTATACACTGATCCTAGGTCATTTTTACATTTTGTAGGACAGAGTTTCAGTACACCTGCTTTATTCTATTTTTCTGAATGCATGGGTGAAGAAAAGACATATGTAAGTGAAGGTCAATCTTAAATCTCAAACCTCAAAAACAGCTGTGACTGAGAATATCTATTTGTAGAAACACAACCTCAGGATGAAGAAACAAGTTCTTCCCAGTCACAAGTTCCTACAAAATTTCCACAGTTACAACCAAATGTTTAACTAAGTGTAGGTGTTTTAGCACCAATGGTTCAGAGAAAGAAATTATCTGGAAGACTTGGTGTAAAGAAACGAGGTTCTGAATTAAAGGAAGGGGTTCCTGTGCCAAAACACAGAGACTGGAGTCTCTTCATCTGATGAGTGAAATTTTAAATGTTTGTGACCAAACAACCAAGTATAGAGGAGGTGGTGTTGTGGTGTGTGGTTATCTGCTGATAATAGGTATAGTTCTGTTGGAATGCTGTTTTATCAGGATCACAACAAAGATGAATAGGTCTTTAGTTATTCATCAATATAACAACCCAAAGTTGTTGACTTGAAAGTTTCCTGCCTCCTCCATCTGTTACTTAACTGGAAGAACCACAGTTAAAATTTAAAAGACTAATAGGAACAAAAAACTGGACCTATGAGAAGGAAAAGTTTTTCTCATGGACTAATAAGTTTGAAAGAATTTAGGCCTACTTAAAGGAGACTGGGTCTGGGACTTCTCTTCACAAAGTTTCTGAAGGTTTTAAAGTTTGGACTACAGAGTTACAGCTATTTGAATAAAAATGACCAGAGGTGACATACCTTGATAATGGAGGACATCATATAAAACAAGGTGAACTCGAAGAGTCAGAAGATAGTTGCATGTTTAGTTCCTGTGACTACAAAGTATGACTAAAAAAAATCACAGTTAAAAGTTCTGACCAAGAGAACAAGAACTTCCTGAGCCAAAAACACAGGACTGTGTATGTATTGTATAAGTTAACCACGTGAAGAGAAGAAACTAATTTTATTTTTATAGCATTTTTACAGTTTACATTGTTTGGGTCTAAATAGACAGGTATGGATGAGAGTCATGATCTGCTCACATTCTAAGAGCTATTTTGTTTCATCAGAATTAGAGCTAGATGGATAGAATAGTCTTTTATTCTCCTCAAAGTTGATGCAGGTGCAGAAACCATATGAAAACAAAGGACATAAAGAATACCTGGAAGAACCATGTTCTGACTAACAAAACCAAGAATCACAAAGGTACCATCATGATCTGTTTTGCTGGCAATCCTGATGGTTTTAACCAGAAAGGCTCAAGTTGCTATGCCATTTCCTTACAGCTTGTTGAATAATCAGATTGTTGAATAAACCTTCGTTCTTCTCTAAGATAATAATCAAAGTTGACGTGTTGTGTAAGAACCTGATAAAGAAGTATTTGAAGGACAATCATCTAGAACAAGCTGAACTGGACGAGTCAGAAGCGTTCCAGTGATTTCTGCTTTAACTGAAAAACACTGCAAACAAATGACTGGATACAAGTCCAGAACATGTTGGTAATAAATAGTTTTAACTGTGAAGGATCTTTGGTTGCTATTTTTGATTTTCTACTCTCTGCACTGGTCTTTCTAATATTCTGTTTTTATTAGTGGTCACGCTTTCCTATTATTGTGTGATGTTGCATATTTAGATGAACCACGCCAGAACATGTTCTCCTTCAGCTAGTGATTATTTTCTTTAAGAAGTTCAAGAGAGTTGATCAGACGTGTTAAAGCTCACTGTGAATGTGAATCTCCATCCACATAATGTAAAATCTGTGTGCAGTAGGCAACAGAGTGGACTAAAAACCTCTGCGACTTAATCAGCTTAACCTCCAGTTCGTGTTTGTACTTAACAATGTGCTGATCCATCGCCTCACGCCATCGTGTTACATTTCTATACAACTGCAACTTTTCTTTTTCAAATCAGAATTTCATGTCCACATGTCAGTAGTGACCAGTATAAACAAGCACAAGTTGGAAAAAATATTTTCAGTGTCTCGTTTTTAATAAAAAGCAGTTCATAAAAGTTAATGCTATTTATCATTTTGCCTTATTTATATAAAAATAATATTTTGGTCATACATTCATATTATTTCATCACTGTTTTAAATACCATCTTAGATTTTATCACTGTTTAATCATTTCTTTTGGTACTTTATGTATGTGATTTTACTGTTCGTCTGTTTTTATTTAAGAGCTGCCGTGAGTCAGATCTAAGTGTAAAACTTGACCTGATGTGATTGAGGCTGTGATGGCTGGAAGAAAGAGCCGATGTAGACAAACCGGTTGGTGCTCACCACATGGTAAAATTCCAAACGCTTGGCGCTTACCACACGGCAAGAAACTAATTTTATGTTTATAGCATTTTTCCAGTGTGAGCCTACATGGACAGGTATGATTGAGAGTCATAATTGTAAAGCATGCAAAAAAGATTAGAAAAGAAAATGAATAAGCCATCGCTCAGCCAGTGAGTGACCAGCACTGTTTCTAGCCCTGCCCACATGCCCCAGTTTTGTTCTGGAGATAATGAGAACATGCAGGAAGATGGTTAATTTATGGAGCTGTGCTGTCTGTTGGAAAAGAAAGGTTCTGTCTAAGTCTAGCACGTAAACTGCATCTTTAAATTTTGTCATTTTGGAGGAAGTTTCCCCTTTCAGAAAAGATTATAAATAGAATCTCTAAGAAAACTGGAACTGTCGACCATCCAAAGAACTGCTGAGGAACCTTCTAGTGATTTGGTGTAATGTTAATGATTAAACCATTTTAGATTTCTTTTTACAGCCATATTAGTGTATCATCACAGTTCTATCTCTCTCCATCTTGTTGCTACTCTTCCCAGTGCTGCAGATGTTTTTGAGCTCTGGAGAGAAAAAAAGGACGTTTCAGGCATGCTTTGCATTTTTAGACCCTTTCGTGGAGCCGAGCTGGCACTTTCCTCCTCTAGCCTGCAGAAGATTTATTTTTTTTTAAGAAGCGATTGTCCTTGAGAACCTGCTCAGAGACTGTGTTTGCGCTCTGTGTTTAATCCTGAGATGGGCTGAGGTTTCGTTCTGACATATAAAATGGCCAAGTCAGGCTGGCAGAAGTGAAGCGTTTCTGCTGAGCTGTGCGTTTGTAGGACACATTTTTTTTGTCAGCACTTCTCCAGAGGAACATCATTCCTTATACATACCACATCATTAGCATTTGCATTAGCATGTCTTTTATACATGTATCGTAGCTGAATAGATTTCAGGGATATGAGGTTATAACCAATGGACTGAGATTTCACCAGAGACTTTGCGCACACACACACACACACACACACACACACACACACACACACACACACACACACACAGCTGACTCTTAAAATGGCTGCTGTCCTTGAATCTCGAAGGACCTGCACTGCTCTTCACTTGTCACAGCAACAAAGATCTGGAAAATGTCTCTCTTATTAGTCATTAGCAGTTAGCTAGCATGGCACAGAGGCAGATGGTGTTCATGATTATTTTTACCTTCAAGTCCTTTGTTGTCACACACCAGAAAAACACCTTCCTTGACGCCATTTTGGAGGCAGAAGGTGGGGACATAAGATGGACAACAAAAAATGCTGTGGCTTAGCATTTCAGTTGTAGCTATCGATTTTATTGTTAGACTGAGGGGAAACCATCTACACTACATGACCATAAGTTTGTGGACACCTGACTGTCACATCCATATGTGGTTCTTCCCAAAACTGTTGGAAGCCCACAATAGTATATGATGTCTTTGTATATAAAATTACAATTTCCCTTCACTGGAACTAAGAGGCCCAAACCTGTTCCAGCATGACAATGCCCCTGTGCACAAAGCAAGGTCCATGAAAACATGGTTTGCCAAGGTTGATGTGGAAGAATTTGATTGGCCTGCATTGAGCCCTGACCTCAACCCCACTGAACACCTTTGGGATTAACTGGAACGCTCCCCAGGCCTCCTTGCCCAACATCAGTGCCCAACCTCACTAATGCTCTTGTGGCTGAATGAACACGAATGTACAAATGTTCAACAAGCACATGGGTGTGATTTTTAGGTTTCCAGAAATTTTTGGCTATATAGTATAACCAGAAATTACTGATAGCTCTGCTATTCAGTTTCTGATTAGTCTAGCTTCATAAAAGCACTTCAACCTTTCAAAATTACTTTAGAGGTACAAAATCACACCATTTGTACATACTAGTTTGAGCTTGCTAACAATAAAACAGTAAAAAGCACAAAAATAAAAGTTATACAATGTAATCTTTCCTCCTGACTCACTGACTATAAATTATTCCATAAAAAGAGTTCTACACACTAGAAGTTTCAAAAGGAAAGAGGGGGCTTGGTCTCTGTCCCTGTCAGTACCAGTTAAGAAGTTGTGACCTTGGCATGTCTGTCCCAGTGAAGGAAATGTGGCCTTTGTGACTGTCAGTCCCAGTGAAAGGGGTGTGGCTTCTGTATCTGTCAGTCTCAGTGAAGTTGGCATAGCCTTTGTACCTGTCAATATCAGTGGTGGAGGCGTGGCCTCTGTACTTGTCAATCACAGTGAAGGAGGGGTAGACTCTGTGTCTGTCAATCCCAGTCAAAGAGTTGTGACTTTTGTGTCTGTCAGTCCCAGTGAATGGGGCGTGGCCTCTGTGCCTGTCGGTCCCAGTGAAGGTGGCATAGCTTCTGTGCCTGCAAATCCTAGTGAATGCGGCATGGCCTCTATGTCTTAGTTCCAGTGTAAGAGACATGCCCTCTGTACCTGTCAATTTCACTGAAAGAGGCGTAGCCTCTCTGTCTGTCAGTCACAGTGAAGGGGGCATGGCCTCTAAGACAGAGAGTAGTGTGTAGTGAGTGAAACTTCAGTTAGTTGATTGGATAAAGTTTTTAAATAAACTTTCGTAATAAAGTTCTTTGACAGCGAACACACACACGCACATACACACACACGTTGTTCCACACACTGTTTTTATTTTGTTCACAGCTCTACATTTCCTCTGACCTTCACTCATCACTCAGCCTTGGACCACTTGAGCACCAAGTCCTTCATTTACTGTCCTTGACTATAAGAAACGCTTCACTTCTGTTTATCAGCCGTCAAGTCAGTTTGCCTCCGAGGTCTGGAGTGTGTGAGGTTCTGAAATAAGAATGGATCAGTGTTTTGTTTCTACAGATTTCAAGGCATTCTGTGGAATTGTATCCTTACTCCGAATCACAGCAAGGCTGCACATCACACAAAACAGAAAAATACATTTTTAAAAGAGCTGATGTGTGTGCAGTGCTTTAGTTCTTGTTAGCTTTAACAGTAATTTTATTACTTACAGTTATTATACTAATTTGTACTTGTGCTTAAGATAAAAACTGTGAAATTGTATGCTGCACATCACTCGTACACTATTACTATGTTGTACTGTAGTATAGAATAATTATTCATATAATCTCTCCAATTTCAGTGTAAAGAGAGTGTCGCTAATCATGAGTAAAGCCTGCATAAGCTACACCTTTACCAATCATAAGGCGATAGGTCACCTTTTTGTTATTTATATTTACAGTTTCAAAGTATGAAAGACTCTTTAGAAATAAAGTGTGACTAGTGCCCTTGTATTATTACTGATTTAGTATGTTATACCACAGTGCTGTTGAATTCTATACTCTGATTGGAAAGTGTTGATTCATTTTCTATAACAGCAGCTCTGACAGTAGCACAGCTGCAAATCACAGGTTTATATGAGGGCTGCAACAACTAATCAACAAAATCAATCAAATTTGATAATAAAAATAGTTGGCAGTGAATTTCCTCATGGACTTCTGTGGAATTGTATCCTTACTCTCTGTTATGAAGCACGCTGTGGTATGCTATATCACTTAATTTAGACCAAAAAAACACATTTGGTGGAAATGGCGGAGCATGTTTCAACAGAGCAAACCTCCTCTAACGTATGGGAACACTTTACAGTACACTGTTGTAAGCTCATGGCATAGCTTGTGTTTTCATGTGAGTAATATTTCGATTTGTAATCATTTGTTAGTTGTTAGCGTGAGAAATAGTGGAAGCGTGATGTACCTGCTTTAACAATGCTTATTAAGTGTATTGAATTGTACTCAATAGCTACGTTTACATGCACATCAATATTCCAATATTAATCGGAATTTGGCAATATTCTTATTAGTACTGAGTCATGTAAACGTCACAATCCGATTGCCCGATTCGGATTAAGACAATATTCTGATTCCCCAAATTCCGACTCCCATCCCTGGAGTATGCCTGTTTTAATTGGAAATTTGTTGCATGTAAACATCTTATTCAGAAAATCCACTGAAAGGAGATATATGCGAATGGCTCAGTCTGCAAGGAATTGTGGGTGCTAATAGATGCTTAGCTGTAGGCTAGGTATTTAGGAATGGTAACTCAGGCATACTTACAACAACCATGTATACAGGAATATTCCGATGCCTCTACGCATATAAACATCGTATTCGGAATATGGCTGCAATTCGAATATAGACCTTAAAAAGAATTTGATCTGCATGTAAATGTAGCCATTGACTGTATATATGAGTGGACGTTCTAACAGTGGTTTAAAAGTAAAGCCAAAATGTCTCTGTGGGCCTTCTAGCAGCCCATTCCCACATTAGTGAATGGAGAAGGAGCCAAACTTACATTTTAAATTACAGCTCCAGATATTATTTTCAGGAATAATGTTCTGTCATTTTCACAGGTTCAGCTGACCCGACTGTTTTTCTCTAAAATAAATGTGTTTTATTGGAGTTATTTAAAATAAGGGGCGTGGTTGATGAGGTGATTGACAGGTATAGACATGTCAGTCGAGCCTCATGAACAAGCACACACTTTTCAACACGCGCCTGAAGCTCTTGACAGTTTTGTAGCAAAGCCATGGCTTGTTCTGCTGTAAACTGTTCTAACAGACCCTCAGCAGGGGGTTCTCTGCAGTAGTGTCGATAAACCCTATTTTGTTTAATTTTCTTAGCGTATACACAATACACAGTATATATTATAATAAGTTGCCTTCAGTTCACATCAAATTCGATCCCAAAAAGAGTTGATTCACTGATTCCATGCATTGATAACTAAAAGTCAACCCCAAAGCTTTGGAGTCAATTCCACACTCCAAAAATGATTCACCCCATGCACAAACAAAATGAATTTAGCATCGGAGAGTGTGAATTGGTCATAGACAGCCAGCATATATTTATTTTGCCTTTACTTGGAATTTGTCTAGTCAGAATTGAACATATGGGAGTTTGAAATGCAGATAAGACTCATAGACACACAAAAAAACAACTGTGTAGACCCAGTAAAAAAAAATGCACAGAATACCATCACTATGCTTAGATGGGGTCTTTCATTTGGTTGATATAAGCACTTCATAATATTCTCATGCATGGCACAGTGGATAGCATGCTCCTGCCACCTCACAGCTCCAGGATCCTGGGTTCAATCCTGAGCTTGGGTTAGTGCCTGTGAAGAGTTTCTCACATTCTCCCCATCTAACAAATTATCAAAACTGTTAGTTACAGCCCTAGTTTATATTAATGCCATCATTCTAATACATTACCATTTCTATAGTAATAGCTCATTCACAGGGACTTGTATGGGAAAGGCTCCACAAAAACTGATTAAAAGCATGTATATTCATTGCTATGGTTTCCTGTAAGGAGATATTTATTTAACATTTATGGAAGGAGTCTCGTGTGTCAGCGCTTTGTAACAGTCATGAGTAAAGCTGTAACTTTAAGTTTTCCTACACAGGAAGGTCTTCAGGACAGGGAAGTGTTGTGGGTTTTTTTTTTTTTTTTTTTGTGTTATTAACTTCAAGAGAGAGAGAAAAAAATGGGGGTGGTGAGGAAAAGAGTGTTTATAGCTGATATGACATAGGTGATAATATACACAAATTGCTGTGGTATAAGCAGATTAAAACACTTGGGGATGTGCTGTTATAGGAAAATAATCAACTCTGCTTCATCACACCACCCCATCACTCAGTATTTTACTGTAACAGCACCACACAGAGTGTTTTATTACTTACTTAATTTGAGCTTTAATACATCATTTATGAAGTGTGTTATTGAAGGTGCTGTAGATTTCCCATTTTCTTTGTATTTATTGCTTTACTTCAGTAAACATGTCAGTTTTTTTTTAAGTGCAGTTGTCTATATTTTAGTGAAAATTTATTGACACGACAGAGATTGTGTGAGATTGCTATTGATTATATCTGGGTTCTGGGATAATTATGAAACCTCTGGTTGATTTTCCCCACAATGCGTTGTGTTTGCATGGCCAGCTCAGGGCTCAGCGCAGTCTTCATTGCTCCAGAAGGACCTGATGCAGTGTGACGAAGATGTGCGATGTAAATACGGAGACACGCCGGTGTTCTCCAGCTGCGGCTTTATCCCAAGGTCATGAAGAAAGAGAGTGAATCCAGACGTAATCCCTTCTCAGCAAGTGTTCCTGGAAACAAGCCGTCTTTTGTGTCAGAATATAAGACTCGTCGAGCGTGAGGAGGCTTTCAGGGCCGTTTCCATCAGTGTTGCTCATATCGATCATGATGAAGTTGAAATTAAGATGCACTGGGGATTTAAAATAGTTGTGAGTGCTGTATTGCTATAAACTCGTGCTGAGGTGATGAGACGGGTCACCGCAGGATGAGAGACATCTCTACACATCACCAAGTCTTTTGTTTGTTTATTAATGAATTGATTTATTTTCTCTTCTTTGCAGGTTTCCCTGATTTTCCAGGGAGTGTTCAGTGATGGAGGTGCTACAGTGCGATGGCTGTGATTTCCGTGCAGAGTCCTGTGATGAGCTCAAGGCTCACATTCAGGACGTCCACACCGTTTTCCTGCAGCCTACAGACGTTGGGAATGAATCACCTCAAAGGTCAAGGTCTGATTCCTTAAACTCCTTCAGCCACACGGAGGAGGACGAAGAGGACATCACAAATAATGAATGTGAATTTCCACACAAGGAAACAGGTACAGCCGCACCCCATGCACCTCAGGATTGTGTGATTTATTTATTTATTTATTTATTTATTTATTTTACACCTGATGTGTCGTGTGTAAGTGTGGTGAAAGCCTGAAGCCTGAAGGATCCTGTACATCATTTATCTTAACAATTCGACCAAAGTAAAATTATGCAAACATGGAGAAGCCTCTCAGCTTCCTCCGCCTTCTCCAATTTTATCATCTTCACTTTCTCCACCTCCTCCCCTTTTTTCTCTCGTCACATTCTCCACTTTTTTTTTACTTTCTTCACCTTTTCCATTTTTTCCACCTTCTCCAATTTCTCCACATTATCTACTTTCTTCATCTTCTTTATTTTCTCCACTTTCTCCACCTCCTGTACTTTCTCTACCTTCTCCAATTTCTCCACCTACTCCACTTTTTCTACCTTCTCCAATTTCTCTACCTTATGTACTTTTCACACCTTCTCCACCTTCTTTACTTTCTGCACCTGCTCCACTTTCTCTACCTTCTCCAATTTCTCCACCTTATCTAATGGCTTCTTTTTTACTTTCTCCACCTTCTCCACTTTCTTATTTTCTCCCTTCTCCACCTTCTCCAGCTTCTTCTTCCAAATCTTCTCATTGTTGTCCACCTTCTCCACTTTTTCCACTTTGTTTACTTTCTCCACCATCTGCACCTTCTTTACTTTCTTCACCTTTTCCACTTTTTTCTACCTTCTCCAGTTTTTCCTCCTCCACCACTTCCTCTACCTTCTCCAATTTCTCCACATTATCTACTTTCTTCACTCCTCCACTTTCTTTATTTTCTCCACCTTCTCCACCTTTTTTACTTTCTCCACCTGCTTCAATTTTTCTACCTTCTTCTATTTCTCCACCTTATCTAATGTCTCCAGCTTCTACACTTTTTTTTTACTTACTCCACCTTCTCCGCTTTATTTTCTCCCTCCTCCATCATCACTACTTTTTCTGCTATCTCCACCTTCTTCTTCCAAATCTTTTCCATGTTGTCCACTGTCTCCACTTTTGCAAATTTCTTCACCTTCTCCACTTTTTCCACTTTCTCCACCATCTCCACTTTCTTTACTTTCTTCACCTTCTGCAATTTTTTTACTTTCTCCACCTTCTCCACCATCTGTACTTTCTCTATCTTCTACATCTTTTCCTTTCTTCTTTTCCTTCACCTTTTCCACTTTCTCTAGCTTCTCCAGTTTCTCCACCTTCTCCACTTTCTCTACCTTCTTCAATTTGTCCATCTTCTCCACTATCTTTACTTTCTTCATCGTCTGCCTTTTCTTTACTTCATCCATCTTCTCCAACTCCTGTACTTTCTCCTTCTCTATTTTTATTGTTCTTGGCCTGTGTATCTGAATATCAATCCTCTCCTCTTTTCTTTATCTGGTGACAAAACTAATTATATCAGTTGTTGATTAGTGGGACGATTATTTTGGTATCTGAAATTAGTAACAAACACAAATGAACACAGATAAAGTGGCATCTGTCAATGTGTAAACAAAATGAAATCTTGACACCTAAAAAATAGAAGAGGACAGATTAAAAGTGGGGTTCTCAGAAGCGTCTCTGGCTTTTGGCTCAGTTCCATTCTCCTGGTTCTGGTGTTACGGGAACATTGGAACTCATGCTGTTTAAGTCGCAGCAGTAAATAGAGCCAGCATGATGTGTTAGATTTTAGGTGATAATGAGGCATTAAATTAAATTATGCAATGTAAACAGCACCCATTTTAATAAATATTACATTTCCTGTTTTGAGCAGAACACAGGTCTCCACAGCAGCATGATGGCACACCAGCAGGGTGTGTGTCCCACACCTTAGTTTCTGAGGAACTCCAGTCTGGTCACATTTGTGGATGTGGTTGTAAATGTGAGCAATTGACTGCAAAAAAGCTTTGGTGTTCTGAGCATTTACACCAGTGGTATTGATGAAAATCCAGTTGGAAAAAATGTTCATACCCTATGTTTGAGTTTGTGGAAATTTACATATAAGGAGACTCACTGACATATACCTCTTGATCTGATTCAAATTGTATAACTGGCAATGAGTTACTGCAATTTTATGCAGAGATTATGTTGTCAAGTTTAAATCATTTATTTATTTCAAGTACACACACCATTATAATGACAATTTTGTGAAACTCAGTCGTTTCATAATAATGACCTGAAAGCAAGCAATCCAAACATAAAGTAAGACAAATAAGACTAGATGTTCCATTAGGACAAATGTAATGGCACCCTATAAAAGGAGGAAAAGCTAGTGTGTGTCTGTGATAGCTGACACGCTACAATGGCTGAGCAGTATTACTGGAAAATTTAGCATGCACTCATTTAGGAGGCACTCTTTCATATTTAGTCGTCATTTTGTCCTTTTCAGCTCTTTGTGAGCTTTTCCTATTATGGAGTTTTGTGGGTATCACTAAACACCTGTGCCATGAACACACTTGGTCATTTATGACTGATTTATCATTTATCATCATATGCATATGAGTGCAAAGAAAATTTGTGTTACTGAAACTTTAACATTTAAACATTTAACATTTAAAACTTTAACAAACTTCAACCTGCCAGAATTTTTTTTTGTTCTGTTTGACCTAGATAAACAGCCATGTGGGTTTTTGTTATGCCATTTTGTTATTGACATTATTGTGTGCTAAACCATGTCCACCTCCCTATGAATTCCAAATTTCCTCCATTTTCTATGTTCTATCTCTGGCCCTGATCACACTGCTGTTTTTATCTAAGCACACACTGCACACAACTCCAGCCTGAAGTCTGGTTCAACGCTACTGTTTCTCAGAATTAATGAATCACCCTGGACATCTTTCCACAGCATTAGTCAGGCTCATGTGTGCATCAGTTCGTGAATCAAGTCGATCTGCACGTCGTTGAAATGAAAATGCCTTATGTTAACATCTGCATATTCATTGCATCATGTGTGCAGTTGGTCTGTTTAACCACAGTGTTAAGAAATCTAGGTATCTGGGTGACATATGGAATATATACAGCTCACTTTGTGCAGGTCACCGTTGAAGGAGATATCTTTTGGTTCCCCCTTTTGGTCAGAATCTGAAGTGTTACAAGTAGAGTGTGATTCTTTAAGGTTGCCATGAGGATGATAATGTTTGGAAATAAAAATCAGTTCGTTATCCAGGCCTTATTGCCCAATAAAGAAATAAACACATGCTCTGTCCTAATTGTGCCTTTTGCTGTGTCTTCTAACAGTGTTGACATCTTTCATGCATGCTTTCATTAGTACACATTTGCTTACACTTTCATGGCTTAAAAAATTCAACGTAGCCTCATTTTCCACATGAATGACAACATAATTTGAGTATTTCCACTTGATTTTTATGTTCATTGGAACAGATTTTAGATAAAGAGAGAACAACATTTAAACATAACATTTACATTTAAACAACATTTAAATAATTTGCTGGTTTGGGATTTGAAGTGTGTATATGCATGGTTTAAAGACAGCATGAAAATTGTGTGTATGCAGTGTTTACACACACGGCCCCAGGTCATTTGCCACATATGAAATCAGTGCTTGCTTTTAATCACCTTGTTGTTAATGTTTGTTGTAATATTCTTCATGCTTATGATACTGTTATGCAATGTAGTAAATTGTAAAATAGATCCCATTTGTCATAATGGGTCCTTTTATAGATTCCAGATGAAAGGACTCATAGCCTTTTCTGCTTTGAGGCCATATCCAAATAAACAGCTTGCAATAAAATAAAAGCTTTTCCTATGTTTATGTTTCAGGCCTCAACTCCTTCACCAGAGATTCGGGGCCCTTCTCTAGTTCAAACCAAACGATTTACAATCAGTCAGCCGACAAGACAACAAACCCATTTTTTCAGTGCAAATTTTGTGTGCGCTACTTCAGATCAAAATCCCTCCTCAATGAGCACGCTAAGAAGGTCCATGGCATTGAAGGAGGAGCTTATTCAAATGACCATTCAAATTCACTCGACACCTCCAAGTCAAGCTTCAACGTTACAGCACATCATAGCGTAGAAAAGCTGTACTCCTGTCAGTATTGTACATATAAATCTCCTCGCAGAGCGAGAATCCTGAAGCATCAGAGTATGCACCACAAAGATCATTTTCTGGCCCATTCAGATTCTCCTGTTGAAGCCGAAGCTGAAACAGAGGTTCTGGACATGGACTCAGATGCCATGTCTTCGGAAGAACAGTGTGAGGAATCACAGGATCTTACTGAACGTAACGTTTTGGAATCCATGATCAAAGCCCGGTCCAGAGGTGGCTTCAGCTGTGAGTGGTGTGGCTTCCAGACCTCACAAAGACAACAGTTATGTGATCACATGATGAAGAAGCATCGAAACATGGTTAAGATTATGGTTTCACTGCAAAAGCCCAAAGCAGATAGAAGTGCAGGATCTTCCAAATCAAATTCTCCTTCATCACCGAGAAGCACTCCAACGTCCAACTTGATGTCGACTGATCTAAGTGGCAATGAAGGCTCCACAGCATCTGTGAAAGGCAGTGCCTCAGTGAAGTCCCTATCAGGGCTGTCACATTTTCAGTATTCCCAGATTGCAGGAAAGATTCCCAACAGCACAGGATCTTCCATACTGTCAGAGAGGTCGACTTTTGCCATGTCAGACAAGTCACACTCAAGGGTAGATCTGGATACCAGTGTGCTGAACGATTCACAGAGCAGCTCTGATGATGAACTCTGTGACGTTGATGATCCTATTTACAACAACTCGTTGTGCACTGAGGATTCTGCTAAGCTGCTTCTGTCAGAGGAGGATAATAAACTGCTGGAGATGGAAGGAATTTCAATTGGAAGGCATCTGAATATGTTCCAGTGCCCATTCTGCTCTTTTTTGGCTAAACATCATAGCAGTATCTCTCACCATATAGAAAACATACACTTAACCAGCCAAACCACCTTGTACAAGTGTGATGAGTGTACATTTCTTTGTACGAGTTCAGTAAAATTTGCCACACATAAGCAATGCCACAGTGGCTCCTCTTCTGAATGGGACATCATGGACCTAACCAATGAAAGCCAAGATGGCCAAATTGAAGATTCAGTCAATGGAGGAAATGGCAGCTCTACCATGAATGGCCAGAAATCCATCGATGTAGAAGAAGAAAATTCTCATCATTGTTCACTCTGTAATTTTTCCACAATGACACTGAAAGGTTTACGTGTCCACCAGCAACATAAGCACTCATACTGTGATGGGATGCAACCCACAAGTCAAGACGATTCATTAAATGAGCAGCAGGATTCTGAATCGGAATCATATGGCACACTGAACTTTGTGCAAAAAACTCAAACGTCAATCCTTGGATTTTCCTCCAGAAAGCACCTTATTGGAAAGACAGCCAGGAAGTCCATAAATGACTTGCCTCTGGATCTGTCCCCGGTCAAGAAACGGACAAGAATCGATGAAATTGCAAACAACCTTCAAAGTAAAATCAGTCAGAGTCAGCAGCAAGAGGATGTTATTAATCTCGATGATATGGAGGATGAGGAAGAGGAAAGTGAAAATCACGTCGATGAGAAGAAAGAGAAGGAGAACTCTGAGATTCAAAGTCGACGCTTCACCTACAATACACAGCATTTGTACATCAGGAAACCTGGTTTTGTTCAAACAGAGCGTGGTGTCGGCAAAAGGAAGCGTAGCTTGCAGTCCAAGTTAACATCAAGAAACATTCCTATCCAAGTCACTGTCTCTGACGATGAGGACAGTTTTGGTGCAGAGTCTAAAGATATCCAAGATCAAAGCAGTCGAGACAGCAGAGAGACGTATCAAGAGAGCACCGAGTACACAGAGGAACCTGGTAACCTTTTCTACTGTAAACACTGTGAGTACCAAAACAAGTCTGCTCGCAGTGTTAGCACCCATTACCAGCGTATGCATCCCTATATTAAATTTAGCTTTAAATACATTCTTGATCCAGAGGATCAGAGTGCTGTCTTCCGTTGCCTAGAGTGTTTCATAGAATACAACAACTTCAGTGACTTACACCAGCACTACATGGATCACCATCCAGAAGCTAGCAATGTTCTCAACTTTAACCAACCAGATTTGGTGTACACATGTCGCTTCTGTTCATACACCAGCCCAAATGTGAGAAGTCTGATGCCTCATTACCAAAGAATGCACCCCTCAGTGAAAATCAACAACGCCATGATCTTCTCAAGCTACGTAGTCGATCAGCCTCAGAAAGGAAGTACAGAGTCACAGACACTGAGAGAAATCTTGAATTCGGGGCCCAAGAGCTTCACCAACTCTGCCTCAAGGTCTTCTTCCAGTCCCGCCCTTAAAAACCCGATCAAAACACCTGACTCAAATATGGACTCTGAAGCCTTTAGAGAAATCGTTGATGGTAACGTTGTGGTGTACAACTGTGACATGTGCTCATTTGCAAGCCCCAATATGCACTCTGTATTGGTTCACTATCAGAAAAAGCATCCTGAACAGAAGGCATCATACTTTCGCATACAGAAGACCATGCGGGTCATATCAGTAGATCGAGCGCAATCATCAACCAACTCCACGTTTACCCTGTCAAGCACTCCAAAGCCCTCAAATGCTGTTATGCCCTTGACTCTAGATGACGAGCTTTACTACTGCAAACACTGTGTTTACAACAACCGATCTGTGGTGGGAGTTCTAGTTCATTACCAAAAGCGCCATCCAGAAATTAAGGTGACTGCTAAATACATAAAGCATGCACCTCCTACACTTGGGTTGATGAAGCTCATGGATGAGTTGCAGATTGCACCTCCTAAACAGTTTCTGAAACAGTTAAGCACCAATGCATCTGAAGGATCCAATCATTTGCATCCAAAAGGAACTGCAGACAAGGGTGAGGGTGAGATGTTGTTTTTCTGCCAGCACTGCGACTACGGGAACCGCACTGTGAAAGGAGTGTTGATCCATTACCAGAAGAAGCACAGAGATGTAAAGGCAAATGCAGATTTGGTTCGAAGACATACCGCTGTGGTTCGCAGTCAAAGGGAAAGGGCTCAGATGATCCAAACAGGAAGTTCTACATCCACTGCAACCTCAGCCACTGATGCAGAGAAATCCAGAGCACTTAGATCTTTAAAGTGCAGACACTGTGCCTACACATCTCCCTATGTGTATGCCTTGAAGAAGCATCTTAAGAAGGATCATCCCACTGTGAAGGCCACAGCTATGACCATCTTGCGCTGGGCTTATCAAGATGGGATCTTGGAGGCTGGTTATCACTGTGAATGGTGTATTTATTCCCATGCTGAGCCCAGTGGGCTGCTCATGCATTACCAAAGACGACACCCAGAGCACAACGTTGATTATGCTTATATGGCCAGCAAGCTGTGGGCTGGTCCTGATACGTCCACCTCCAAGCAAGTGGGCAACTCTGAGATAAAGCACTACCAATGCAGAGATTGTGCCTTTGAGGCTTGTTCTGTTTGGGACATCACCAACCATTACCAAGCTGTTCATCCGTGGGCTATCAAAGATGACGAGTCTGTTCTCATTGACATCATTAAAGGAAATCATACATCAGATAAGCTTATGGCTGCAGTGGGAAAGGGAAATGTCTCAACATCCAGCCCATTCAACAGTCACCAGTCTGATGAAGGCACTGTGGAGATTAGCAGGTCGGCACCTGAACATCATCCCCACCTTTCCTTCTCCACCAGCTCCTCTATATCAAACAATCCCTACCAGTGCACTGTGTGTCTGTCTGAGTACAATAGCCTTCACGGACTTCTGACTCACTATGGCAAGAAACACCCAGGTATGAAAGTGAAGGCTGCGGACTTTGCACAGGAAGCAGACATCAATCCTAGTTCAGTTTACAAGTGCAGGCACTGTCCGTATGTAAACTCGCGCATCCATGGGGTTCTTACACATTACCAGAAACGGCATCCGCTGGTCAAAGTAACAGCTGAAGACTTTGCTGATGACATTGAGGAGGTCAAAGATTTGGTGCCAGATGGAGATGAAAGATCAAAAAACCAGAGGCAGGGATACGGTGCCTACAGATGCAAGATGTGCCCTTATACTCATGGAACACTTGAGAAACTGAAGATTCATTATGAGAAATATCACAACCAATCTGTTTCGGATATATTTACGCCAACGCATATGCAATCCTCGGTTAGAAAAGAGGACACTGTCGCTGAATGCAGTGCTAGCAGTATAACTGAAGCATCTGAGAGATGTGAGTTTGACCTTACCCTCTCAGAATTTGCAAAGGGAGAGAAACATACCGTGTTCAGATGTCAGCTCTGCAAATACTTCTGCTCAACCAGGAAGGGTATCGCTCGGCACTACCGCATCAAGCACAACAACGTACGAGCTCAGCCTGAAGGCAAGAACAATGTCTTTAAATGTGCCCTCTGCTCCTACACCAACCCCATCCGGAAAGGTCTGGCTGCTCACTATCAGAAACGGCATGACATCGATGCTTACTACACACACTGTCTCGCTGCTTCCAAGACCTTGGGTGAGAAACCAAACAAAGTGACTGTACCTCTGGCTTCTGAAGAAGATAAGTCAGCAATGAGTGAGGAGCTGAGGCAAGCAGTTGACCGAAGGAAGTGCTCATTGTGCTCTTTCCAAGCATTCAGCAGGAAAAGCATTATCTCACACTATGTCAAGCGCCACCCGGGGGTTTTTCCAAAAAAGCAATCCTCCAGCAAACTTGGTCGTTACTTCACTGTGATTTATCCCAAGGATCCAGAGACACCAGCCATTATAGAGGATGTAGAACTGGTGGAAGTAAAATCAGAGAATGATGGGGAAAACATGGAGAACAACCTAGAATGGCCACAATTCAAGTGCATGAAGTGCTCTAAGCTGACTTTTGATACCACAGACCTTCTCGTCTCACATTATAATGATTACCACAGTAATGAGCTCAAGCGGGACTTTGTCACCATACAGAGCCCAGTAGAGGAAGGCGCAGAGCTCTACCAATGTGCTCACTGTGAAATCAAGTTCCTCACTCTTCCTGAACTTAGCATCCACCTTACGAAGCACAATGAGAAGTTTGAGAAAAGGACAGTGCTTCATGAACGGAGGAAGCAGCTCCAGATCAGGCGTAAATCCACAGAGACACTGGAGACACAACCAGAAAATAAGGTGAGCTGTAATGAATGTTTTTGTTTTATTTATCATTGTGAATGTTTAAGCTTTATGCTAAAACTGACCAAACCAATTCCTCGTCACTTGTTTCACAGATGGATGTCTCAACTGAAAAAGCTCCTATTGGCTATCGATGCAACTTTTGTGTTGAGATTCACCCAACACTTAGAGCTATTTGCAACCATCTGAGGAAGCATGTTCAGTACGGCGAAGTCAAAGAAGGACATGTGGAGGTAAAAATGAGACACTATTCATGTTTTACTTCCTCGCAACTGAATTGTATGAAAACTGCATCATCTTGGAATTTTATTTTTTAGATAACTTTCTCTATAAGCTACCATTATATGTTTGTTGCTGTGGTTACATCTTGCAGGCTTTATTTTGTGATCAGACATAAGTTTTATTTATTGAAATAGATGAAATTGCAATGAAATATAAATATAAAATTTAATTACTGTAGCTAAAATAAAAATATCATGAATGCAATTATGTAAATATGAAAATTATATGTAAATCTGTTTCCTCTGACAGCAGGGAGTGGTGGAAATTTCTGATGGTATCGCCAACGGCAGTATGGAGGATGCGGTCACTACAGACACTATTACCACTGAGACAGGGAATGACGTGTTGGTCACCATGGCGACAGACATCACAGAGAGAGTTCCGGAACACCAATGCGATATGTGCGATCGAGTTTTCATGTCCATGCAGGGACTCCGATCTCATGAACGAAGCCATTCGGCCACAGCGATGATCAACAGAGACGACAAGTACAGTTGCCAGTACTGTCAGTTCCAGTCAGCATTCAGGCACAAGTATGGAGAAATATACACTTTATACTTTATTTATCATTCCAGGAAAAATGTTAGCATGGAACCAACTTTTGTTCATCTGCAACTGTATCAATTTTTTCACTTCAGTCTGGACCGACACGTTCAGTCTCATCACGGACATCATAAACCATTCCGCTGTAAACTCTGTCCCTTTAAATCAGCCTACCTGAGCCGCCTGAAGAGTCACCTGCACAAATCACATGCAGGTACACACACACACACACACACAGCTGCTGAAATCACATGCAGGTACACATACCTGCACAAATCACACACAGATACACACGCACACATAGACATTCACACTTACGTAAAAATCTGATGCTGCACAAATCATGTGTAGGTATACACACACACCTGCACAATTCCCATGCAGACAGACACACACACTGACACAAATCACACACAGGCACATACACACACATGCACCTGCACAAATCCAGTGCAGGTGTACACACACACCTGCGCAAATCACACACAGGTACACACATACACAAACACATACACACCTGCACAACTGTTTTTTGTTTATCTGTGATGTATTTCTAGGTGTTAATTATTGTTGTTGTTGTTGTTCTTGTAGTCTTTGTTGTTGATTATGTTGATTGGATTTTGATATTGTTGTTTGTTTGTTTGCTTCAGGTGAGAACACGTATAAGTGCATCTCATGTCCATTCTCGACTATGACGATCAGTCAGCTGAAGGATCACTCACTGCAAGAACACGGAGAAACTCTCACACTGCCCCGACTGAGAGCCCGAGCTGCCTTGCGCAGCACACACACACTCACACACAACAGTGCACAACACACACCTAGCGACGCCACCACCAACGGTACGTACCTATACTGTACTCATGTCAAAGGTCACGCATTTAGACCAATAATAACACACGCATAGACATGCATTATCCTCACACAGGGTGTGTTATTGAGCTGATAGGGGGTGTGAAGTGTGTTGTAGCAGGAAAACACAATAAATCATTTACATTTTCAGTATGATACTCGACACCCAAGATTAAACTGCTACTCATCCTGATAAACTATGTCAGTAGATTGGACGGTAAATATCAAATCTATACTAATCCAGCATTTCAAGGTGCTATCAGATCAGTATTCCACCCTCGCTATCACAGTGGTGCATCCCTGAAGAAACCACTATAAAGAAAACAAACACTTAAACACACGTTAATACACCCTCTTCAACACAATTGCCATCAATTTCATCTAGTCTCTGTAATTTTAATTAAGACTCTATAGTTTTGAGTACATGCGCTCTGTGTGTCTTTCTCTCATTCTGTTGCTCTCTCCCTCCCTCCCTCCCTCCCTCCCACCCACCCACCCTCCATCTCTCTCCCTCTGTCTCTCTCTCTTCCTCTCAGACACTGTGGCGTATTTGGAGCCGCCGGATGTTCAGCAGCAGTTGAGTCATTACCAGTTGGCATCTCGTAATCAGGCCCCACCCACTCTCTTGTCGGGTTCTCCTGGCCCATCCCCATTGACAGGGGCAGAGACGTTGGGGGCAGCTCTGTCCCGTCCTGACTCCACCCTAACCTGTGAATTCTGTGAGTTCAGCTCAGGTTATATGCAGAGTCTGAGGAGACATTACCGAGACCGCCACGGAGGAAAGAAACTCTTCAAGTGCAAAGACTGTTCCTTCTTCACCTGCTACAAGTAACTACATCATCATAACCATAATAGTCAGCATAACCACTGTGTGTTTGTTTTGGTGTTTGTTTTTGGTTTTGGTGTATATCTTGGTATTTGTCTTCATTTTGGTGTTTATTTTTGTGTTTGCTTTGATGTTCATTTCAGTGTTTTCATTGCGATTGTTTTTGTTTGATTTGTTTTGTTGTCTGTTTTGATGTTTAGTTTGGTGTTTATTTGGGTTTGCTTGGGTTTTTGCATTTGGTGTTTTGTTTGATATTCATTTCGGTATTTTGTTTTTTCCTTTGGCATTTATTTCAGTGTTCATTTCAGTTTGTTTTAGTGTTTTGGAGTTTTGTGTGGTGTTTGTTTGGGTATTTATTTGGTGTTTATCTTGCAGGTCCACCTTCACCCTGCATGTGGAGGCCGGACACAGTCCCCCCTCTGATGATGGACTGAGAGAACTGCGTTGTCCTTTCTGTCTCTATCACACCAAGTCCAAGAGTCACATGATCGACCATGTCCTCCTTCACCGAGGTATGGACACAGCATCCACTATACCACCATCCATTACACCACCTTTCTCTATACCACCGTCCACTGCACTACTGTCCTCTATACCACCATCCACTGCACATCTGTCCACTACACAACTGTCCTCTATACCACTGTAAACTACACACCTGTCCACTACACCACCGTCCTCTATACCACCGTACACTACACATCCATCCACTACACCACTGACCACTTCACCACTGTCCTCTATACAACAGTCCACTGCACATCTGTCCATTACACCACTGTCTTCTGTAGCACTGTCCACTACATTACACATCTATCCACTACACCACTGTCCTCTATACCACCGTACACTACATCACCGTCCATTACACCACCAACCACTGCACATCTGTCCACTACACCATTGTCCACTGCAACACCATCCTCTATACAACCATCCACTGCACATCTGTCCACTACACCACTGTCTATTACACCACTATCCACTACACCACCATCCATTATACCACCGTCTTCTATATAACTGTCCACTGCACATCTGTCCACTACACCACCATCTGTTATACCTCTGTCCTTTGTACCACCGTCCACTACACCACTGTCATCTTTACCACCGTCCACTGCACATCTGTCCACTACACCACCATCTGTTATACCTCTGTCCTCTATACCACCGTCCACTACACCACTGTCATCTTTACCACCGTCCACTGCACATCTGTCTACTACACCACTGTCCTCTGTCACCGTCCATTATACATCTGTCCACTACACAACTGTCCTCTATATCACCGTCCACTACACATCTGTCCACTACAGCACTGACCACTACACCACCATCCTCTATACAACTGTCCACTGCATATCGGTCCACTACACCACTGTCCTCTATACCACCGTCCACTACGCATCTGTAAACTACACCGCCGTCCTCTATACCACTACACATCCGTCAACTACACCACCATCCTCTATACCACCATCCATTACACATCTGTCCACTACACCACCATCCTCTATACCACCGTACACTACACATCTGTCCAACACATCTGTCACTGTACATTACGCCACCATCCACCACTTCACGTTCCACTACGTCACCGTCGTCTACACTGCCATACGCTACACCACTGTCCCCTACACCACTGACCACTACACCACCATCCTCTACACTACTATCCTCTTAACCACTGTCCTCTATAAAATAGTACTGATCATCATTTCTCTCTCTGTCCCCCCCAGAAGAGCGAGTAATCCCTCTGGAAGTGTCTCGTTCTAAACTGTCTCGTCACCTGGACGGTTTGATCTTCCGCTGTCATAAGTGCACGTTCACATGTTCAAGTGGCGACACTCTGCAGCAGCACATCGACAAACACGATGAACCCAAACCGTATGAGTGTCGACTGTGTTACTATGACACAAAACACCAGCAGCAGCTCGAGGATCACCTCCGAGACGAACACAAGGTCAGCCTCCATCCTCTGTCCCAAACAGCACACTTCAAAACTACGTAGTGTTCTTACTTAAACGTCAGCACTTTTTATGGCTCTGTCCTAAACACTAGAACACACAGATGCTATTCTAATGAAACTGATGGTTTTCTGCTCTGTATAGTGATGATATGGCAAAGTTGTTTGTTTATGTCCTCTTTTTGCTACCAGGTGATCCGTAACTTTGAGCTGATGGGCCGAGTGAATCTGGACCAGCTGGATGTTCTGAAAGAGAAAATAAACAGTGAAGAGGAAGAGGAAGTGAAGGAGGAAGAGGAAGAAAAGGAAGAACTGGTGGCCATTGATGAAGAAGAGCAAACTGAGGAGGCAGGAAGAGAAGAAGAAAAAGAGATGGAGGAGGAAGTGACAGCCACACAGGAGGAGAGTAAACAGGAAGCAGAGACAGCGGGTAAACAATAAACTACATCGTTGCATAAAAATTATTATTGAGAATTATTATATTCTCTTAAAAGTGCTATCATTTGAATTATACATTTATTTACCACATTTAAACAGGACTGTGGAACTGGAAACATGAACACTAGTGAATTTACAAGCCTCTGTACACCACTACAATGGATTTGAAATGAAGCAGTCAAGGTGTGATTGAAGTGTAGACTTTCAGCTTTAACTCAAGGGTTTAACAGCCATTTTTTACATAGTCCCTCCATTTTCACAGGCTCAAAGGTAATTGGACAATTGACTGATAAGCAGCTGATAAGCAACATGGCCAGGTGTAGCCTTTTTCCTCCTTATTACATGATAAATTAAGGAGATAAAAGGTCTGTAGTTGATTCCAAGTGTTGAATTTGCATTTGGTAGCTGTTCATGGGAACTCTCAATATGCGGTCCAAAGAGGTGTTGATGCAAGTGAAGAAAGCCATCGTTAGGCTGAAAAAAAAAACAAAACAAAACCAGACCTATCAGAGAGATTTTAGGATTTTAGGAGTGGCCAAATCAACAATTTGGTAAATTCTCAAAACGAATGAATGCAATAGTGAGCTCAGCACACCAAAATGCCTGGAAGACCATGGAAGACAACTAAAGTGGATGATCGCAGAATTCTTTCCTTGGTGAAGACAAACCCCTTCACAACATCTAGCCAAGTCAAGAACACTCTCGAGGAGGCAGGTATTTTATTGTCAAAGTCTACAATTTTGACACCTTCAAAGACACCTTTATGAATGTAAATACAGAGGGTTTACCTCAAGATGCAAACCACTGGTAACACTCAAGAACAGAAAGGCCAGATTAGACTTTGGTAGAAAACATCTTAAAAAAAAAAAAAAAAAAAAAAAAAAAGCCTGTTTATACTTTCTGCTGCAATAATAGGAAATACTGCAAAACTGATAGGATGGTGCTTCACAGTACAGATGGATAATGACCCAAAACATACTGCGAAAGCAACCCAAGAGCTTCTTAATGCAAAGAAATGGAATGTTCTTAAATGGCCGAGTCAGTCACCTGTCCTCGACCCAACTGAGTATGCTTTTCACTTACTGAAGACAAAACTGAACGCAGAAACACCCACGAACAAGCAGCAACCGAAGGCGGCTGTCATAAAGGCTTGGCAAAGCATCTCAAGGGAGGAAACTCAGCATTTGGTGTTGTCCATGGTACTGCAAAATATTTGCATCCAAGTATTAAAAATAATCCTTATGTTTATAATATGTTAGTTTGTCCAATTACTTTTGAGCCTGTGAAAATGGAGGGACTCTCTAAAAAATGGCTGTAATTCCTAAATGGTTAATGCAGTATTTTTGTTAAACCCCTTGAGTTAAAGCTGAAAGTCTACACTTCAATCACATCTGTCCAAATGCTTATGGACCCGACTGTATTGATTAAGCCTTTATTCCTACTGACTAACTGGCTCTCTCTCTGTCTTCCTCCTGTCTGGTTGTCTGTCTGTCTGTCTTTCTCTCTCTCTCTCTCTCTCTCTCTCTATCTCCCCATTTCTCTCCCCATCCCTTTCTGTGTGACTCTCTCCTGCCTGTCTGTCTGTCTGTCTGTCTCCGGTTTGGGATGGTGTGCTGCTACAGAAATGATGATGGCGTGTTCTCCGAGTGCAGGGAAGAAGTTTCCATGTGAGTTTTGTGGCCGAACTTTTTCTCTTAGTTTGGAATGGGAACGTCATGTTCTCCGACACGGCATGTGAGTGTCTGGCCTTCAGTTATTTTATGTTCGAGTACAATCAAAAGCACCACAGAAAATACATTAACTACATTATTATTATTATTATTATTATTATTATTATTATTCAGCTTCAGTACTTGGATTGAGACATTTTTTTCCTTTTCAGGACTGTTAACAGCAACATGAGAGCTATGAGCCCAGCTGCCTCAGTAACAATAACAGATGGAGGCATTGACCAATCAGCTAACACTACAGAAATTGAGAGAGTGTATCAGTCCAGCCTGTCGGAGAGTTCTGTTCAGAATGAGGAAGATTGAGAGACCAAAAATGACATATAGAAATGTACTGTGTTATAATGGTGTACGGTTTGTTGTTGAAAAAAAAAAAAAAAAACTAGGCTGCTTCATGGACACTTGATTTAAAAAAGTGAGGAAAAAAGCAAAACTGTTCATGGTTTTGAAGCATTGTTAGATTTTAAGTGTTAAACATGGGTTCTATAGGTTGTGTTACATCCTAGCTGTGTGTTAAATCGCTGATCCTTTAAAAAGTGTGACTTGGTCCCATAGGACAGATGCTAATAATATATTGGTAACCAATAGTGACGAATCTGTAAGAACTCTGTTCAGGTCAAATAAACACTTCCTGTAAGGTGACGTGTTAAAAATGTCCCCCATTTTACTTTCGTTCTGAATGCTAAATATATTAACGATAAAATGCTAAACCTAATCAAACTTTCAAACATGCACTGGGTGAAATATGATGAATGATTCATTCTACCAGAATTGTATTAAAGGAGCAGTTTGTGTTTCAGCACCCCCAGCGCCCCATGTTAGGGTAATATCAGTGAAATTTCATGTGAATTTTGTCCAGAAGATACTTAATTGGCTTAAGTATAGGACTGGACATTATGATTGATAATTATATTTATGATATTCTATATATTATATATATTATAGATACATTGGTCTCTATTTTTCTCCCAAATAAATTAATTATTAATTATATTTCTTTTAATTTAATTTTTAATTTTAATTATGTTTTTTTTTTTTATTTAGCAAACATTAATGGGTATTGGAATGGATTTTGTATTAGCCACTTAAATATTGTCCATATTGTCAAAAAAAAAAAAATTTGACTGCATTTTTAATTTTTTTAAAATTATATTTAATTTAATTGTATTATATTATATTACAAAAATATAGTAAGAAATTCCTGGCTGTGTTAAACGCCAATAAACATGTGTGTGATATCTTTTTATTTACATATATTTTGCCCATTTATCAACATAAAAACAGAATTTTTATTATATATGTTCAGGACACTAAATTACAGATCTTATTTTTAGCCAATTAAATATGTTAATGTTACGGCTTCATTTCTGTGAGCCAAAATTCATGTGTATCCTTTTTAGAACCATAAGGCTCTCTTTTAAACAGCTACATTTCTGTCCCAGTATCATTGTTCCTAATGCTATTAGAAACACCAAAATGACAGATATTCCTCATTTTAGCTATTTAAATACGAAGCTGTGATGATTCTGTAACACCTGACACACAGATCGTGTGATTTGACCTGAACGCTGACTTACAGATTCAATATTTTTTTACATTTTTAGCCTTGTGTTAATCTTTAATCCTGTAGCTGAATTCCTTCAGGAATAGTCGCCATCTTATTTGTATCAGACGTTTGTTGATTTTATTTTTATTTAATTTTTTTAGTATATGGACAAACACTGGGCCCCAAAGTTTTGTAGCAAATTGCTACTGTAGTTTTATTCTATTTTTAATTCTAATTTTTATTTCATTTCTGCTGCTTTTAAGGCATGTTCCTGCACTCCGTCGTGTATGAAAGCAAAACAAAAAAACTGTTTATGTGATAACTTACAGCACCTTCAACTCCATAGCTCCATTTTTTTGTGCATGATTACAAAAAACAAGAACTGAAGAAGAGTAGCATTTTGGGTTTAGCTATTTTATATTGAGCAGCTCGTCCCAACAAGCAATTACGACAATAAAATATTGTTTTATTTGAATAATTGTTTTTATGCTTCTCCTTAAAGGAACAATGAATAGATTGTATGCGATGAAAGTTGCTGCTCAAAAACCCTGAAGCCTTATTATTATTATTATTATTATTATTATTATTATTATTGAGGTCATTTTGCTCCATTTCTTTCCAAACACAATCTGGTGCAGTTACAGTACAATACAGTCATGTCCCAAAATGAGGGAAAAATGTTTGGGCAGTGAGATAAATTTTGTCCTGTTCAACAGCAATCCCATAAATCTCAGAGAATTCTCAGAATAAATTAGTAAATTTTTTGAAACAAAATATTGTAATAATTGACTCTGTATTTAATGTTTTTATCATAGTATTACACAATTACCTACATAATAAAAGTTTAATTTCGGCACGTGTCTGTGCGCAATAAAGCAAAAATCATTTATAAATAGTTTAGAATTCATCACTTTTTTGATAATGAAACAGAAATCATCAGGATCTGTGACATCACTGATGAAAAAAAAACCTCCTACACGATTGTCTTTCCTGCCTTGTCTGATTAGCGAGGAAGGAGAACCCAGCTCTATTCTGGGTAATCTGCTATTTCTTTTTTTTTTTTTTTTTAACAGAAGCTTCATGTCAAGTGTTTGGGAATGTGGTGGGTTTTTTTTTTTTTTTGGTGTCGTCCATATTTAACAAACAAAAAAAAAAGTCGTTTTGTGTGGTTATAGGACATACTTTTCTTTTTCTACCTTTAAAAAAGAAAAAAAAATTGTTTCTTTCTTTATAAGCCTGAAAGTTTGTAAAAGACGGAAACCCGTTAAATTCTGAACACACTGGATTGTTGTACATATGATTTAGAGTTTTGTTTGTTTGTTTGTTTGTTTGTTTGGTTTGGAGTTAGTTGGACAGTAGCCCCTCCATCTCGCCTTCTTCCTGTGAAACCCGTGACGTTGACTAGAAGTTTGTTGTTTACACTTTGATTTCTGGATATTCTGTAAATATTGTAATTCATCGGGTTTTTTTTAACTTGTTAATAAAGTTATCAGATAATGAGAAGCACACGGGTCTGCATTCTTCTGTTCCACTCACACATGGGTTTTAACCAACTTAAAGTCGCTCTCACAATCTGCAAGATAAATCATATTAGACATGAACTTCACCATCATTCAGCGTAAAGCGGGAGAAACTAATCTGGGGTAAAGCTTGTTTAAGCTCCATCCAAATCAATCACACAGCTGCCACTGTTCTCTTTAAGACCTAGCATGTAAAAGCTAACAAGTGACGGAAGCTAACTAGCGAATGAAAGTGCAGGTTTAAGGTGGTGTTGGTGTAAATCAGATTTATAAAGCACTTTAATAAATCACCCACACGAATCACGAGTTAAAATACTATAATGTTAAAACCTCACGTTTCATCTGTAGGTCTTTTCATGTACAGTTGTATGCAAAAGTTTGGGAACCCCACACCCACACATATTTTGTTGGTTTTTGAAGTGAAAAGAAGTAAAGACCTCTGTAGCAAGGCTTTTTTTTTTTTTTTTTTAAAGGTAGGCTAACGAGCCTGGTCCTTCTTGTTACAAATTTGTATGCCTAAAATACCCTTAAAATATACTTCAAAGAGAAAGGAAGCTATTGAAGAAAAACTATTTTGGACATTCGACCTTGCTGTGGCTTTGATCCTGTTTGGATCAATTCCAATATTTTACCAGTTCATCTGCTGGATACAATGATAATTCCATATAAATACTACAACCATTCAAACACTCGTTCTTGAGATAGCGTGCTAATGAGAATCTTGGACAGACGCAGACGGACACATGGACAAGTCGAAAACATACTGCCACCTAGCGGTGGAGGCATAATAATAATCTTCTTTCGGCTGTCCCGTTAGGGGTCGCCACAGTGGATCATTGGTCCGTATATTTGATTTGGCACAGTTTTTCGCCAGATACCCTTCCTGACACAACCCTCCCCAATTTTATCTGGGCTTGGGACCAGCATTGGGAGTGCACTCTCTCGTGCAACCCCAGTGGCTGGGGTTGGTTCCCTGGCCAGGAATCGAAACGGGGACATGGCGGCGAGAGTGCCGAGGCATAACCACTAGTCCTCCAGGGACCCGGTGGAGGCATAATAATAACATTATAATAAAATTTTTTTCCAAATGTTAATGCACAGTACTTTATATTTGATTAACTTAAAAAATAGAAAAAAATTGTGGCAGGTGCAAAAGTTTGGATGCCCTGATTAAGTCAGTACTTAGTAACACCTCCTTTGGCAGATATCACAGCTTGCAGAGGCTTTTTGTAGCCAGCTAGGAATCTTTCATTTCTTGTTTTAGGAATGTTCAACCAATATTTCTTGCAGAACATTTATAGTTCTGAGATATGTTTGGGCCATCTTGCATGCACAACATGTTTAAAATCTACCCATAGATTTTCAGTTGTGTTCAAGTCAGGGGACTGTGAGGGCCGTTCCAAAAGCTTCAGCTTGCATTTCTTGAAGTAGTTCATGGTGGACTTTGAGGACTTTGGATCATTGTCCTGTTGTAGAAGCCATTCTCTTTTCAGCTTAAGTCTCTTGACTGACTGTGTCACATTTGCTTCCAGAATTTGCTGATATTTACTGGAATCCATTCTTCCATCTACCCATGCAATGTTTGCTCTGCCACTGGCTGCCACACAACCCTAAGCATAATAGTTTCACCCCAGGCTTAATAGTTTGCAAGGTTTTCTTTTCATCAAATCGTACTTTTTTCTCCAAACATACCTTTGGTGATTGTGGCCAAAGAGTTAAATTTTTAATTCATCAGTACGCAATACTTTTTTCCAAAATGCCTCAGCTTATCTACATGTTGTCTTGCATACTTCAGACATCGACTTTTGTGATAAGGTCACAGGTAAGGTTTCCTTCTGATGACTCTTCCATGCAGATCATGTTTGTGCAAGTAATGCTACAGAGTAGAATGGTGCACCGCTCATGTGTCAGCTAAACATTCCTGCAGGTCCTTGCTGTCATTTGGGGATTTTGCTTTGCCTTTCTGCCCGTATGCATACAGGCAGTTCTATTTGAGAGTTTTCTTAGCCTTCCACATCTAGCCTTGACTTCCACAGTTCCCCTTAAGTGCCTTCCTCTGCTTTGTAGGCATCGATTAGCTTAATTTTCAGATCCTCAGTCAGCTGCTTAGAGAAGCTCATGGTTGTTGATTTGAGCATAAGGTTCAAAGAGTTTCCTAATGACAATTCTTGACCTGAATAACAAGTCCTAACAAGTAAATCAAGGCCTAACAAGTTAATTTAGTTCTGAGACTTTATTCAAAATGTGAAAACTTTTGCACATGATATAATTATGATTGTATTATTTTCTATTTGTTAGGTTAATTGAATATAAATGAACTACGCATTAACATTTGCATAAATGTTATTTTTTAAACATTTGCTACAGAGATTGTTTTACTTCACTTCAAAAATCAACAAAATGTGTGATTTGCACAAGAGTACCCAAACATTTACAAACAAATGTATACTTCATAATTAGGGCACTAGTTATCCTGCCTAATGTGTTGTGATTAGCACTTGGAGCAGTTTGGCATTACAATGTGTGGATCAGCTCCTCAGGGACACGGTGACGTGTTTTGGGGAATTTTTATCTGGGAAACCGTTCTGTTCCTGCAGGCCATCACCTCCCATTGCCTCTGCATCTGTCACCTTGTTAATCTGTCTTTCTGTTACACACAAACACACAGTGACGGGGGGACATGAGCGGGAACAGGCCGAACTGGATATTTATACAGTATAAAGTAAAAAAAATGCAGATTAAAAAAGTTTAAAGTTACTGGTAAGTATAATGTTTAAATAAATTTATGTTAATTTAAATAAAGATTTTTTCTCATATTTTTAAACTCAGATCATAAATCAGGAGCTCTGTTTCTGATCTTCAATTTTTATCCATAAGAACATTTCCTAAATGTAAATAAATCAAAAGTGGTGTTTTGGAGCTTTTTGTACCTGTCCCTTAGCACAGTATATCTAGAAAAAAAATACAAAAAATGTTTTGGAAATATTTTCATCTTAATTTTATAGTTCATCATCTTTGGGAAAACTCTTTTGATTCTAGACTTATGTTCGTTCAATTAAATGCATATTATCCACCCCCAGTGACGTGTCTTGCTCTACACTACCAGCATTTTAACAGTAAACATGGTTTGTTGGTGTGTTTTAGGCACTGTGTCTTCCTGTACGCTTTTTCCTTTTTCGACCATCGTTTTCTGGAGAAAAAATGGTTGGAGTTTATTCATATGGAACAGGGTGGAATTTGTGCAAGTTGGTGGTTTTTAACAGGCACTTTTCAGAAGAGTGTTTTACTAACTTGGGGCTGTTCAATGCTGGAATTTTTCTACCTCAGACAGATGGAGAATGTGGTTCCATCTTTATACACTGTCAGGGATTCTTTCTGTAAGAGTAAGTAATATCATTTTATCTACCATTAAATGCCTCCCAATGATGATCCTGCAGCTCATCTTCACCATCAGTGCTGCTGACACTCAACCTTGGCTCAAACACGTATGGCATACAGTTGTATACGAACGTTTGTACATCCCAGCCAAATTACATATTTTTGTTGATTTTTAAAGTCAAAAGAACTAAACACAAACTCTACAGCAAACTAACTAATGAATAACAAACATTTTTCATTAACCAAATGTTAATGCTGTTACCTTATATTTGATTAACTTAAAAAATAGAGAAAAAAAACCTATAATTGTGGCATGTGCAAAAGTTTGGACAACCCTCCAGTTGTAAAGTCTCAGAATTTAATTAACTCGTTAGGTCTTAATTGGCTCATTAGGACTCGGTATGCCCTAGGAATAATGTCATTAGGAATAACCATTTCAGACTGGAATAAATTCTCAGCAAACAGGGGTTCCTCTAAGCAGCTGACTGAAGGTCTGAAAATGAATCTAAATGATGCCTAAAAAGTAGAGGAAGGCTATAAAAAGATATCTAAGTGCTTTAAGCTCACAATTTCCACTGTCCAAAATGTCTTTAAGAAATGGCAGTTAAGGGGAACTATGGAAGTCAAGGCGAGATATTGAAGACCAAGAAAAATCTCAGATAGAACTGCCTGTATGTTGGCCAGAAAGGCAAAGCAAAATCCCCAAATGGCACTAAGGATCTGCAGGCTGACACATGAGTGGTAGTGCACCATTTTACTTTGCAGCAATGCTTGCACAAAACCATGATCTGCATGGAAGAGTTATACCTAACCTCTGACCTAATCACAAAAGTCAATGTCTGAAGTATGCAAGACAACATCAAGATAAGCCAGAGGCATTTTGGAAACAGTGCTATGGACTGATGAAGTAAAAATCACCAAAGGTATGTTTGGAGGAAAAAAAAGAGTAGCATTTGATGAAAAGAATACCTTGCCAACTGTTAAGCATGGGGGTGAATCTGTCATGGTTGTGTGGCAGCCAGTGGCACACGAAACATTGCACAGGTAGATGGAAGAATGGATTCCAGTAAATAGTCAAGAGACTTAAGCTGAAAAGAGAATGGCTTCTACAACAGGACAATGATCCAAAACATACCTCAAAGTCCACCATGAACTACTTCAAGAAATGCAAGTTGAAGCTTTTGGAACGGCCCTCACAGTCCCCTGACTTGAACATAACTGAAAATCTGTGGGTAGATTTTAAACATGTTGTGCATGCAAGATGGCCCAAAAATATCTCAGAACTATAAATGTTCTGCAAGAAATATTGGTTGAACATTCCTAAAACAAGAAATGAAAGATTCCTAGCTGGCTATATAAAGCCTTTGCAAGCTGTGATATCTGACTTAGTAGGGTGACCAAACATGTGCACATACCACAATTACTATTTTATTGTTTTCTATTCTTTAAGTTCAGCATATACAACATAACTATGCATTAATATTTGCAGGTAGTAAGTAGTTTGTAAGTAGTGTTCTGCAGAGGTTGTGTTTACTTCTTTGCACTTAAAAAAAAATCAACAAAATATGTAATTTGGTAAGGGGTTCCAAAACTTTTGCATACAACTGTAGCTTTGAAAATGTAAATTCAAGTAATTTAAATAGCACTTTTACATTAGGACGATCATTCACATAAAGATCTTTGTATATCACATGTCATAAGTCATGCTGAATTTGTTCACTTGCTCTTTTTCTAGAACCGTGGTTCATGTCCTATCTGAAATATTGTAATTACAAGGTAAGCGCACTTAGATGCCACCACAATGTTGTAATTACAACTCGCGAACTAGCATTGTTCCATGAACCCTGACTTTCTGATCTGGGGGGCGTGTCATTAACAAAATGTGATGGTAGCCGCCAAAATGAACGTGACGTCTGCAGCAGACAGTAAGATCCATCCATTTTCTGTACCTCTTGTCCTACACTGTGTCACAGGGAGCCTATCCCGGGGAAACTCAAGGCACAATTGCACACACACACACACACACACACACACTACAGGCAATTTAGAGATGCCAGTCAGCCTACAATGCATGTCTTTGGACTGTGGAGGAAACCGGAGTACCCGGAAGAAACCCCCAAAGCATGGGAAGAGCATGCAAACTCCACTCACGCAAGGCAGAGGCAGGAATCGAACCTCCAGCCCCTGCACGCAAGGCAAATGTGCTAACCACTGTGCCAAGATGGTAAGATTTAATAGTCAAACTAAATTTTAATTAAGATTTAGATAATTAGATTAAAATTTTTATTTTAGATAAATTTTTTATGTAAACTATTCAGTTTTTCACTTTTGTTCATAAAGGCTAAATAAACTTCTTGTCGTTTATAATGAAAAAAAAAATAAAAACAACAGAATTTTTCTCACGTCGTCCATATTTCTGACCAAAACCACTCGAACACACACGTTGTAATGACCACCTCCGAGCTCGTGCGCGCGAACCTCTGAGGAGCTCTTGACGGCAGCCTCTGTCTTTAAGAAGCCACAGCCAATTAGAGAAAAGGGGGCGGTCCTGTTTACTGAAATCAAACGTCCATCATAGAGCCATACTGCGCAGGCGTGTAAAGAGCTGTTGGCGCATGCGCGCTGTGCACCTGGTTTGTTTATGCGCTGCAAAAAAGGCGAGAGCGTAATGGCGGCGAGCAGGCTGTGATGAGCTAGCGAAAATAGCCTGGACTCACTGTCACACCTTGGGAAAGATCACAGTCTCTCCTCACACACGCGCGGAAACTGCTCAAAATGCAGATCACACTGAAAACCCTGCAGCAGCAGACGTTTAAAATAGACATCGACGCGGAGGAGACGGTGAGAGATGTTCACTCGGCGGAAGGGCTCGAGACACGGGGCCGCGAAAGTTGGCTTGTGGCTCAGCTATGCTAACGCTACACATATACCCACGTAGTGCGTGTTTGCTGCAGCTATAAGATGCTAAACCACGTCGCATATGGAAACTGAATATGATTTTATCTTAGTTTCGAACATTTACGGAGAATAGCTCAACTGTGAGCTAGTTTAGTTGAGAGAGAAAAGTTGAGAACGCCAGCAAATAGATGCTAAGCTAATTAGCCAGCTAACTCTCAGCTATCCACGTTACCATGATGGCTAACTAGCATGTCTGATGTTAGTGTTAGTTTGTGAACTTAGTGTGAACGTCCTAATATATTCTAAGACCCAATCTGTTACAGTATTTATATCGTTATTTATTGTTAGTATTTAACAAAGTTTAAACTTGTTAGCAAGCTGTCCTGCCCTTCGGCTAATTGTATAGTTAGCGCTAGCTGACGTTTACGGATAAACTCTGCGTTCATTAGTCGTTAGGAAAACGTGTGGATCAACATGCTCGTTTCTTTATCATCTCTGTGTAACACAGTGATTTTAGCAAATGGCGCTTTTTGAACTTTTAATTACGAACACAGAAATAGTTGTGCTATCTGGCTACTATGCTAACGTTAGCGTGCTAGCATTGCGTGGCCTGCTGAATCACATGCAAGCTAGCTGGATAATTAACCAACTTAAATCCGATCATTTCTGCAGTTTTTTTGGTTTTGTATTTTTACGCAAATGAGCACGGTGAGTTTATTGATTACAGGTTGTCACTCAGTTTTCCCCTGATATGAATCCCAATTGTCATTTGTGTCGTTTTTATGAAATCTTGAAAAAAAAGGAGAGAGAAAGTTGAGCTCGGGCCTGAACCCGTGCAGCTGCAGTGACTAGAAATCATTTTCACACCTCCATCAGCACTCTGAGCCAAACTAATGTCTGAGACTCAGTGGCAATGCAGTCGGATTTTTGTCTTTATAAAAGATCAAAATTACTGATTTATTATTTAACATTATACCACACTACTCTTTCTGCTTGATCACAAGTTGTTGATTAGTTTTCTATACCAGCAGCTCTGACCGTAGTGCAATCACAGGTTTATAATAATGCACTCATTCTAATACCTTATCATTTCTATAATAATAACTCATTCAAAGGGGCTTGTATGCCACATGTTGATATGATGATTTTTTTTTCCTGTAAGGAGACATTTATTTAACATTTATTCATGGTCTCCAGGGTCAGTGCTTTTTAAGTCATGTGTAAAGCTGTGTAGGTTTTCCGTCGTGGTAGAGTCTTCAAGACAGGAGTTTAAGCTTTGCAGCCATTCATAGCTCCTATAACATAAGTTATAACAAGAACTTGCTTGGTTCACCAACGTTGAATAGCATTAAATGTAACTATAAACAGATTAAAAGTATGACGTGAAGTGTTACTGTGGGAAAACTGCTGTGTTCTAGGAAAATAATCATCCGCCGTGTGGTAACAGTAACTGTGCTCCATCACGCCATTCTGTCACTCAGTGTTATAGTGAAACAGCACGCCTCTATGTGTCATAAGGGTATGCAAACTTTTGCACTATAGTATAAATATAATTGGAACACAATTTATAACTCATTAAGGTCTTTTATTTAGCTAAATGTAACTTCAAC
This sequence comes from Pangasianodon gigas, assembly GCA_022758105.1. Lineage (NCBI taxonomy): Eukaryota > Metazoa > Chordata > Actinopteri > Siluriformes > Pangasiidae > Pangasianodon > Pangasianodon gigas. Next base: position 10,476,609 of record CM040468.1, on the reverse strand, counting down.
AAACAAAATGAGGACTAAGTACCCGTGGGTCAAATCTGACTTTTCGCTTTGTCATTCTATATTTGGTGTGTGTGTGTAGACATGTATGGAAACTTGAGCTGTGTTTCAAACTGTGTGCTGTAAGTGCAGTAGTGCAGTCACTCAGTGAGATGTAGTGCACTGGTAATAGCTGGGTGATGTGCTAGAACCTGTGAGAAATTATTTTTTGGTACTGCACAACAAACATCCAGCTACTATATAGTCAGCTTTGTAGTGTATAGCTTTAAACTGAAGTGTTGAGTGTGTGGTTTAAGACACAGCTGCCAAAATGGAATGTGTCCATGATGGTAATATTGTGTGATGGATATTATGTATTGGGGTTTGTGCGCATGTGTACAGCGCGCACTCCCACTGCACTGCTGATCTCTGCCTGTTTGTTTTCCAGGTAAAGGCGCTAAAGGAGAAAATCGAGAATGAGAAAGGGAAGGAGAGCTTTCCTGTCGCTGGACAGAAGCTGATCTATGCAGGTTTGTCTTTCTCTCTCTGTCTCTGTTTGTGTGGAATGTCCACAGTGTTTGAAATAAGGGATTTTATGAGAGAGACACATGGAGACACACAGGGAATATGAGAAAGATAAACAGACATGGATATGCAAAAAATATTTGCCACTTTGAATTAATTCATTCCAATTACAAAGTCTGAACGAACTGTTTATATCTATCCTAAACAGGACATTCTGTAGCCAGTTCTTATTTAATATGCACGTTACTAGTAATCTGGTCCAAGGTTATGCCTGTGTGTGGAGTGAGGTTTAGTGCCAGCTTTCCCATATCAAAATGCAGTGCATTAGTCCAGTCAGCATTTGTGAGATATGTTTGTGAAACTAACAAAATGTCCCCTCCCCCACCCCCCGGATGTATGCTAAAAATTCAGCACGGATACAGAGCAAATATTAAACACTTTACTGAGATCAGTCCACGTCCTGCATTTGCCTCAGAATGTTAGTTTGATGCCCATCTAACCTCACAGTTATTTTTAGATAGATTAAACTGAGTTTTCTTACAGGATCATATTTTTCTACCGAGAGCACATTGTGACTCAAATGCACATGCTCAAAATGAACACACTCACTCCGGTAGTAATCGGACACACATGTTTACATGGCTATTATTCTTCTTTTCTTCTAATGGATTATAAGGGGATTAGCCACTTTGTTCATTTGGATAGAAATTTAATTCGGGCTGACCTCAGTCCGTTTACTCTATTCAGACTGAGGTATCTACACAACCTTATTCAGTCGCGTTAATGACAGATTCGTAGTTGCATGTAAACATAGCCAATAAAAGAGAGAGAGAGAGACTGTGAGAGAGAGAGAGGGATGAAGATGTGGCTGATAAATTGTCTAATTATTTTGCTGATTTGCTCTGCAGGTAAAATCCTAAATGATGACACCGCACTGAAGGAGTATAAGATAGATGAGAAGAACTTTGTGGTTGTCATGGTAGCAAAGGTAAGAAATGAATCTCCCTGATCAAATGGAACGCTAGATTTATATTTTCTATTCAATTTTTAATGAGTTCAGCAGGAGAGTAGAGCTGTAGTGTTCCTCATACTTAAAGCCACAGATCCAAGAAAATGAAATGTCCACAGTGTCCCTTCATTCCAAACACAGTGGATCAGCTGGGACGTGGTCAGTGTGTGAAGTTTGTTTCTTTAGTTTAGTACAAGCCATGCGACTAATGTAGCTAATGTAATGAGTTTGGTGTTGCTGCACACCAGCATCAGACTCAGGTAGGGGGCGTAAAGTCTGACACTGGACGAAGGAGTGATTCATATGAGAGTAATATTCAAGTTTTTAATTGGCTTCTGCTATTTTCTAAAACTTTGAACAAACAATATTTAATGAGATGAGTGATGTTTATCTAAGTAATTGTAACAATTATTATATTCTAATAATATAAAGATATTATTGCTACAAGATATTTCTACAGATTAGCATTCTGTTAGCATTTTAGCCCAAAGCAACAGATTAGAGAGGCATAAATGCTGCTGTTTCCATGCTTAGGTTTAAGATTTTTCAGATTGTGTGGACTGATTATTGTAAATGTTTTCCAGCCTAAAGCTGCTCCTGCAGCCGCTCAATCTTCAACTACTGCAGCATCATCGAGTAGTTCCGCCTCTAGCACTACAACTCCCACAATCCCCCCGGCTGCAGCTGCTGCCGCTGCAGCAACCACCACCACCACCACTGACACCACATCCGAAAGCAGCGTCAAAGAGGAGAAAGCAGCAGAGGAAAAACCGCCATCTTCTACACCTACCAGGTAGATCACACACCTCACGCACATGTGATCAGGTACATCACACACCTCATACACACCTGATGACGTATCACACAGCTCTCAGACACCTGAAATACATCTCATATACTTAACCAAGTAACTGACACACCCCTGAAACACATCACACACACACTTGACCGACAGTTGAGGTTGCTGTAACCTTGCATTCAGTTTTATTTCTGTAATATTTTACAGTAAATGCTAAGTGAGTGAATTAGAGTGCAATAGCTGGGCGATTACTGATGGAGTGTAGCTGCTTCTCTGATGCGTCTCCTGTCCTGTCTTTGTCCTGCAGTTCTGGTAGCCTGACGAACGTCAACATATTCGATGAGGCGACTTCTGCTCTGGGTAAAGACCACTCCACTGGGAGACTACAGTCTTTATAAACAGCTCTGTATTGTACAATTAGGCTGTCTATTCTTCACATGGGTGACTTTTTCAGAGCTCAGTGTTGGGCAGGAGAGCGGTAAAAAAAGAACAAAATAATGAATTTAATAATCTTCTAATTATCATCACCATTAACATTACTTATAAAGTGTTAGATTTGACAATTTGTTGTAGGTTTGTTTAATTTTTTATTTATTTTTTTTAAACACCTCTTTTGGCTGAAAACTGAAAGAGCCAATTTGACCATTTTTGGCTCCTTTTTTTCAGTGAAATTCCTAATAAATTTAATTAAAGCATGTTAAATATATATACTTGTCTGATGCTAATCAGGTTGCAACATATCCAGATAGATTTTATTTCACGTTAATGAACTCAACAGTCTCCATTTACCTTTGCAGAAAGCAAGTGAGTCGTGCAGGTTGAAAGCATGTGAGATTGGGAAAAGGGATGGGGGGGAGGTGGTTCTGGTGTTGTAATATAATCAGCAATATACATCACTGGATATCATGGCAATGTAATATCATGTAGGGAAATAATATTGTTATATCGCGCAGGCCCTCCAAAACAGTTTTGATTAGCCAATAGCACTAGAGCCGATAATGCGTAATACACAGAGGAATGTACTGAGCCGTTATAGGCCTTAAAAGGCATTAAGAGATGACAGCAGTTAATACCACATGAGGAGTGTACATGTTTAATCATTTGCTATAATAAGTATGATGGACCTGGATAATGATTTGTGTGTATTCACACAGTGACGGGACAGTCGTATGAGAACATGGTGACTGAGATCATGTTAATGGGCTATGAGAGGGAGCAGGTGGTGGCGGCGCTGCGTGCCAGTTTCAACAACCCAGACCGAGCTGTTGAGTACCTGCTCACGGTGAGAGGGGTGGGGCAGGGAGTGGGGGTTCTGAGAGAGATTGGGAAATGAACAGATTACAGATGATAAATGGGTGATGGAAGAATAATGAAGGAATTGAGAATGAAGGAAGGGTCATATAGGAATTGAAGTTATTGCTTAGATAAGAGGGAGATTTTATAGAGGGATTAGGAATGAGAGTGTATGGAGTGTTTGAGATGGAGAGAGGGATCATAGTGTGATTAGGAATAAGGAAAGGATGCGAGGAGGATTAGAAGTAAAGGGGGATTATGGAGAGATTAGGAATGAGGAAGGAATTATAGTGTGAGTAGGAATGAGGAGGTATGGAATAATTGGGAAGTAGGGAGGGATCATGGAGGGATTAGGAACAGAGAGATTACAGAATGTTTAGGAAAGAGGGAGCATTTATTGAGGGATTAGGAATGATGGCTGCATCATGAAGTGTTTAGGAATGAGTGAAGGATCATGTAAAGATTGGGATTATGCATAGATTAGCAATCAGAGGCCTTATGGAGATAGTGGGAATGGGGAAAGGATTGGGTTTGAGGTGGGGGCCAGTGGAAAGGCTTGGAATGAGTGAGGGGTTTGGAATGATGGAGATGTGGAAGAAAGGAAGAATGTTTAGGATTTGGGTGAGATGGTGTTAAGTAGGGCAGGGACTAGGAATGAGGCTTGAATGGTGGAGGAAGGAGGGAGGATAAAATTGATGGTCAAGGTATTAGGGATGATGATAGGTATTAGTGTCTGCTAGTTCCAGGATACAGGACTGCTGCAGCATTGTCTGTATTTACACATTGTTAGTGAGGCTGAATTTGGGTCATACAATTATTTTGATCCCATGTTGAAAGTTTGCTTGTCTAAATTTGTGTGTAGGGAATTCCAGTGGAGAGTGAAGGGAACGTGGGGGGATCTGATCCTGCAGCTCCAGTAGGGGGCGCACCAGCTGCTCCCACAGGACTCTCATCTCCATCCAGCACAACACCTACACAACCCACTGCTGGATCAGCAGGTACACACCCCCAAATATATGCACACACAAACTCATAACTGTAGTATCAACATTGTAATATTTTACTCAAGGACAACAAAGTTCATCATTTTATCCATTTTTACAGGTTAAAATATATAAAAAAATAAACTACATTTCTAATTTAATGTCATTTTTAAGGGATATACAGGGGTCCAAGCGCAAAGTGCTGAAACCCTATTGTTTTTGGGATTGGGTTTTTCTCATTCTTTTTTTCACCTATAACGAAATGTGCAGATCAGCCCGTCAGTCATAGACACGTGAAACTTGGTCAATAGGTAGTACTCCCTCTTGCTACTCAAGCGAGATGGGCCCAGTCAGCCTGATTTTGGTGCTATAGTGCAACATTGTACTTTTTCTCCATATCTTGAGAACCCTGAGTCCTAGAGACAAAAATTATTTTGTCTGATTCCTTAGCTAATTCTGCAGTCTGCAATTTGGACACCACTTAAGCGCCACTTAGATCTTGAGCTAATTTGCATAACTTGCGGAACCAACTTTTGCAAACTAGTCCTAGGATTTTTGCCGTGTCTTAACAAAATTGGTGTCAAAAACATGTTGATATTATGTAACCCATAAGGCTGCCACAGGCCAATCAATTCTAGTGGCCATAGCCTAATTTACTCAAACCGGTCATGAACTCATGAATATTTGGATGGATTCTCATGAAACTTGAAAGGGATATACAGGACCAGATTCTAAGGTCATATGCAAAGTTTAGGGCATGGTCATACATAAGGGATAACTGTTTCTCAGTTACCGCAAGTCCAGTAGAGCTGAAATTTGATATACCACATCTCTGTGCTAGTCTATAAGTGGATTTTTGATGATGACTTTGTTTTAAAAAATATGGGTGCTATCGGCCAATCAGATTTCAGCAGGCATTTTTCGGGGTTGCCACTGAGCTATCATAACAAAACTTGGTAGGTTCCTTCTTGGGACCAAGCAGTAACTGATGCAGTCTCACTCTAGTTGTAGGATTTTTGCCCTGTCTTTCTAATGTCATTTCAGTGCTGTATATTACTCAGGCGAGAGTGGACCTCAGTGTTTTTGTAAACAGTATGGCTTCCACATGTTGCATCAGTCCTAGTGGAGCGGAGGACTGCTTGCTTGGATTCGTACAAAAACTTTAAATATATGTAAATTATTCAATTTATAATGCATTATTAATAGTTTGGTTTTAAATGTTATGCATAATTTGTTTTAATTTTTGTATGTGTGCGTATAGCTAATCCTCTGGAGTTTCTGAGGAATCAGCCTCAGTTCCTGCAGATGAGGCAGATCATCCAACAGAACCCCTCATTGCTGCCTGCCCTGCTGCAACAGATCGGCCGAGAGAACCCCCAGTTACTGCAGGTATACACATACACACACACACACACACACACACA
>CM040468.1:10417983-10468599 GCA_022758105.1 Pangasianodon gigas | reverse complement strand
TTTTTTTTTTTTTTTGCTTATATTCATAATTTTATTTCTGCTGAATGCAGGTTTAAACAATTCATCCCCTTTTTTCTCCATCAGTTTGAGCATTTGTGGCTGAGATGCACATTCATTTATGTTCATTGTTTAATTATTTTTATTTTCTTTCATCTTTTGCTCATGTTCATGCCTTCTTTCACAGTTGAGCGGTATAGGGACCCGAAACACAATTTTAAACAACATTAAAATGATTTTTAAAGCAACCCAGTTGCCGTATATATTTTGTTTTAGTTAAAATACGGTCAGCTTTTCTTTGTAGTGCATGAAATGCAAAGATGTTTCTGTGCAAATCTCATGAACTTCTTTTAAAGGTTAAAGGCATGTCCACATATTCCACATTGATTAGTGTGGACAGTTCCATATTCTGCACATTTACTGTCCTTTTTACAGGAAGAAATAAAAGTTTTCAACATAAACACACCTCATCTGTCTGTAAGCTTGATAAGTGCAACCGTAAGTCAGCAGTGAGCTGTAAATCCTTCCCAAACAAAACACTTAACCCTAGGGGAAAAAGGTGAGGAAATTAGAGGGATGAACAAAAAATAGTTATAAATAAGGATACATTTAAAATGTCTGTACAATCTTACAAAAGCCTAACTGTTTAAAACTGAGTTACTGTTTGTGATTAAGGTTATGGCAATGAATGAATATACAGGACAAAAAAAGGTGAGGGGAAAAAGAGAGGAGAGGGGGGAGTGAGGGAACCAGGAAGTAAGATGGACAGAATAAGAAAGAAAAAAAGGCATGGAAGATTGTCTCTCTCCAGAGTGCAGTACATGTACTGAAGAACTCAATTATTGGGTTAAAATCTGATTTCTTTACATCTTTAATCTGATTAGAGAGATCACAACAACATGAATAACCTGATAACTGCTGAAATCAGAAAATAATCAGATCATTAGTGTCAGAAATCAGATTATCGTCAGATCACTGGTGTTTGTGTAAAGACATTGCCTTTGGATGAAAGAAAAAAGTGTGATTACAGTGAGTGTGATGACAATGAGTTTGCAGTTCTACTGTGTTTCATCTGAAGTGAAGCTGCTGATCGGTCAGCTTCTGTAAAGCTGAGTTTAAATTCTCCAAAGTTCTGTATGTTTTTCAATGGGAAAGCTTCACACTTTAATCTGGAAATGTGTAAACCTTTTATTAAAAAAAAAAGAAAAAGTCAAGCACAGAATAGACGGAAGGAGGAGGAGGACAAACTGTGCTGTACTCATCTTACACTCACTTAAAATGATAATAGAGACAAAGTTAATGTTCTGAGTCAGAGAACTAGCAACAGGATCGTGTGAGCAGGAGCAGCACACCATAAACCTGTAATCAGCTTCCCAGAATGTTTTCATTTTCAACAGGAAAGAAAAAAATGCAGGAATACAGAGCCCCATAGTGTAGCAGTAGTAAGAACTTTTGAAATCATGATATTTCTGAAAATTAAGATTAAAAAATCTTCAGTAAAGATGTCTTCAATTTTGAGGCTGTTAAAAAGCTAATTTTCAATAAGATTTCATATTAACAAATAAGAGTAGAGCTCTTAATATTACTGCATCGTCTTTATTACAGTGAGGAGCAGTAAGTATTTGGACACTTTTGTTGTTGTTATTTAATATACAGGGTGTCCAAAAAGTCAGGAACCAATGAGAATAAAGCTACATACACCGATCAGCCATAGCATTAAAACCACCTGCCTAATATTGCGTAGGTCCCCCTTGTGCCGCCAAAACAGCTCTGACCCGTCAAGGCATGGACTCCACAAGACCTCTGAAGGTGTGCTGTGATACCTGGCACCAAGACGTTAGAGCAGATCCTTTAAGTCCTGTAAGTTGCATACCACTGCATACCGGGAACACCCCACAAGCCCTGCTGTTTTGGAGATGCTCTGACCCAGTCGTCTAGCCATCACAATTTGGCCCTTGCCAAAGTTGCTCAGATCCTTACATTTGCCCATTTTTCCTGCTTCCAACACGTCAACTTCGAGACTTGCTGCCTAACATATCCCACCCCTTGTCAGGTGCCACTGTAACGAGATAATCAATGTTATTCACGTCACTGTCAGTGGTTTTAATGCTATGGCTGATATGTCTATATATATATATATGACATTAAAAACTTTAAAAATGGATCAGATTAATTTTACATAGCCACGACACAGGTAAATCAGACACGATAATTATTGTAAATATGAGTTGCAGTTAACACAATGGCAAAGAAAATTGTTTAATTCCATTTTATTTTCTGGCAAGATGGGAGTGCTTCAAATTACCAGCTAGCTTCTTCCTGATGGACATGCTGGCTCAGTCCACCTATGTCTACAACTGGCTATAAAGTATGTGCCATACAGCCCAAGCTAGCAATTCTCCACAATCCTCCATAGCCTTATGCATATTGCGAGCATTATCTCTGATCACAACGTGCACCATTTCCACTGTCCAAGCATTTGTTCAAATCCAGTGGAGATTGCTGATGCTGTATGTGAAGTGGGACAGTCCTGTGCATGAAACACTGGACTGCTGTACCTCAGCAGAACATTTGTTGAATTCTGTTGCTCTCTTCAGAATCGTGGAAAATTTCCACTGAGCATCCATTTTCACTCTATAGCGCCAGAGCATAACTATGCTTAATGCATGCACAAGCAAAAAAAGGTGTCAAGTTATCAGTTCTTCTTATCAGCTGAAATTCCAATATTGGACAATAATTAAAAATTTCACTGATATATCACGCAGCCCTACTTTTTCCATATCAATTTTGTTTAGTGACTTTGGTAACTTTAGTGGCTTACCTAAATGTATTAAATAACAAAAAGTGTCCAAATACTTATTTCCCCTCACTGTATCTATTATTATAGAAAAATTTATAAGCTATAGAACTTCGTTCACTGTTTAATTGAACACATTTATCCAAAACATACATTCTATTCTAGGAAAAAGATGTTACTTATAGTAATTAATAATAAATTGTGCATGTAAACTTCTCTAGGTCAAGCTACAGCTTTTCCCCAAGCCTGTGTTAGTTTCCATGAAACCCTGTATATTTGCACACACCAGTTTGCAGACACACACAATGATCACTCCTTATTACATTTTTGTTAGACTGACAAGCTTTTATCAATACTGTGTTCACACTGTCTCCAGCTGCAGGTCTGATTCTTTGCCTGTAATCCTCAAACTCTGCATCAGCATGGAGCACCTGACCTGATTTATACTGCTCAGTGAGTGGACCTGTGCTGCTGCTATCTGTGCTGATGTTCTCCAGAGTCTGGCTGATTAAAGGCAGTGTTTTTCTCTCCATGCCGGCCGTAACATTCCACCAGTTTGGAGTCCTTGTCTCCACCATCTGCTGCAGCTTGTTAAGTATGGAGGGAATCTCAGTATGGTGGAGATGGTTCTGCTGCTTGTTGTATTTCTGCAGTCGTTGTTACACTCCTCAGAGTGGTCTAAGCGACGACAAGCATGGATCGGGGTCTTTTCATCATCTGCTTTGTTGGAGGCGGGGTTTTGTTCTATTTTCCCTCCTGCTGATTGGCTATCTCCGCCTCCTTCTACTCCTTCTCATAGCATGTTTTACTGTTCTCGAGCTGGTTGTTCTGCTGGAATTTTCTTCACATAACTCAGATACTTCACATTCATCATTCGCATTCATTTATTCTTCACATCCATATCACCAAAATGGTACTGTATTTTTAAAACATTCAAAATATAATTTAAACAAACAAACAAATAAATAAATGTTTTCCAATTTTTACCCTCTATAGAAAAGGGGACGTCTTTGGACTTATGGGTGGCACAGTGGTGCAGCAGATAGCGGTGCAGCAGATAGCGGTGCATCCTCACAGTCCCAGGGTCCTCGGTTAGATCCTGAGCTCAGGTTACTATCTGTGTGGAGTTTCACGTGTGGGTTTCCTCTGGGTTCTCTGGTTTCCTCCCAAAAACATTCAGGTGGGAGGATTGGTGTAATACGGGGTGTATTTATGCCTCATGCCCTGTGTTCCCAGGATAAAGAGGTTACTGAAGAATGAAAGAATGAAGGAATGTAATATTGATTTCTGTTAGTGATCAATGCGTCCTGTAGATGGCGCTGTTCACTGTATTTCTTTACATGATGCTATGCAATGAGTGTGTTTAATATAATATAATATAATATAATATAATATAATATAATATAATAACAATTATTATTATTATTATTATTATTATTATTATTATTATTTTGGAAATAAATAGTTAAAATTAGTTTTTATATTTAAAATAGTTTTTTTTGTTTGCCTTTTTTTTTTTATTGAAAAAGAGATTATTGTTTGATCACTAATTTTGAGTACACACTACTGTAGTCCATTAAATAGTAGGTGATATGAGATTGTGGAAAAAGCTACTTAAGGTTCAGCATTTAACATGGACATGAGACCATTTCAGGACCTGGATTAAAAAAAAAAATAATAAAAAAATTTAGGGAAGCTGCAGGTTTAAATACATGCATGCTTTTATTATGCAGATCTGGCAATCTGTTCACTACAGTTGGGCCATGTCTAAATTGCACTAATGTTAGTCAGATTAATATTGTGTGATATATGTACTCATTTCTCAGTGAGTAAAAATACTGACATAATTAAAGAATGTAAATGACATAAAAAAAAAATCTCATCTAGTAGACCTAAAAGAAACAAGCTTTAAAGTTTATTTATTAATATTAAAATATAATAGTAATATAATGTATTATTAATATATAAAAATGTGGATAAATAATATAAAATATAATTAGGCTCACTAATTAGGCTTTTTATGTGACCTGATGAATACCAAAAATAAATTTATCATTAAATAAAAGGAAACATGTAAAATAAAAAAATTAATGATAATTCACTGATATAAATGTTCATTTGAAATGTTTTATATTTTATTTATACAGTGATGTATTCATACATAAAATACAAAAAAATATACATTTACAAGTTTTACAAAATGCAGGATTATATTACATTTATTTAATATAAACAGAAAACCCTCTCTTCAGAGTTACAAAAATATCCAGAGTGTTATTTAGAGTTTTTTTATCAAAATGTTTATTGCACCAGTGCAGAGACACAACGCGCCAAAAAGTAACCTGTACCAGAAATGACCACTAATATCACTATACAGTTTGTGTGTGTGTGTGTCTAGGTTAAAGGTGTAGTTTTTGAATATTATAATCCCATAATATCCCTGATATTTTATACACTTATATATTTTTCTTACTGGTTTATTAGGTCGGGCACCTCAAGCTCCAAATTTTGGAAATATTTTGATATAAATTTATACACATATAAATATGTTTAACAAACTTCCAGTTTGGTTTCACTTTCCTGTATTTATCTGATAACTTAAAAAACAGCATTGAATATTTATAAACGTATATTTTTCCAGTTCTATAGAAAAAAAATCATGTTTATAATTTATATATTTCCAGTTAGGTTTTCTTATGTTTGATGCTTTCAGAAATGTATTCACATAAATATTATTCTATACAAAAATATTTTTAAAATTACATTGACACAATATAGTGATATAATTACAGTTTTATATTCATATATTTCCAGAGCGATTTGTTCTCTTGTTCTGTTTTTGGCACCCCATGATTTTATTGTTGCTTATCGTGTTTTTTTTATTTTTTTTAATTTTTTTTTTTTATTGATCCTTATGATTTTACAGATCAGTGGTTTCTGAGTCACTGATGTGCTGGAAGACAAGAACACTAAATAAATTGTATTCCTATATCCTGTGCGTTTCAGGTTCCTGGACTGTGTTCCAAATACCACCAAACTTCCTACACCCTATTCCCTACAGTGAAGATTAATGTGCACTATGTACTGCACTAACCCAGAGCATTAATGCATATTCTCTCTGCATATTAATGCAGAGAGATGTTCGTTCTTATCTACACGGTTCTAGGATGTACACTTTAGAATGTAGACCCTGGGGTTCTCCACCTGTCTCCATCAGACTGAGGTCAACACGGGACAGAGTGACGGAACATCACTAAGTAGTGCACACTACAGGAGAGCTATATTAGAAATAGTGTTATCCTAAACTGGTGTTGCTGAATGTTGTTCATGTTGTAGTATTATGGGATGTTTGCTTTGCGAAGTAAAGCTCTTCAGTAAACAGCTGTCTGTAGTGAAGACATGAAATGACAATAATGATGATGTACAATTATAATAAAGTCTAATAAATAAAATTGTCAGTACAGTTTGCTGAATAATGGTCCAGTTCATGAGCCATCAGCGTTTCTATATAAAGTAAAAATAAAGAGATAATAGTGAACTTTGTTTTGCCGTGAACATCACAGCGTGTCTCAGGTCTTTTTCTTTCGTTGTCTTTTCTTTAAAAAGGCAACTCGTGGAGTGTTGATGGACGTCCTGTGCGTCATGTTTATAGCCGCGTGTGGTTTAGGATTAGGATTAAAGGTTATAGATGGCGTTTCATGTGCAGTGCCAGATGATCAGAGCGGGAAAAAGCACGGTCACACTTCTGACACTGAAACGGCCTGTGACCCGTGTGTTTACGGTAATGACGAGTCAGTTCATCAGAGCGGGCAAATTTCCATCCACAGCCTTCCCAATCACAGTGATATGGCTTCTCTCCTGCACACACACACACACACACACACCCACACACCAGGTTTATTATAACAGAATTAGTCCTGTAAGAAAGTGATGATGATGATGCTGATGATGCTGATGATGATGATGATGGTGATGATGATGTCTCTTACCTGTGTGTGTTCTGTGATGTGCTTTCAGGTGTGAGCTCTTCGTGTAGGTTTTCCCACAGCCGGCGTAATCACACGTGTGTGTGGCCATCCTCTTTCTTGGCCACGAGCGTCGCCCACGTTTGGGTTTCGGCTCCTCTGCTGCAGGAGGAACCATTTCTAAAGAGGAAGAAGAGGAGCAGGTGAGGAAAGAATTAACCATCTGACACTCAGACAAACTGATCAGCTGAAGACTAAAATCATGTGATCAGAATTAATCTTATCAATGAAAAGCCAAAAAGCAATCATCAACAAAGCAACGATAAAAGTAATGAGGAAAAATCCAGTGACTCTAAACCCTGTGAATTACAACCAGTGCTTTAATAAAAAGGAACAGTTTGTTTATGTTTAATGTGTATGTTACTGATACCACAGAAATGTGATTTTAAAAAAATTAAACATTTCTGATCCTGTCCTAAAGACAATGTCTCTCACTACAGCAAAAAAAAACTGATGGTAAAATATCATCTGGTTCTTTTCTCTGAAGCCTTTAAACTGGAAACACAAACACTTCCATCCATCCATCCATTTTCTATACCGCTTATCCTGCACAGGGTCGTGGGGGAGCTTGGAGCTTATCCCAGGGAACTCAGGGCACACCCTAAACAGGGTGCCACTCCATCACAGGTCACAATGGCACACACACTCACACAATTTGGAAATGCCAGTCAGCCTACAACGCATGTCTTTGGACTGGAGGAAGAAACCAGAGTACCTGGAGAAAACCCCCGAATAATTAAGAGTTCTTAGTTTCCAAAAAACGGTTCTAATTGGAGCTCCTTCAGCAGCGATTTTGCAGCACAAGTGAACAAAATATTTTGACTCAATTTATAATATGTGCTCTCCCTGCAGGGAGTATTTTTTTTTTCAGAACCCTAAAGGAACCCATCCAGGTTCCAGTGTGGTTCTCAGTTCTCTATGTGATGTTTATCTCCTCCATGATATCTCTCAGAGTAACATCTCCTTATTTATTGCATAATTACTCTACAGGTAGAAACAACAATTCTGGTCACATTAATCATTTATTAGATTTTTTGATAAACTATGGTAATAAAAAACTTCAAATCTCAACAGAAAATATTTATTTTACTGTTTATATTTTTTGTTCACTTGTGATCACAGCATTATTTGAAACGTGGAATTTAAGCTCCACCCATTGCACAATCATTCACAATCACATCATGTCATATATTCCTGAAAAGCTTGTTTCCTGATATATATGACAGTTTATATGATGTGTCTATAAACCTTATAAACCACACTAACTAGAGTGAAAGCACATTAAACCACATTATATTTTTAAAATAATTTCCCTCAAAATCAGTTTTTCAGTTTCTAGATTTTGAGTTCATAAAATTTTACATGTTCATTTCTATCCTTAATTAGAAAGATATAACAGTTTTAATTCTAAAAACACAAAAAACTTTCAAGTACAAAACCTCAAGAAAATACTAATAAGAATCCACTGGCAAATCCAGCAATCCACTGGCAAATCCAGCAATCCACTGGCAAATCCAGCAATCCACTGGCAAATCCAGCAATCCACTGGCAAAGCTCAATTGTTATGTCTATTATTTTTTCCCCCATCATTTTCTTCCCAATTTGGTCACCTGCCAATTCCGTCCCATAAGTCAGTTCTCCCCTATCATACGACAGGGAGGGTGAAGGCTAACACGTGCTTCGTTTGAGACGCCTGAAGTCAGCCGGATCTTTTTGACCTGCTGCTCATGCTGTGTCACGGGGCAGCGGAACACACTCCAAGGAAAGAGCTATCTGCTCCCTTCCGCATGCATGACCTCACAGATGCTAATGGTTTCCTAGTGTCACTGTAATTGACAGGGGAGAGAGAGTATGCCATCCCTCCCACCTAGACAGCACGACCAGTTTTGCTCTCTTGGCTGCCAGCCTTGGATCGTGATATCTATTGTTTGTAAAAATTACCCCATTCACCTGTAATGTCTTTGATTAAAACTACTTTATCTACCTATTTTACCTTTCAATCACAGAGTAAAACTGTTATAATGATTAAAAACTGAGCAAACTGAATTAGAGAACATTTTCATTAAAGCCTATAAGTGAGACAGCTAGAGTGAGACAAGCGATGTGACTGACCTGAGTACTGCACTGACGCTGCGGCAAACTGGGAATAACTATGAGATGGATGAAATCCCTGTGGTACAGAGATCGAGGGATGAGCCAAGACCTGAGAGAAAGAGAGGGAGACAGAAAGAGAGAGTGAGACAGGTATTAACACAGCGTCGTATCCTGAATTTCACTCAGGAATTGTTAATAATGTTAAATTATGAAGATTGTAATTTTATAAATGGCTCTAAAATCAGCTATGATATGTGTGTGGAATTCTGGGTAATATTGGTAGATTATTAACTGATAGTTCACAGTTACAGTGTTTAATTCCTCTAATAGAAATGCACTTGATGACAAACAGAGGGAAAACAAGATCTATTAAAAAAAAAAAAAAAAACACCAACAAGTTGTGTTTATCACACTCCTGACCAATCAGAGAGAAGTGAGGAGTCACACTGGCTGTGTTTACATGCAGAGATTTTCACCAGTCTCTGTGAATTCATTCTGAATGAACTGTTTATATGGATCCTAAACTGGACACTCTGTATGAAATCTGTATTTATCTGTATGTTATATGTAATCTGAAGCTGAACAAGGTTTAATGTCAACCATAACAAGAAGCGTGTGAATCTTGTCAGCATGTTCAGCTTTTTAATCACACTGCTTGTGGTTTTAATGAGTTTTAAATGATTTCCATCTCAGCAAAACATCATCCAAGTGTGGAGAGTTTGAAGAAGAGTTTGTGAGTGTAGTAAAGCTGCTCAGCATTTCATATTTATATATGCCTGAGAATCAGAAACAAGGAAGCTCTGCACACATTATCCATATAATGCCTTTACTTATCTAATATTACCAACATTAAACACCAGTGTTTACCTTTTACTGGTGTTAACCTTTAAACTCTGAACTTTATTAAGCTCAAAATGTTAGTTTAACACCAGGCCAACCTGACAATTATTTTAAATAGATACAAATCTGTAACATGAAATGTGTTTTCTTACACAACAGCTGTGATTCAGACACTGGTACAAATTCTGCTAGTGAAAGGAATCAGACATAAAGGTTTACATAGCTATTATTCTTCTATTTAACGGCTTATTAAAAGGACATTAACCCACCTCCTTCAATCTGATATTAATTTCATTTGGACTGGCCTCAATCAGTTTACTCTGTTCTGACTGATGTGTATAAATGAATGTTTTTTTTTAAATTCTGATTGAGCTTGAGTATCTCAGTATTGTTAAAAGATGCATGTAAATGTAGCTAGGGTGAAACCACTGAACAGAATGAAAAAGATATAATGTGAAAAAATCAAACAAATGTGAAAACAGCTTTAATTTAATATAGTCTCATTTCTGTTTCTTTCTTTGTGTTCATCACAATGTCGCTATTATTTTTTATAAATTTCTGCATTGTTCATGTAAATATGAGCAGAACTGCAACTCTGAGGCTGTGATAAAGAAGAGAGTGTGAGGTTAGAGCTGTGTGTTTACCTGTGCAGGTGTGTGATGCTCTTCCGGCGAGAGGGAGGAAGAGGACGTGGAGGCCTGGACTTCCTGTTTAATTCTGCGGCACATAAACAAATCCGGCGATGGTTCTGATGCAGCCATGTTCTCACTCTCGCCGTACGCCGACATGTTGGGTTGAACATTCGTCGTTTTAACCACAAATCTCCCATGTAGATTAAGGTTAGTGTTAGTATTAGCATTGGCAGTAGCACTAACGTCAGCGGTAAGTGGCTGAAGGTAGGCAGGGTCCAGATCAGGTCTCATGAGCTCGGCGACGAATCCGCCACTCGGAGAAACATCACTGATGTCTGGCACATACGACATGTGATAGGACGGATAGGCTGATGATGTCATTTCCTGTGGCGGCGGCCGACTCTGCTGCTGCTGATGCTGCTGCTGCTGCTGCATAACGCTGTTGGAGAGGATGAAGTCGTAGTCGAGAAGCTCAAATTCCTCTGGCTCTTTTTTAGGCATAATGTTGTCAGAGTGCTTCATATGAGACATTTCGTCCTTCCATCTCTTAGCCCGAACACACACACACACACACATACACACGCAGAAATAGAGAGAAATAAATAAATATGGACAATGTCATAATGAAATGCCACACACACACACACACACATACAGTATATATATATATATATATATATATATATATATATATATATATATGGTTTTATAAAATATTTATTAACTCAAAAGACTGTTGTATTTTCATTTGTTAAAAAGATGAAGATATTTAAATATTAAATATTGATCTCATATTTATACTGAAGATAAGCATGTTGAGACGCTTCTCAGACTTTTAAACTTGTTCTGAAAGATTAAAAGCTTAGGCTCTAATTAACTGACACTTTTTGACTTGCAAATTCCTCCATATTTGTGTGTGTGTGTGTGTGTGATTCTGCTTAGTCACACACAGTGAGAAATGCATTTTTATACAGTAACTTTATTTGTTTCAATTCAATTTCAGTGTGTTACTCACAGTTCCATGTTGTAATTAGTTTTATTTCCTACCGTGCAACTACACTTTATTCATGTGTTATTACACTGTTATAACACATCTGTAAAGGAACGAGAACTTTAGTGATATATGAAAAAATGTCACTAAGTTGTGAGATAAACACTGACCAGCTCGTTGCTTTTACTTTAAAATGCAAAGAGTGACAGAGAGAGTGAGTGATAGAGAGAGATTTATTAAGAGAGAGATTACTATTTCTATAAAAATACAATTTCAGTGCTTAGGGAATACTGTTTAGGCAGTGATGCCAGTAAAGTTCATTGAACTGAATTGAATTGAATTGAATTGAGAGAGAGAGGGAGAGAGAGAGAGACAAAGAGACAAAGAGAGACAGAGAGGCAGACTGAAATATAGACAGAAATGTGAGAGAGTGAGACAGAAACAGGCCTGAGTTTATTATAATAACAAATCAGTCAAAGATCAGAGTGAAGTAGTAACTGATCATTTACTGAAACTGACTTACAGCAGTATTAAACTCAACCCTCACAGAGCTAACGCATTTCACTTAGTCACATCACTTGTAAATATATTTTTAAAAGTTATTTAATTATTTAATAAATATTCAAATTAAATGAATTAAAATAAATGAGCAAGAATAATTAGTGCAGACAATATACTGTAAAGCAATAATTTTACATTCTTATTATAACTCCTTAACATATCAGTGTCACTGCTGGCCATTAAACCGGACCGTCCTCCAACAGCCAATCAGAAACCGAGCCTTTCTGTCAGCTTCAGCTTCAGTTCTCGTCTTATTTTACTTTCATGTTTCATCACAATGTCGTGTGCTGTGTGTGGAATCATGTGGTCTTATGAGCTGCTGCTGTTCATCTCATGAACACTTTCATAATTACATACACTTTATTATTACTTTTAGTATAATAAATTACAGTTTAGTATACTACAACATGCTGTTGCTGAATTCTGGATTCTGATTGTTCAGAAGGTGTTGAGCAAAATTCTACAGCAACAGCTCTGGCAGTAGTGCAGCTGCAAATCACATGTTTATAATACCTTATCATTTCTATAGTAACAGCTCATAAACATGATTTGTATGGCGGACACTCCACATACACTGATTAAAAACATGTGTCATCATTGATGAAAAGAGTCTTCAGTGTCAGTGCTTTGTAACAGTCAGAGGTAAAGCTGTAACTTTAAGTCTTCCGACACAGGGAAGTCTTCAGGACAGATAGGTTTACACTTTTTCTTGGTAACATGACAAGTTGCATTTTGTCTTATTAATTTCAAAAGAGAAAAAGAGAGGCTGGTGAAGGAACGACTGTTTATAGCTGCTATAACATAAGTGATGTTCCACAGCACAACTATAATATATTATATATTATTATATAATCATTATTTTTATACAATCTTATTAACCTTAATCATTCCACAAATTTAACACAACAGGTGACTCCTGATGTGTGTGTAGCTACAGGAGGACTGGTCCAAAAAAAAATGACTGATATATTTTGACCATTGTACTGTAAAGTAAAATTTAACACTAAAGGAATTTAACTCTTTACAGAAAATTTACAGTTTAACACAAAACTTGTCAGTGACAGATCCAGCAGTTACTAATAAATATAATATTAATATTATAATAATAATATCTTCTTGTCTAAATAGTAAATCAGGCGGAATTAAATATTGTCCAGAAATAACATTAATTATTCACATTAATTTCACTCTAACATTACAATATTACATTATAACAATGTAATAACTGACTCAGTATCAGTAGTTAATAAGAGAATGGAGTAATTAACTGGAGACTGGGGTAAATAAGAGTGTACTGTGTTAAGGCACACACACACACACACACACACACACACACACAATGTGTGTAATGTCATGGCTGACACCACAAAATGTGTTTAAAGTGAGGATATTTTGCATATTTTATTATCAGCACATTTTAATGCACTACATCCTGAGCACCAATAACCTGGTAGATCAAATTCCCTTCCTTAATATTATGTGCTGTTTTATTTACTTTCACGACAAATCCACCCTGAATGATATTCATATCAATCTTCATAATTAACATGAGGTCTTCAGTGGAGGGCAAGATTTAATTTGCAGTGAAATTATGAGATTTTAGTTTAAACTTCTTTCATGGAAACGTTGCTCTATTTTCACTTTGGTTAATGGTTTCTGACGTTAGCTACAATGCCATTCGGATACCTGCTGATTGTGGTGCAGTGAGATTTTGCTTCATCCCTTGCTTCATCTCTACCTAAAGAGAGCGATGCTGCGGCTCTTTAGTCCTTTAGTCTGTGCAACTCTCTCACCTCCTCATCTGTACACACTGTTCAAACAGATCAGCTCCCAAAGCTTCAACTTTCATGCTAATACCACCATCAAAGTCATCATGCTCGTTGTCGCATAGGTCACTAACTAGCCAAACCGAGTCTCTGCCGTAACTCAGCTCAACTGTGTCGTATAGCTGCACTGCATTCTAGGCATTTAAGTCCAGCGTTTGGTGTCTTCACTACCTATACACTGGATTTCTCTTTAATATGATGTTGAACATTGCTGGAAGTGGTGAGGAAAATACCTCAGCAATCAACAAATTAACACCAGAATCACTAAACACATCAGAAATAATTCAATATGAACACAGTTAATGTGTTTTTCAAGGTGGAGGTTTCCCTTTAACTTCAACATTAATACACTATTCATGATAAAATAAACCAGAAATGCCAAATAATGCTCATTTCATCTATGAATCCCAAGACTTCCACAACAACCAAGATGAACGCTGTAATTAATATGGTTGTGGGTGATATTTTGCAGAATTAGTCCATGATGCTCAGCTGAGAATGAGAATGAAGGTGATGTAGTCATAATCATTCAATTTTGAACAAATTAAGTTGTAAGAAAAGGCACAACCCCCACCCTAACCCCACCCTAACCCTGCCCTGACTCCATCCTGCCTCTGCCATAACCCCACCTTGATTCTGCCCTCATCCTGTCCTAATCTCTGCTTCTAAACCTTTTCATACAATTTCAATTGTCCAAATTGGTAGACTGTAGAAGTTTAGACTGTGAGACCGTGTTGGTGCAACTCAGTGGGGGGTGCCAATATTTACCCACACTGGCTTGGTTTATTATCAAGATTTAGTAACATGCTCTTTTTAGTCATAAACTGAATAAAGACTGCACTTTTAAGTCTTAACCCTACACACATTATGTGTGTGTGTGTGTGTTAAGAGTGCAGTCTAAATCTAGAACTCTGAAGGGTTCCTCTGTTTGTTCCTCTGGGGAACCCTTAGAACGTTACATCAGAGGATTTCCCTAGCAAAAGGGTTCCAAGTACAAGCACTTTAGGAAGCCAAGAACCCTGAACTATCCAAAGACACACATACACAGACACACTGCTCATTACTGACAGCTATATAATAAATAATAAATGATTATTAATGATTACACTCTCAGGAAAAAAGGGTACTAAACTGTACCTTTCCTTGTCACTGGGGTGGTAACCTCAAAACACACATCTTTTTCACCTGTAGTGTGTAGCTGTTAGCTAGAAAGGTGCATGTAGTGTAGTTTTAAAGCTTAACTCTGAAAGCTAAAAACTATTTATGGTCCAATTATGCACCTTAAAAAAGCATTAACTTAAAGCATTGGACTATCAATCAGAAGGTTGTGAGTTCAAATCCCAGCACTGCCAAACTGCCACTGCTGGGCCCTTGAGCAAGGCCCTTAACCCTCAACTGCTCAGGTGTATAAAATGAGATAAATGTAAGTCACTCTGGATAAGGGTTTCTGCCATTGCTACAAAATAAAATAAATAAATAAATAAATAAATAAATAAATAAGGCTTCCACTCAGCGACAATTAAAGGTGCAGGTTAATACCCTTATTTTCTGAGAGTGTAATGATTACTGTATATAATAAAAAAATTTAAAAAAAAAAAACCAGAATTATTACTGTGTGAATAATTAGCTAATATGTATATATATATATATATATATATATATATATATATACACACACACACACATGTATGATGCAATAATGATTACAGTGTTTAATAAGTAGGCTATGAAGTTGCTTGAGCTTTACTGACCGGCTCAGCGGCTCCGGTGGTGAAGGTGGAGATGGAGGGCAGGAGCGCGCGCCTCAGCGCCATACCGTCCACATCTGCCGGAGGCTGCCTAAAACACACAGGAGATTAAAAAAGGGGGGAAAAATCCTCACCTTTAAATGTAAATACTCAGAGAAAGTACTTAAAAAAGAAAAGAAAAAGAACTCCCCCCTCCCCGTGTGTGTATGTGTGTGTGTGTGTGTCCAAGTGAGGAAAAGTGAAAGTGTTCCGTGAATAATTAGGATACGAACCTCATTAATGGAAAAGTACAGGTGCTCACGCGCTAAAGAAATCCCAAAAGATAATTCCTGGTTTATAAAATCCACACACAGAGTTCTGTTCAGTCCCAAACACGTTTCAAACTCCGGTACGCTTCATCCCGCGCGAGCGCGCGTGCGCATCTGCGTGTGTGTGTGTGTGTGTGTGTGTAAACTGTGTGTGCGTGTGTACAGGGGGATTAACGGGTCCCTGTCTGTACCGGTGGAGTGTTATTAAACTCCTCCGCTCGCTCGCGCTCTCTGTCTCTCTTTATTCGGCTCTGAGGCTCTCCGGCTTTTCTTCCGCCTCTTAAAGCCCGGACACGCCCCTCGTCGCGCGGCAACGGGACCGAAAAAAATAGAAAACACACCACGAGCGCGCGTGCGAGCGTGAGCGTGTGTGTGACGTCAAAAGGGAGAAGCCCGGGCATCAGGCCAATGAGGAGGCAGAGCGCGCGTGTTGTATGTGAGTGTGTGTGCGTGTATGTGTGTGTGTGTGTGTGTGTGTGCGCGCGCGATAGCAACAAGACACAATGTTGTGAAATGTTTTTATTTTATTTATTTAAAAGATTTTAAATAATGATATAAGCTGTATAACTTTACAACCATAATTATTTACAATCCATAATTTTTGGCACCCTTCAAATAAAACCAGCAAAATGAATACCGTGTTATGAGTTAATCTTCAGTCTTAAACAGGGGCACGCTGTAGTAGTTGTATCTATATTTTTTCCAAACTTGAAATGTTTCCTCAAGTTTTGCTTTTTTTGCAAAATTATTGGCACCCTCTACAGTTAGGCCGAAGCGTCTCCTGGAGAGAAGAACAGCACTGAACTTATTCCTGTGCTGTCTAACAAGGTTGGAGACATGTGTAGAAGATATCTGTCCACTTGTCCATGCTGAACGTTTTTAATCCTTATAGGTACACTATATCCACATTTCCAGGTGAAAGATAAATAAATAAATTAAAGGTACAAAAGATGAGGTACCGCCCCAGCAACAAGGAAAGGTACAGTTAGTGCATTTTTTTCTGAGAGTGTAATAATTACAGTGTATAATAAATAAATAAATAAACTTATTATAGTATATATTTTCCTGATTAGACTTGATTAAAGGAGCTTCAGATCCTAAATCCTACCTAGTGCACTAAACAGCTTCAGCTCCTTCCTCCACATGTACGTAGGGAAATATTGGCTTCTACAGCCTACGTAGAGCACTATATGTTCAGAGCTTCCTGCAGTAAAGACAGACAGCTGATGTTAGATGATATTTGAATATTCTGAAATACACATTTATGGTAACTTTCATATTCCTACTGCTAATCTAGTAAATAATGTGCACTACATAGGGTATCAATGATGCCTTCTATACAGTGTATTATATAATACACTGTACATATGTCAAACAGGGAGCTGAAACACCTGGACACTTGGGTTATATTCTCATGTCCTCTTCAGCTCACACGTTTAACAGGGTTCGTCGTGAAACACTGTGTTCTGTTAATTTGTTTCTGTGATTTGAATATATGTTTGGGATCATTACTTTGTTGTCTTTGTCTATAGCTAAGTTTTAACCTCCTGGAAGAGGCAACTAAAATGACTTTTGAACTAAAATATCTTCACAGATCCACCTCCATACTGTACACCGGGTTTGTGGAAATTAAGTTGTTTTTTTACTCCAACTGTGGTGATGGTGTTCAAGTGGTGTCAACTTTGATTCTCTTTGTTCTCTTCTGGCCACAAAAACACAACTCCTCTTGCAACTCCTGTGAGGTGTAGTGACGATCAGAAGCTGTGTTTGTGTCTAAGGAAGAACTTATTTAGTGCGATATTCCAATCAGCTTGTTATTCTAGATGCGCAATCTTACAAAATATAGAACCCTTCAGTTGTCCCATAAAGCTGCTATGTGGAACCCTACTACAAAGTGTATTTCTATCCGAAAAGGCTCCAAGTGGCATGCTCCTTTGGAAGCTAAGAACCCTTAATTATCCAATGCACCCTTAAAGAACCCTGCTTTTTCTAAGAGTGCATGTATTATCTGGGTAAGTGTGCAGTACAAATTCCAAATTATTGCTTATTATTTTCTTAATCTCTAGAACCTGTCAGAAGTTGAACATTTAGCTAACATTTAAGGATTCATTGGATAATTAGGGGTTCTTAAATGGTTCTTCTTGGAACTTCCTCACTATTCATGTGCCCAATTCCTGGCAGATTTCTAACTTTCCTCTTTTAGACTTTTAAAACCATTTATTATTTGTGTTTAATTCTATTTTACGTCTATGTATTTTTCATATCCATTCCATCTATTTAGTGTCGATGCTCTTTAATTCCCCTCATCCTGATGGATGATGAAGAGATTTTGTGTTTATTTATCTGAGTATTTGGTCAGAGTGACAGCAAAGTTTCTGGAGACTGAGAGTTTTTTCTGGTTTTTAAAATGTGTTTTCAAGGATGACTATTTGTATGCATTTTTATGATATATGTTTTTTAGGACAGCAATACAATTGCTCTAAACAATAAGCTTGTATGAGTTTCTTCACATGTTTGAAAATCATTGTGGGTGATTCTTATTTGACAGTCTTTTTTTTTTTGCCTGTTCTATTTAAGGGCGCCAACATTTCTGAGCTGACTGTATATCTACGCATGAGGCTCTCAGGTGTGTGAACAAAGGTGTACAGCAGCCTCACCTTTACAGTCGGCCGTTTATTCACTTGTGTGTTTGTTCCGTTGCTTTATTCATTCATGCCGTGAGTGGGTCATTGACTCGCTCTCAGACTGAGGTGAAACCGGTTGATCCGGCTCGTTACCGCGGCGATAAGTCATCACATACTGAGGCGGGTTGGGTGTTCGACGTGACGACAGTTAACACCACGTTAGGAGGGGAAGACCTGAACAAGGGACATGACGTCACACTGCTTGAAAAAATTTAATGAATTGTGC
Organism: Pangasianodon gigas; assembly: GCA_022758105.1. Lineage (NCBI taxonomy): Eukaryota > Metazoa > Chordata > Actinopteri > Siluriformes > Pangasiidae > Pangasianodon > Pangasianodon gigas. Next base: position 10,449,870 of record CM040468.1, on the reverse strand, counting down.
AAACAGGAGATTCAGATCCTACATCCTACCTAGTGCACTAAAATCAGCTCCCTACTCTGTATGTAAATAGGGAAATATTGACTCCTAGACCCTACATAGTGCACTATATGTTCAGGGTTTCCAGCAGATGGCTTGGGTTCCCCAAGAACACTTGAAATTAGTATATACCTGGAAACCAGAGATTAGAGAACTGTGAACAGTAAAAGTAGGGAACATGTTGGCATGAAGGGAAACAGGGTACACCTGAGAACTAGTAAGACTAGAGGTTTGGGAGAAATTGGACACTTTTTCTTCTTCTAATAAATTTACTTCAATTAAATGTTATATGTTCAGTGTGAGGTGCCAATACTTATGGATCTGAACTACGGAAGATGTGAGAACAAGGCAAGATGGAAACTAGAGAAGTAGGAGCATGTATAAAGTAGGAACACTAGAATGAACTACATGATATACTGCAGAACGAAACGGGCGGGGCTTGTAACTGTTACTGAGCTGTACATTAAAATAATAAAACCCAGAGCCAGTTAGCAACACACAGCTGTGTACATCACACACACACACATTTTAAACATCAAAGTAGAAAATAGTTAAAGAATGAACTTAATGAACGTCTATTCTAGGTCACAGCATAGTGAACATTTTTTTGGTGTATGATCTGAGATACAGCTGAACATTCTGTCCTTATACACCTGAGTCTGATTCAGTGACATTTAATCAAGTGTTTATAACTGATTTATAACCACAAACACCACAGTGCAGTAAGTTTAGTGGTTCTTAAACACACTTACACATATTTGTCCTTGGTCCTTACTCTACACATATTTACACACACTACAGACTGACATGGAAACTGAGGAACGAGGAACCTTGTGAGGAACTGAAGAATTCCTGTATGACAGTGATATTATTTTAGTCAGATGGTGAACACAAACAACCTGAAGTGCTTCTTCTCTTTCTGGTCTCTGATACACTATTTAATTAGCACTCATTAGCCAAAAGATAAAAATTGTAAAGTTTCAGGTAAGAAGGTGGGTCATGTGACGAATCAGAAATTTTTAGTACACGAACCTCCGCCCACAATATTTCCTGATCCATTGAAAAATATCAACAGAAACAGGATGAAAAATTGATTCTAGATCACAGCATAGTGAACACTTTTTTGGTGTATGATTTGAGATACAGCTGAAGATTCTGTCCTGATACACCTGAGTCTTCCAAAAGTGATTCAAAAAGGTTTTAGGTTAGCAGGACATTTTCTGAACATTACGCTTTAAGGAACTTTTGGTTCTTGCAGTTCTGTCCAGTGTGTCCTCTGGATGTTCTAATTAAGCAATATTGCACTCGAAATCATGCGGTTATACTGAATATTGGCACAGCTGTGATTTGCCGCAGGCACAAGCTGTAGCTAATCCCTGCTGTCCCGACATTCAGTATAACCGCGTCATTACGCATGCAATATTGCTTTTATAGAACAGTTCAATAAACAAGATCGAGTAACTAATTAATATCGAGTAACAGACATTTCGGACCCAATCCTGCTCCGCTAGCAGAAATAGATCCTGAAGAAGCCACACTCAGTTTATAGCATGTCAGCTAGCTCCCTGGCTAGCTAACATTGATTTGTACATTCCCATTAAAGTTGCTTCCAGTAAAATTGGCATCCCTTCTTTCTTTTCATCTTCAACAGACAAACTTCATACTTTAAGCCAAAAGTTCTCTTCCTGAAAAGTATCATTTGCCATGCCCACTGATGATGTCACTAACACTACTGTAGTAACAGTTTGGAACTAGGAAGTGAAATTCTATGTGGCAAACACAGACTAGTGGAGTGATACACACAGTGAAACATCCCAGTGCAGTTATAGGAAATATAGACACTCTTTGTATGCCCCTTGACCAATCAAATTAGTGGAGTGAAACTAACTGTTGTACAAAAATATTTTTATGCAACCTTTATAAATGTTCCAACAATTATTAGCTGTAGAAACAACACAGGTGTTTCCTAAATGCTAGTTTGTGTCTTACTGGAAATAATGTGTGAGTGACAGCACTTTAGAACGTTACGTGAATGTTATACTGGAACTTTACAGCATAACCACTTACTGAAACTTGACTGATCAGAGGACTGAACGCAGTAAACGGATGTTTGACACAATAAACATGCTTCTTTAATTTCAGCAAACATACTGTTTAAATATTAACACACACACACACACACACACACAGAGCGTCTGCTAAGTTGTAAAATGTTATGTAGAGACTTGCACATCTCCAAAGTGTATGCAAGGGCCAAGTCATTTTGTGAACAAATCAAACACCAACATACGCATGTGTGTGTATGTGTGTGTGTGTGCATATATGAAGAGCAAACATGGCTCCATGATGATCCTGTTGCTTCAGGATCTTGTCTGTTTGACTCAATCAACATAAATGACTTTCACTTACACACACACACACATCTTGTTCTGGGTTTAGTTTATCATTAGGTTTATGTGCTTATTGTTTGCTTATTAATTATTAAAATAACTGACATTCTCGTCATTCATCTTAAACACACACAATTTGTAGTGCACTTATAGGAAGTAGGGAGCGTCATTCCAAATGGTTCCATATTTATATACAGTGCACTGTGTACAGAGCACCGTTCAGGCTCAAAATGTAGGTCAGCAAGTGATGAAACCTTTGTTGACCCCTTCATTAGGCTCCATATTGGACCTTAAACAACATAGACTTAATACAAACAATAAAATATAAGTAATTAAATAACACAATAAATAAATAAATAAATAAATAGTTAGAACTCAAAATTTTAAATACAGATTATTTAATTACACTAATCTAAAGTCAGACGTTCTGGATGTGCCATATGGAAGTGCAGTATACTGTAATATATATTCATAATATTGTATTTTTGTAATTATTCATAGCAGTAATTAGGAGAAATATCTGCATGTTCTTTGTTCCCAGTGGAGTTAAATTCTGCATTGATGTTATGTTTCTGAGGCCTCTGTCTCATTTCCACTCTCGCTGTTCATTACACTGTCTCTATTCAAAGTTTTATTATATTCTATGTTTTATTTTTATATTCATTCTGACAGTCAATTTAGAGTTTCACTGAATAAAACATTTCTTTCAGCTTTAGGTGAAGTTTAACAGAGGAAAAGCTGAACACCATCACTGACCGAACGTTTAGGGAATATTATTACAGCAACAAAAATTTATCACATGTGCACTAAAGCAGCAGTCAGAGTTTCCACTGAACACCAACACCAACATCAACACCACCCGAGTCTCAGTGCACTACCTAGGGCTCTTTCATTCCATCAATTCTCAAACACTCATCCTCTCAACAAACTGGCATTTTTAATACTAATAAAACTAAAACAGTTATAATTACTAATACTAATAAAAATCTAAATGTCTAAAGGTATGTGTGTGTGTGTGTGTGTGTGGGAGAATTAGGAGTCCCAGCTCCAGGAAGAAATATGCAAAACATATGCAAATGAGCAGGTGATTCCTCCTTTGATTTGCCCTCCATTCATTTGCATGTAGTTGCATGGAGTTTTCAGGGATCGAGTCTGCGCCAGCTGTGCGTGTGTGTGTGTGTGTGTGTGTATGCACCTGTTTGTCTAACAGCCCTCCCAAAAAAATCAAATGTTAGACAAAAGTGGTGTTTATGTGGCCTATATAGTGAATAGAGTGTATGGTTTATAGGACAGGCCCACAGTGTAGTGTTGATGATGGGTGTTTGTGATGGTGTATTTCAGACTCCTAATTTAAAACAAAGTGGGAATGAAAGAAGAAAGGCATCACTGTAATGCTTCCGAACAGCATGTGTGTATGTGTGTGTGTGTGTGCGTCTGTGTGTAAGGACCGCGCCTCTTGTTTTTGGCTTGTTTACACAGAGCAAGCTGAGTGTGGCTCCGTCGTTTACATCATTCCATCCGATCTGGAGAGAAAGTGTATGTGTGTGTATGTGTGAGAGTCGTGAGGCAGCCTGTGCCTCCTCTGCGCGCCCGGGATTCCTCCACAGCCTTAAATATGGCAGTTATTTTTAACCCGCAGTGTAAGAGCCGCCCACCGTGTTCCCTCAGCCAGGAGGGGAAATGGAACAGAGCCACACTTCCTGGTCACATGACCCGTCTGACCAATTAGAGAAAGAGAGGCACAGGGAATGAGGGAGGAAGAGAGGGGGGATCCAGGCATACTGCCCAGGCCTCAGTGCCTCAATCCGGCCCCTGTGTGTGTGTGTGTGTGTGTGTGTGTCCTGTCAGAGACAGTAGAGAGACTACACTGTGTCCCAAACCACACTCTGTTCACTGCAGGTGAATAATGTATATAGTCTAGGCCTACCCATAAAAAAGTGTGTGAACTATATAATGAATAGGACATGTGGTTTTGGAGACACTTACAGTGGAGTGATGGTATTTATGTGGCCTATATAGTGAATAGGGTGTGTGCTTTGGGACATGTCCACATTAGAGTGATGGTGGTCTTTATGTGACCTATATAGTGAATAGGGCATGGATCTTGGGCAAGTCCACAGTAGACCAATGGTGGTGTTCCAGTAAGCACCTTATCCTGGTCATGGTTGCAGTGGATCCAGAGCCTATCCAAGGAACACTAGGCACAATGGAATGCAAATTCACCGTGAATAGCACTCCAGTCCATCACAGTGCACCATTCACACACTCATTCATACCCAGGGGCAATTTCCCATAGCCAGTCTACCTATCTGCATGTTTTGGGACAGTGGGAGGAAACCGCAGAACCTGGAGGAAACCCACACAAACATAAGAAGAACATGCAAAACTCTGCACAGGCACTAACCTGAGCTCAGGATCGAACCTGGGACCTTGGATACTCCCCAATGCACTATCATACGGTCCACGGTGGTATGTATTTGACCTATATTGTGAATAAGGTGTGCAGTCTGGTACATGTCCACAATGGACCAGTGATAGTGTTTATGTGTCCGATATAGTGAATAAGGCATGTGGTTTGGGACTTCACACACACACACACACACACACAAACATGAAGGCACAAAGTCATGAAGTTAGGGGTGGGGGAATGGGGGTGACTTGCTGTGATGTCACACAGTCCCTCCAGAATTAGAAACCTCTAAAAAGAAAGCGAGAGTGTGTAAGAAGTGCCAGTCTTGCATTTACACACAAATGCACACACACATACACACACAGCTAGTTAAAACACTGACTGTGTTTGTATACACATTAATGGGATATCTGATTATTATTATCTGATTTCAGCAGGTTATTTATGTACTTGTTTAAACACCACACTGTGATATCTTTTTCAAAATCAGACTCTTGCAGCCCATTGCACCAGTAGAATGTAAGTTCTAAGGTAGCATATTTAAATTGTAAATGGCCACTATGTTTGACTTAAATGTACTGGTTGCATCAAGAGAGTTTCATCATAACTTTAACTGATGACTCTATGATCATCAGATCCCTCCCTGAAATACACTGTATTATAAAATAAACTACATATTGGCTGTTTTTATATCGGTTAACGTACAGAGCACTTTACTCAGCTACTGCAAGATGACTTAGACCAAAATGAAATTATTAGTAATGTACATCACAAAATATATTTGCCTTTATGTTTTACATTTACATTTTACTCATTTGACGCTTTTATCTGTTGAGACTGGATACAACTGGTCAAAGGCCCAACAGTGGCAGCTTGGCAATGCTGGGATTTAACTCATGACCTTCTGATCATTGGCCCAATACCTTAACCACTTTCCTTCCATTGCCCATGTAATAGTATGTAATATTGTACATTATTTTGTCATTTAGCATTCTGTTGCTTCAGTTTGTTCCTAAATTTGCTTCCAAATCATATGTATAAAGTACAAACATGAGAGATGCATCATTTGAGTTGCCACTTTTTTTGCTTGAGGTAAATCATTACACAGAGGAACACAGATGCAGATAACTATGTCCCTGAATCTGCATCATGGAAGTAGTATGTTTCTGATTGGCTAGTGATGGTGAAATATGTCATTCTGTGTGACAATTTTGATCTATGTTTACTTTAACCACTACCAGTGGTGACTAGCATCACCACTCATCCCTCATAATATCAGATCATCCTATATCAAAAATATAGTATAATGCTGCATCCCTTATTGAGTCAATAAGGGGCATGATCCATCCCGTATTTTCATACACATAGTTTCATACATACATTAGATCTTCACAGTGGTGAGAAAACCTTAATAGTGAATTAAATCAAACCAGATTCACAAGAATTAGCAGAGAAGCTCAAAATCAGTGATATGGGGCAGATAAAGATGAGTACACACTGTGTGATTGTTGCCCTGGTTATGGAAACTCCATCACAAGGTTGCCCAGGAAATGCAAGAGGCTATTGATTCAATTCAGTTCCATTTTTATTTGTATAGCGACAGTGGCAAGGAAAAACTCCCTGAGACGATATGAGGAAGAAAACTTGAGAGGACTCAAAACCAGACTCAAAAGGTAACCCATTCTCATCTGGGTGACACTGGATAGTGCAATTGTGAATCATTTCTCTTCTATAACTGTGTGCTATATAGTCAAAAAGTGCAACTGTGTAATCAGGAAATTCATTATAGTTTTAGCATTAAGTCTATTTTGTTGAAGTTATCAACTGTTCACTGATGGAGACTTGAGTTCAAAACTTTTCAGGGCAATTGCAGTCCTAAAGCTATCATGGCAATTGCAGTCCAAATCCATCTTCATGGTTTCTAAGTGGTACCATCCACAGTAATCTCATGTATCTTTATGCTGTCCATATGGGGCCATCCTCAGCAGCAATGAGTGGTTTCCGAGTGATGAGAACGCCAACTAGATGTAGGGCATCAGGATAGATCAGGCAAGTCTGGAGAACAGAAGGGGTCAGGATCACTGGTATCTCAGGAGTACCATGTGCATCGAGAGAGAGAGAGAGAGAGGGAGAGAGAGAAACACAGATTATTAGGTATGCTTATTGTCACATAATGGTTAAGGACAAAGTACACTGTGTGCAGAGTGTAAGCAGGGACTCTGGCAAGACTAGTTATGACAGCAAAACTAAAAGGAAGAGCCAGAAGGTAACACAGACATGAGGGCGCCCTGGGACATAAAGTGGCCAGCCACTCCACTGTCAACAAACCTGAGTGAATGAGTGAGAGTGGAGGGGCGACAGCATCCAAACATTTCGGTTCACTAAAACACTCTATGTCCGTGAACCTCTTTTACCTAAGAAAAACTATTCACAAAAGGCTTGACTAAACAAATATGTTTTCAGCCTAGACTTAAACACTGAGACTGCGTCTGAGTCCCAAACACTAATTGGAAGGCTGTTCTATAACTGTGGGTTTTTGTAAGAGAAAGCTCTGCCCCCCTGCTGTAGGCTTCACTATTCGAGTTACCAACAAATAGCCTGCACCTTTTGATCGAAGTAGGCGTGGTAAATAATCAGATAAATAATCACGGAGTCAATAATCACACCAAGATCTTTTACTGCTGCACATGATGAAAAAGAAAGGTGATTCAGAGATACTATGTAATCAGAAAGCTTGCTTTCCAGCTGCATGTGGTCCTAGTACAAGTACGTCTGTCTTGTCAGAATTAAGTAGAAGGAAACTAATAAGCATCCAGTGTCTAATGTCCTTTACACATTCCTCAACTTTATTAAGCTGGTGTCTCTCATCTGGCTTTGCTGAAACATACAACTGTGTGTCATAAGCATAACAGTGGAAGCTAATACCACGTTTACGAATAATTTTACCCAGATGTAGCATATATAAAGGAAGAAGCAGTGGGCCTAAAACAGAACCTTGTGGAACACCAAACTATACCTTAGTATGTGTAGAGAAGTCACCATTTACATCTACAAACTGATAATGATCAGTCAAATAAGACCTGTGCCAGGATAGGGCTATTCCCTTAACTCCAACAACATTTTCTAGTCTATCAAGGAGAATAGTATGATCAATGGTGTCGAAAGCTGCCCTAAGGTCAAGCAACACAAGCAAGGAGACACAACCCTGATCAGAGGCCAGTAGTAGGTCATTTATCACTTTAACCAGCGCTGTCTCTGTGCTATGATGGGGCCTAAATCCAGACTGATACATTTCATGAAAGTTATTCCTATGTAGGTATGAGCATAACTGCTATGCTACAACATTTTCTAGGATCTTGGAGATAAAGGGAAGGTTTGATATTTGCCTATAGTTGGACAATTGACAGGGGTTGAGGTCAGGTTTTTTAATCAGGGATTTGATAACTGCTAGTTTAAAAGATTTAGGTACATAGACAGTGCTAAGGGAAGAATTTATTATTTTCAGAAGAGGTTCGATTGCTTCTGGTATTATCTGTTTGACGAAACATGTAGGTAAGGGATCTAGTAAACAAGTTGATGATTTTGATGAGGAAAATAGTGATATTAGTTCGGTCTTATCAAATTGTCTGACTTTAAATTTATAGTCTGAATTTTTTGCCTGATGTTTTCAATTTTGCCATTGAAAAAATTCATGAAGTCATCGCTACTACATATTAATGGTGTGCTTGTTTCTGTGGTGGTCTTATTCCTAGTTAATTTTGCTACAGTATTAAATAAGAATCTAAGATTATTTTTGTTATCTTCTATTAGGGTGGAGAGATGCATTGATCTAGCAGCACTAAGAGATTTTCTATAGCTAAGGAGGCTCTCCTTCCATGCCATTGAAATAATACCAATGTAGTTTGACACCATTTACGTTTTTCGAGTGGAATTTTTGAGTGGAAAATTAGAATGTGAGTACGGATCTGAATGTGAGATGGGATACCAGTGGGTCAGTCTGCAAATAATATATTGTGTAAAAAAGCACCCAAAGTTCCTTTCAGCAGTGTTCGACACAGTCAACCACAAGACTCTCTTGTCCATCCTCATGAGTCTTGGAATTCGTGACATGGCATGGCAATGGTTTGTTTCCTACAGTCATATCAGGTGACATGGAGGGGATCCACATCTGCTCCATGCAGACTCTGCACTGGTGTCCCACAAAGCTTAGTGCTTGGTCCTCTTCTGTTCGCTCTATATCTGATTTCTTGGTGAGTTCATATCCTTACATGGGTTTTCATACCACTGCTATACAGAAGACACTCAACTTATTCTTTCCTTTCCTCCCTCAGACCCTCATGTTTCTGCTCAGATCTCAGCATATCTGGTAGACATCTCATCTTAGATGGCAGTTCATCAGCAGAAACATAATCTCAGCTAAACTGAACTGCTGTTCATCCCAGAAGATGTATTCCCATGTCAGGATCTTGTGATCTCCCTGGACAATCTCACCATCTGTCAATGCATATGGTAACCATGGACAATCAACTGTCCTTCTCCTCTCACATTGCTAACCTGACACACTCATGCCAGTTTCTCCTTTACAACATCAGAAGGATTCATCCATTTCTATCCATAGAGGCCACTCAGGTGCTTGTTCAGCACTTATCACACCCCACACTGCACCATGTTCCCTCTGATCCGAGCCTAGGCGGAGGAATGAACTTCTCCTAGATGTCCGAACAGCTCAGTCACTGGCTGTCTTCAAATGATGACTAAAGACCTACCTCTTCATGAAGTACTTAAGATAGCACTTTGTTATTAAAATAATAAGAATAATAAATAAATCCATGTCTTGTGTGTTTTTTTCATACTATACTAAACTCCCTAACAGAGTTTTTAGACTGATAGTCGTCTTAATCTCTGACCTAGTGAATCAGAATGAAGATATATTTATTGATAGAGGATCAAAGCACTTTTGTAAGTCACTCTGGATAAAGGTGTCTGCCAAATACCATAAATGTACATGTAAGTGTAAGAGATTAGCTAATCAGGCTATCTATTATATTAGACTACATAACTAGACCTAATCAGTTCAGTACAAATTAGCCTAGTCATGCTGAAAATATCCTATCCATTCTCAGAGATTTTGGACTGAAGGTTAAGATTATTAGATAGATTTATTTTAAAATTCATAAATATGACAATTAAGCAATATCACACACGCAAGTGTGCTGTTGTACAGAATGTTATCATGGATTCACAGGTAATCACAGCCATGCTGATATTCAGTACAATAACACAACTGCGAGTGTGATATTGCTTTTATACAACAATTCTATAAACAACAAATTAATATTGAGTTACTGACAATAAATATTTTGTTTATTTTTGCTCCGTCAACAAAAGTAGTTTACAAAGAAGCCACAGCTAGATAGAGTGTTGCATTAGGGCTAGGCAATATGATGATATAATATCGATATTGTGTATAAATTATGTCACAATATACCATTCTGTGATATCACAGGAATCCTGATATCTTTTGCTAACAGTTTTTTTTTAATTGCAGTAACAAACTCTGATTTTGTACTGAAAAAATTTCGTACTGAAATTTTTTAAAATTTGTTGTTAGAGTTTATTGAAATTACTTTTTAAATGTTTTATCCTTTTCATGAAATTTTAAGTAATTTCTTTTTGTAGACATTATAGACATAAAAGTTTTCTTTAGTTAAATTCTTATTTTTTAGTTTTTTTTGTAACACTACTGTTTTACTGGTAGCTGTTTAGAAAACCTATATATTGTGATACATATTGTATATCATAGAAATATCTGTAAGTATTGTGATGTGATATTTTTGTCATATCAGCCCGGCCTGCGTTGCGTATTGACATGCAATGCACAGACTAACTGACAGCCCATAGTACATGTAGTAACAACAAACTATTGTTAGATTTGGAATTTTATGTAGCTAACACAGACAAGCGGAGTGATACAAAAAGTGAAATATACCAGTGCTGTTATACTAAATATCAGCACTCTTGTCCAATCAAATTAATGGACCGGAACTAATTGTTGCATAATTTACAATTTAAACAACCCTAAATTATCCACACAATATCAAATCATTATTTTACTATGATTGTAGACGTTGTTGAAATAATACCATTGCAAATCCATAGAAGCATAACAGCAGCAACATTTAGTTACATTCAACTGGTGTAACTGTCTGCAGGATTTCAGACGTGATATCATGTATTTTCTACAGCTGTGCAAACAAAAGTGGAAAGAAAAAAGCCTCTGTCTTTGGAACATAAGAAAAAATATTCACCATGTAAACAAAAATAGCAATAAGTTTTACATCACATCTTTCTTCTTCTTCTGGTGTAGTGTCGGGTTATAGAGCGAGTGTAGTGTGACATCACAAGTTTAAATGAATATGATACCTGAGTGATTGATTCCATCTGTCAAGATTAATATCCTACACAATCAGTGTAAGTATATATCCATCTGTTCATGTGTGTCTGTCCAACTCTTATCTGTCTATCGGTCTATCTGTCTGTCCACTGAGGTTTTAGTGAAGCTTGATCTCAGACACAGAGTGATGAAACAGTGTGAGAACCACCGCAACATCACAGAGGGAGGAGTGCAAATGAAAGAGGGATGCAAACCTCTACTGTCTATCTCTCTCTCTGTATTTATCTCTGTTGTCCCTCTCTGTCTCTTTTTCTCTCTCTATCTCACTTTTTTCTCTCTGTTTCTCTGCCTCTCTCACTCTGTCTGTCTGTCTCTGTCTCTCTCGCACTTACTCCGTCTGTCTCTCTCTCTCTCTCTCTCTGAGATGGATGGTGGGATTCCCCCAAATCCCCCTGTTACACCACTACTACGTCTACAATTTAAAATTAAATAAGGAGGTACCATGTTTTCTTTGGATGGAGTGTGTGTGTGTGTGTGTGTGTCCTTATTGTGACACATTTTCCAGTTTTGCTGATGACTAAGTGACGTCTGAAATTCTTGCACAGAAATCTTTTTCTTGCTTTCTGTCTTTACTTTGATCTTCATGGCCTTGAATTTTTACTTTTATCACAACTTTTACTTTTAGATAAACTGCTGGTTTTTACTTCAGTTTCAATGTGTAAACCACACTGTGGCCTCATTCTCATTGCTTTAATAAAATGTTTTATTCTTGCATGATGACAAACACAGACATCACAGGCGATACTGCACACGTTATAGCAGCAGGTTTTGGGATTTTTTTACAACCTTAAAACCACATTTTTACTGTTTCAGCCTCGTTTCTCCACACAGATGAAGAGTGGAGGCGAATTTACACTGCTCTTTAAACTGAGATTAAATTTCTGGAGATGTGTTCACAAAGAAGGCTAAGACTAAAAGCAGCAAAGCAGCTCCTAAAAAAAAAAAAAAGGTGTGTTATTAGCAGAGTATCTCTGGGATTTTAGCCCCATCCAAATCTGTCATGTCAGTACTTTTTACAGATTGCATGTGCAAGCGTCTGGAAAGATTACACCATGTTATAACTTCTGTAAAAATGAGCAGTAAAAATAACCCCAATTAATATATATCCTCTCTGCATTGACATGTTGGTAAAGAGGTTTTGTGCTTTTTCTTCAGTAAGACCCTCCAAGAATTGCACGCTCATTCCAAACTGAAATCAAAACCAAAGTTTAAAAAATATATGTAGACAATGTTTAAAAGAACGAATTAGAGAAATGACATATGCGGGGGTTTTAGGGAAGTTATTGAGTTCGTAGCACAGGTACAGCCTACAGACATGTTATAGTCATGTGACCTACTACTGATCAAGCACAACTTGCGCAGCCATGCCCCCACAATACGAGTTTATAATAAAGGTCACAACACTCAGTTTGTATTAAAATGAGGTATACATAGAACGCATGCAATTTTTTATGTGACAATCAAGTGTACATTGTGTAGACACTCCCATCTCTGTGATTTATACAGCGATCACTTATCATGTGCAAATCAATTATAATTAGCCTACTACAGACATACTCCATACTTAACAGACAGGATGTGTCTGGAAATCTTATCGCATCTACATAGTGCTTAACACTGAAACACAAACAATCCTAAACACTTCTGCTGGAGATTAACAGCATAGTTAAGTTCATGTGTTTGATATATTTAATAATAACAAGCTTTAAAAAGATATTGTTTCGACTGCAGGGCGATTTCTGTGACAGTGAATTTGTCACAGAAGTCACCATCTATAATGCAGTACCTCTTGAGGTCAAAGTTTACATAGCTCTTTACTATTTAGCCACATGAAAATTGCAGATATTGCTAAATCAATACTCCAAATAAATGTACATACAAATTCTGTTATTAATACATAATTATATGCTAAGCTGAAAATTTGCAAAATGTTCATTTGACATGTGAGCTTTTACATTTGTGTTGTCGTACAAAATCAGCAACACTTTCATTTCAGTGTCTTGTTTTTTTGTTTTCTTTTTAGTTTACTGGAGATCATATCAGGTAGTTATGGTTGGTAATCATTCATGAAAATCATGCTGTCACCCACAACAACAGGACTGGCCCTGCCCTTCCGCTTATTTTAGGAATTTCTTGGTAAAAAATATCTTCCAGCAGTTTCATGAATGATAGAGCAAGGAAATTTGTTTCAATTCAAAGAGTTGATTTTTTTCAATCTGTCCATTTCAAGTAATTGAATTCCCATTTCAACTGATTCACTCAGAGGAAAATAAAATCTCCAAATTGCACCACATAAAATCCTAGCTTCATACTCTGAGATAAACAACAGCTTTTATAATGGATATTGGATTTTGTGTTTTTTCTCTGGTTTTCGGTTCTTTTACTCAAACAGGGCTGAGAATAATGATGTTCAATGCATACAATGAGTCAATGGAATCATTTAAGAGTTCAATTGGTGTGCATTATTGGCTAAGTTTGGCTCATTTCCATTTTCTAGCCAGGTACAAGAAGGAAACTGAACCAGTAAACCAGTGATGTTCATACATGATGTTCATAAGTTGTTTTTATGTGTTATATTTTAATAAGGTGAATTGTTAGAATTGTACTAGAATTCTTCAATAACAGTAATATTGTGTAGATGTCAAATGGACTTGGGAAGTGGTTTAACTGATTTATTAAAAATAATCAGTTCAAAAGGACTATATGTTCATAAGTCAAGCATCCCTAATGAAAAGGATTTAAGAAAAAAAGACTCTTAGCTACAAACCTTTAGTTTTAACATTAAATTGTTCGTAAATATTGCTGCTGATCTTATGACTCTTCTTACCACAATGCTTTAATAACATTTTGACATAAGTATACAGCAAATATCAACAACATTCAAAAAGCGATGCTAAGTTCAAGCACGATAGATAGCATACATTTATAAACTCTCGTTTAAAATGAGCAGTACTAGTATTTCGGCCACTATAATCCATTTCAGCTTATAAAGATAATCATATTCTGTTAGTGTAAGTAATTAGCATTATAATCAGTGTTATTCAGCACTTTGTGAACTCTCACAGAGTAGAATTATGGCTCTGTGTTTTGCTCATTTTTCTCATTACTAATCTCATTAGTATTATGCTAACTTCCCCATTCCCATTCACTAATTAGCATAAATGAAATTAATTTAGCAGTTTTTCTTTGATGTTTCTGTTGATACTCATAATAAACTGAACATTGTGGTAATATTTCTGTTTATGCAACAAATGAGGAGTATGAGGAACATTTTTGTTCTTGAATCTCTCAATTGAGCTCCAGTTCTGGAACAAAATCGGCCTTTTACACCATAATTGCTGCAATCAGGGATATTTTGCAGTGCCTCGGCTTCTTGGCACAGAGCTAAGAGAACATCGCTGGTTCTTTACTGAGCGCTGAGTTTGGCTGTATAGCATACAACAATTTCAGAGTGTAATTGCTGTCAGGGGACTAGAGATTGTGTTCTTGCAAAGGTTTTCAACTTTTCTCTGTTTTTTTCCTTCTTTCACTTTCAGAAACACAGAAATGTGTGGGTGTGACTATTTCATGACTGGAACCTTCACATTCTTTAGATAAACGCTCTGAAAATAACATTTTATAAGGACATAAATCTGCTGTGGATGTCAATGTTTGACCACAACTGAGATTGATGCTAGCATTAGTTAATGTTTGCTAAGTATGTTTCATCATGTGTGTTGACTGGAGCTACACTGTGGCCAAAAGTATGTGGATATCTGACCATCACACCCATACCTGGGTCTTATTTGGAAGCACACAATTGTAAAGAATGTCTTTGTATGTTGTAGCATTACAATTTCCTTTCACTGGATCTAAGAGACCCAAACATGTTCCAGCATGGCAATGCTACTGTGGACAAAGCGAGGTCCATGAAGATATGGTTTGCAAAAGTTGGAGTGGAAGAATGCGAGTGGCCTGCACTGAGCCCTGACCTCAACCCGACTGAACACCTTTGGGATGAATTGGAACACTGACTGCACCCCAGACCTCCTCACCCCAACACCAGTGCCTGACCTCACTAATGCTCTTGTGGCTGAATGAACACAAATCCCCACAGCCACGCTCCAAAATCTAGTGGAAAGCCATCCCAGAAGAGTGGAGGTTATTATAACAGTAAAGGGGCAATAACTCTGGAATGGGATGTTCAAAAATCACATATGGGTGTGATGGTCAGGTGTCCACAAACTTTTGGCCATATAGTGTAGCTACAGCTATATTTAGCTAAACATCCAACATTTCATTATTTCATCTAAATGTAGATGATTTACCAAGTGGAATTGCTAACATTATATAGATTAAATTTGACTTTCGTGCACTTCAACATCAGCTACGGTTAGCACTAAAGTGTCTACAGCTAGCTAAATACCCAACTTGGCAAAGCTACCTGTTGGCTCGCTAAAGATTTGTAGGATGCTATTGTTTATGCTAACACAAGTATGGAATCATTGTGCCATGATAACTAGTGAGCTAGTTTTGGAATTACCTGGTTTGCTAACTAGCTATGCTGCTAAGCAGAGTTCATGTACAGATGGAGGATTGTAACACACAACATATTTTATTGCTCCAGCAGACTGTTTCCTTTCATGAAGGCTTCTAGGAAGAACCCTTTTAGGAAGCTAAGGACCCTTAATTATCCAATGGTCCCTTAAAGAGCCCTTTATTTCTAATAATGTGCCACATAGTGAGACCTTAAATGGTAAATATTACAAGCAATATGTATTAAGAATAAAATAATAAGCAATAATATGGTACCACACACCTACCCTGATAATATATACACTCTTAGAAAAAAGGGTTCTTTTAGAGTGCACTTGATAATTAAGTGTTCTTTGCTTCCAAGGAAGGGTTCTACTAGGAACATACTAGTTTTGAATATAAACATCACAGAGTACTTCTTTAATGTGCTCATTTTCTGTAGGCTACATTTCTGACTTCCACAACGATCTGTCTCTCTGTATGATTATCTGGCAGATTCTTTCTTTGTCAGTTTCTTTCTCTGTCTCTCTGTCAGTTTCTTTCTCTCTCTGGCCCTCTATTTTTGTCTGTTGCTCAGTCTTTCTTTCTCTGTCTGTCTCTCTGTCTTGCTTTCTTTGTCTTGGTTTCTTTCTGTCTTACATTCACATGTCTTATAAGATACAAACAAACATGCATGTGTGCATATATACACACACACACACACAGCTTGGTGTTGATTCACTTTATATAATTTAAAGATTTTATTTCTTTAGACAAACAAGTTTATTATTGTTCTGTGAGTCGTGGTGCCGTGTGTAAAAATAAACCGCTCTGTTTTCTTCTCTTTTATCCTTCTGTGTTTTAAAGTGTGTTTGAGGCAAAAAAGGCACCGAAATAAATGTGTGTGTGTTTTGCTGATGTCAGCATGTGCAGTGTGGCATTGTGGGTAAAATGTCCCTCATGCCTTTAATAAATAGACTTATGTGAAGCTACTCATTTAGAGGTTTTGGGCTCTTTTATGCTCCTATACATCTGTGTGTGTATGTGTGTATGTGTGTGTGTGTGTGTGTGTGTGAGAGAAATTCAGTACGTTTGAGGTACCATGACTGGCTCTTTAACTCTGTTTCCGTCATTACAGCAGCGTCTCCGTAGGTTGGTGTGGCTTTGGCATGGTGGGTGGGAGCAAGACGTTTTTGTTACTAAACACATAGTTAGGTAATATATGATTGTTAATAAGTCATTCAGTAGTGTAGTATGTGGTTTGGGATACAACCTGTGAGTGTGTGAGGTGTAAATCGCTGTTTAACCGGTGCATTTTGATGAGGTCATCATTAATCCTGTTCAGATGAAAGTTCAACTGATCTTATTTCCTTTTAAACACTATTTGACATATTCAATGACAAACATATGCACTTATGTGCATGGAAACAGCACAAGAGACTCATCACACACACACATCTGGTCCAACAGGTGATGCAACTTTATGAATGATGAGAAACGCAATGCCTCGTTCAGCTTTCACTCTCTCTTTCTCTCCCAGACACACACACACATACATACTGCAATAATGTGAGCGTCATTTGTTGACGTCAAATGTTAATTTGTTAATAACAGAACAATAAATGTTAGTATAGGACCTCCGGAACCTCATTCACGGACTTGTCTGTTCTGTGGTGGAGGTTTCATTTAGGTTTACACACACACACACACACACACACACACACACAGCTCATAGAATGTAACCCATGTTTCAGTTCAGAGAACAAGTCTTTTTCTTTATCCTGTCATTCTCCTGACAAAAGAATCCTAAAGGAACCCGTCCTGGTTCCAGTGTTGACCTTAATCCTGTATGCATTATAACTCAATACACACACACAGTGTGTTCATGTGTCAGTGTGTGTGTGTGTGTGTGTGTGTGTGTGTGTGCGTGTGTAAGCAGTCAGACCTGTCTGAATTCTCTAACCACAGTGTAAAGCAGCACTGCGTCACTGAGAAAACTTCATCAGTACTCAGTGTTCTCTGTTGCTTTTTTAACCCTCTGTCCCAAACGACACACACGCACACACACACACACACACACAACCTGTTGACTGCATAGTGCACTTCTTTGGAGTCTTGCTGATAATTCAGCTCAGCCAGTAAATCCCACAATTGATTCTGATTAGTTAGTGTCCAAATGATGTACCCTTTTTGGTACCGATAACCCATAATGCACTGTGATGGAGTGTGTGTACTACCCATAGTATTTCCAGTGTCCAGTGTCTTATGTTGTGTCTCATGTGTTTATGTCTGTCTTTGTGTCTTTGTGTGTCTGTGTCTTTCTCTGTCTGTGTGTCTCTGTACCTGTGTGTGTCCCTGTGTTTCTGTCTCTGTGTGTTTTTGTGTGTCTCTGTGTATGTCTGAGTTTGTGTGTGTGTGTGTGTGTGTGTGTGTGTCTCTGAACATTTCATGGTCACTGGAGATGCATTCACAATGCAGGTGTAAACTGCTATGTGTTTCAGCTGTCTGTCTGTGAACATGGCCACTGTCTCTGTGTGTCTCTCTGTGTGTGTCTGTGCCTCTGTGTGTCTGGGTGTCTCTAAGTGTTCCTTTGTGTGTGTGAGTCTCTGTGTGTCTCTGTATCACTCTGTGTATGTGTTTCTTTGTGTATGTGTGAGTCTCTGTGTGTCTGTGTGTCACTGTGTATGTCTGTATGTGTTTCTTTGTGTATGTGTGTGTGCGTCTGTGTGTCTCTGTGTCTCTGTGTCTTTTGGGGGCATTGAGTCTGCAGTAGTAGTGTAGGGGAATGAGTGAATTAACGTGGCACACCTGATTCCTATCTCTCTCTCTCTCTCTCTCTCTCTCTCTCTCCCCCTCTCTACCTCTACCAGTGAGCTAAGTGTGTGTGTCCGTGAACATGTTGAGACAGAAGTTTAAAGCAGCTGGAAAGCAGCCAAGTTGAGTAGATCAAAGCAGCATTTACTTTCGTTATTTTTTTTCCATGAGCACATGCTCAGAATAAAACTCACGTGTAATCACCCTGAATCTGCTGTGTTCTTGAGTGGTGCACAGTTGTTATTGTCACAACTTACACAAGTTGTTTCTGTGTATCTTTGAGTCTGTATGTGCGTCTCTGTATCTGTGTGCATGTGTGTGTCTGCATCTCTGTGTGTCTGTGTGTGCCTATGACTGTGTTTCTGTGTGCCTGTGTCTGTGTGTCTTTGCATATCTGTGTCTGTGTGTGGCTCTGTGTGTGTTTGTGTATATAAGTCTGTGTGTGTGTCTCTGTGTTTGTCATTGTATGTCTCTGTGTCTGTGTCTCTCTTTGTCTGTGTGTATCCGTGTGTTTGTGTCTGTGTATGTGTCTCTGTCTCTATGCATCTGTCTGTTTCTCTGTATCTGTGTGCGGCTCTGTGTGTGTTTGTGTATATCTGTCTCTGTGTGTGTCTCTGTGTGTCTCTGTGTTTGTCATTGTATGTCTCTGTGTCTGTGTCTCTCTTTGTCTGTCTGCATTTATTAAGTCTTTACACCATGATCAGATCACACACTCGCTGTTATCACAAAGTTACATATACAGAGACATGACTGTTATCATACACAGGTCAGTAAACCAGTGTGTTTGTGTTGTTTGTGTGGGTGGGTGTGGGTGTGTGTGTCTGTGGCTGTGTCTCTGTGTGACTTAAACAGAAAGCAGGAGAGACAGAATGTAAAGCTTATAAAATCTCTGTCTGTCCCACAGTGTCCCGCTCTGCCCTTTCCTTCCTCCACAAATCAGATCGGTGTCTCCACACCCACTTCCTCCTATGTATGTGTGTGTGTGTGTGTGTGTGTGTGTGAGAGAGAGAGAGAGAGAGAGAGAGAGAGACGTTGTCCCTGTTTGCTGTTCTTGTAAGTGCCTTAGTGTCTGTCTAAATGTCTGCAGTGACATCATCAGACTTTGCCCCCGTATGTCGATGTCAGTCAGGGTTCACCCTAAAGTGATGACATCATCAGACCCTTTCTCTAAACTCACTGTTTAATTCAGTTCCAGTATATAAATATAAAAATATATAAAACTCCTTCTGCACCGATTTTATACCTTCACTCAAAGCTTCATACACTCAACCTTAATCTCTATAAATCATTTATAATCATTTATTTCTCTTCCAGAGATGATGTGCTGCCCATTTCTTGCTTGATAGTAATACAGGGAAAAAGAAAGAGCTGTGTTTCAACCATTATCATTTTTATCATCTTCATTTATTATCCATTTATCATCTTCAATCCTCTTTTATTTTTATATCAGTTTATTATCGATACTATAATTGTGTTCATGATTAAGATTTATTCGCGTTTCTTATCAGAGTAAAGCTTGTCACTGATTAGGTAGAAGCATTTAGTGTTAGTTAATAATGCAGGCAAGTGTTTGGTGCAAACTGAAGTTTTTGGGGTGAAGCCTGTTTCCTTCTGACAGAGAGAGAGAGAGAGCGAGAGAGAGAGAGAGAGAGAGACATTGTTTCCTGTTCTTTCTCTCTCTCTCTCTCTTTAGTCCCTCCATCTCTCCACACACACACACACACACACACACACACACACACACCTTTCCTCC
Source organism: Pangasianodon gigas (assembly GCA_022758105.1). Taxonomy (NCBI): domain Eukaryota; kingdom Metazoa; phylum Chordata; class Actinopteri; order Siluriformes; family Pangasiidae; genus Pangasianodon; species Pangasianodon gigas. Next base: position 10,429,519 of record CM040468.1, on the reverse strand, counting down.
TCCACCCAACAGAGGAAGTTGTGTGATTTGTGTATCTTCTAATCCTGCCACACACACTCACACACACATGCACACACACACACACACACACACAATTATGTAATGCCTTTGAGAATGAAGTCAATTCAATAGTCTCCACACACACACACACACACACACGGCTATGTACTGATGGATCTGATGGGCTATGTACTGATGGAACTTCAGAAAAAACAATGCAACTAAACAACTTTAAATTCATTCATTCATTCATTCATTCATCTTCAGTAACCACTTTATCCTGATCAGGGTCATGGTGGCTTCAGAGCCTAAACTGGTAACACTGGGTGCCATGGTGGGTGAATTTACCACTGATGGGAAGCCAGTGCATCGCAGGGCACCATGCACACACTCATTCACACCTAGGGGCAATTTAGTGTAGCCAATCCACCCATCTGCAAGTTTTTGGACAGTGGGAGGAAACTGGAGAACCTGGAGGAAACCTACATGAACACAGGGAGAAGATGCGAAACTGCGCACACAGTGAGCTTAGGATCAAACTGGGAACCCTGAAACTGTGAAGCGGCCAAATTTTTATAATAATAATAATAATAATAATAATAATAATAATAATGGCATTTGTATATTTCTCTGTCATACACTCGCCCTCAGTTGAGCCAATTTGGTAATTTTGAAGTCTTTTCCAATCTAATGGACTATAAATTCTAACATTGCAGCATTGTTTATTCACAGTGTATCGTCACAGACTGAGTCGGAAGTGAGCTGTCCTCGTGCACTTTGTTCCCTTTACCCTAATGTGTGTGCGTGTATGTAATGGTTTTTATTGTTGCTTATTTGGCTCCATGATTTGCTTGTGCTGGAATGTGGAGCCGTTGTCATAGTAACATGCGTCATAGCAACCAGGTAATCGAAGTACACCTGATTGCGTAACAAACTGTAAAGCAGAGTAAAGTTCACGCACAGGTAGTGCCGAAAGGTAACGAGGTCAGTGTGGAAAGGGAATCAGATTGCCTCACTTCACTTCAGTTTAGGTCCGGTCAAAGAGGTGACTCACTGACATTGAGTGAGTGATGAAGTGTGTAAGTGACTGAATGTAAGCAGGGGTGCACTTAGGGTAGTGAGGCCCCTGGCCAACCATTGTTGGGGCCCTATACATACACCATGACATGAATCTACAACTCCAAAAAATTACAATGGATATTAAAAAGTCTACACACCCCTGTTGAATTTCTCTTCATCTTCAGCCATCTAACAGAGGCCTACAGGATTTATGCCAAAATATTTGTACCAACGTTTTTGGACCTTTCCATGATTCCTTCTATCTTGACTGGAGCCCCAGTCCCAGCTGAGGAGAAGCAGCCCAATAGCATGATGCTGCCACCCCCCCTGCTTCACCATGGGTATGGAGTTCTTTGTGTGACATGGGACATGATGATATAATAACAACTACTCAGCCACTTTCATTAATTGTATTGGATGACCATTTTTCCATTTTTCTATCAGTATAAATTATTAATAATTAAACAACAGTTAGTTGTGCTCCACTAATTTGATCGGACAAGCCAAGCCAAATTGTCGAGCTTCACCTGCTACTCCTAAGATCCCAGTGATGCTGACCTGCTCTCTGGACCTGCCTGATCCATCCTGATGCCCTTCTTCTCGTTGGAGTTGTCATCGGTTGGAGATCGCTCGCTGCTGCTGGGGGTGGCCCCACATGGACGGTCTGAAGATCAGTGGGATTGCTGGGGATGGTGCCGCTTGGGGGCCGTGAAGATGGCTTGGGGATCTCATATGGGGGTTGTTCTGTGATGGCTTGGGACTGTGATTGCTGTGGTGGCTTTGGGGCTGCGGTTGCCACGAGCAGTTTTGCACTCAGGTCTCCATCAGTGGACAGTGGATAGGTTTAACAAACCAGACTTCATGTGAAAACTGTAATGAATTTCCTGGTTGCACAATTGCACTATTTCTCCATGTAGTACACAGTTATAGAAGGGATTTATATATAATTGCACTATCCATTGTCACACAGATGAGGATGGTTTCCCTTTTGAGTCTGGTTCCTCTCAAGGTTTCTTCCTCATATCGTTTCAGGGAGTTTTCCTTGCCACTGTTGCCTCTGGTTTGCTCATTAGGGATAAATTCACACATTTACAATTTATTTTGATTTAATTTAATTTGAATGTATTTCTGTAAACCCGCCTTGTGACCGTGTTCATTGTTAAAAGCGCTATACAAATAAAATTGAATTGAATTGAATCGAAGTTCCAATTTACTGTAGATATTTAGTTTAACAGCACTGGTACATTTCACTGTTTGCATCATGTGTGTTTGCTACATGTAACAGTTAGTTACAGTCAAATCGTTACTACACTTACTACGGCAGGGGTTCCCAAACTTGATTTACAAACGGGGCTGTGAGAGAAACTCACAATCTCCCCATTTATTTCATTCCTTTATTTTATCAATTAATATTAGAAATATCAAAGACTGATTTCATGTGCACATTCAGACAAGCCATGAATATGGTACATATTATTTTAGTCTTTTTCACTTTCCTGACATGCTGCACTAGCATAGCTCAGCAGTATAAATGGATCAATTTCCCCCTCCATCTACCTCCACTAAACAAACTAGCATTGTGTCTCAATTGCATACTTATGTACTATTTTAGACCATTACTGAGTACTAACACTAAACAATTTTCCTCTCATGTCGCCTTCAATCCAAAAGGTCTGTTTTGTGTACCAGTCTTTTTCTATATTCTATTTTCTATATTAGTAACTATTTTGAATGTAAGATCCGAGTTTTTGATTTGAGACACATGATAACAATAATGAGTACAGCGGAAAGTTTTAGGAGACAGAGCTCAGTGTGTTTAACATCACTGTGCATAAAATCAAGTATAAACCAGGCTCCTCTGCTTGCACCTTGGCATGGGTTATTTTCCTATAACAGCACAACAGACTGGTAAATCACTGCAAGGAATATTCCTATGGTTTTTAATCACTTCATTACACATATGTATGTTACTAACATTAAATTTTCAGTTGTTGCAGTAGTCCTATATTATAAATCTGGAATTTAAAAAAATGTAGGTTTGTGGTCACAGAAAATTCATAATGTCCATTTGGGGTCATTTGCTCAAACTGTTTGGGAGCCCCTGAACTACGGCCTGTCAGTCAGTCAGTCAGTCAGTCTGTGCGATGCATGGCAACACACAACGCTCCATCCAGCTGTGGCTTCGTTGAGTTTTCGTTGAACTATTTTCACTGACGGAGCAAAAATAAACAAAATATTTGGCCATATTGTGTCTGAAATATCAATAACTCGATATTAATTTCTTGTTTGTCCTCCTTATTTTGTAAGTAAGTATTAGCTTGATACTTCCATTTCGGTTTGTAAACGCTTGCTTGTAAATGTAGTAAAGTAACAAAAGTACTGGGAGTTACTGCTGTTATTTCTTATGGTGATGCTGTGATTATTATTATTATTATTATTATTATTATTATTATTAACTGCAATAACTCACAATACTTTAACTTTTGATTCCTAAGTATATTTCCAAGTATTTTTATACTAAACTCAAGTAGAAATATAAATAGAAAACCTTTACTTTTATTCAGGTACAAGAATTTTTTTGCATTTTGTTAGCTGCTAATTCTGAACTATGAGTTATGAACTATTTGACTATGCAAGCTACTGTTAAGAACAGATGTTTGTTATGAACAGATGTTATGCAAGCTACTGTTATGAACAGCTTGCTAGCTACCCAGTCTCATGGTTATATCAGAAACAAACAGCTCCTGAAATAACGTAATCCTTGTCTGTAGCGGCTGCTGTTTAGGGACACTGGACAGCACTGGGCTATCAAACAACTAGCTAATCTCAGTAACATTTAACTTTGTTCATACACAGTTTAACTTATCGAGTTGTCACTGGAGCATCGTAGTCAAAACACTTCTCTGGATATGGTCTTCTCTCCACAAAGTGAAAAGAGCAAAAGTACAGTTGTGTGACAAGCAGGAGGGAGGGGCTGGCTGTGAGGATGCATGCCTGGCACTGAGTTGGCTAATCAGTGGGAAAGAGGGATAAAGGAGTGGCTGGAGACGCAGAGGGAGAGAGATGCACGCGTGTTTTTATGTTTTGTGCTACGTTTGTGGTTTCTGTTATGTTTGTGTTCTGTTTATGATTAAACGTTGTGTTTAAGTTCACTCGGTTCCCACCTCCTCCTTGCCCGTTTGTTGGAGATTTGTTACAAGTTGCTTTGGTGGTTTCTTTAGATTCAAAGCTTTTAACCAAAGCTGAACAGCATCTTCTTGTTTAGGAAGTGAGTGGAGATCCTATGGCGCCTCACATCCACATTCAGCCCTGGCGCACGGTTTATTGTCAAAACAAAACATTTCCTTTGTGCCAGTTATTAAAGCAGAACTTAGCTGCACAAACAGTATCAGTTTTCAGTGAATCCATAACTTTTAACATTAACTATGTGATCTTAAATGGCAGTGTCAATACATGCTATGATGAATGCAAACTAGTCAGCTGAAATAACAGGAAATGGCTAACCAGAAGTCTCACACAAAAACCTTCCAACCGACCGAGTCCACTGAAATGCTGAAAATAAGGTGGATAGAACTGTTGAATAGAAGCAACACTCACTCACGCTCACAACTGGGTTGTTGTTGTGAACATCAGCACGTTTGTGATTACCTGCAGCCGAATCACAGCCGAGCCGATACTCAGTACCACAGCACCCTTGTGCTATAATGCTTGATTATATTACATGCTCCTTAAAGGTTAGGTTAAATGAGTTTAAATATGCCCACATAATGGGTGCTGTAGAAGGCACTTGCTGTAGTTCGACTAGTTTTGGAGCTACTGTTTTAATGATTTATTCTAATTATTTCTAACTGAAAAACTCAGCTATGGTCAGCTTGTCTACACAAGCAGTAGTTGGTTGAAATGGCTTGCATTTCATAGCTCCTGTAAGAGCTATGACGTGACTGAAATCAGGTGTTGGTGACGTCAAACATTTCACACTGTATTTTACTGCACTTTAGTGATGGTCCCAAATGTTTCAGTGACACAGAAAATGTTTTACTAACTCCAAATCAGACTTGATTAAACAGGTATAGTTGGTTCTCCTTTTGATGTCACATCCAATACATGTAGTCTTACAATACAATACAATGGATTGTTAACAGACAGCAATGTGGCCCGTCAAACAAAAGCCACGGTGAAACTAGTCGCAATGAACTTCCTAAAATAAAATACAAATAAAATACAAAGAAATCTGAAAAGTACCTTCACCTTCTTAAGTTTTTTTTTCTTTTTTGCACTATCCACTATCTGTTATCCTGCATTATGACAATTAACCAACTAATATCAAAAGGCCATGTGACTGCACCTGCGTGAGTTCATAACCCTCCCATTAGCAAAACCCAAACCAATAAACACAAGCCAAATATGATTGACATACAACTGAACGAATCAAAGCACTATTTCAACAAAGTATTAAACTAGGTCAAGCAATAATTCTTTAAAAATATTCAGATCACTGGACTGAAAACCTAAATATTTTTTCATGGCTTTTGATTAATTTGGGGATCTCCTTGTGAGTGAGTGAGTGAGTGAGTGAGTGTGTGATAGATCGATTAATTGTGTAAAGGTGGTTTAAACAATTTCTTTCTCTCTGTGTCACTCTCTCTCTCTCTCTCTTTCTCTGCTCTCCATCTGCACAAATTTCAGAGTCTTTCTAACACCACACCCGTCTGGGTGATATCACTGTGTGATGTCATCAGGAGACCGTTGTGGCGTGATGTGACATCACTCTGGCACAATTCAGCCCAAAAATAACGCAATTGCACTAATTCAAACAATCTGAGTGCAGAAAAGAGCTCCACTGTGATCAGACCCGTGGCCTGGATCTAATTATCTCTCTGAATCATGTGCGCATTTTTACTCTGAGAGAGAGAGAGATGGGGGAGAGAGAGATGAGGTCAAATATTTTGGCAAGAGATGGAGAAATAAAGGGAGGGAGGAAGAAAGAGAATAAGAGGTGGAATTTCCCTACATAGGCGTCAGTGTAAATCTGAGTTTATTCTCCATATACGTGAAACAATTAAAAATGTTAAAGTCGCCATGAAATGTCTTGAGTGCCGTGATTTGATTTCGTATGTCGATGTAATTCCTTTTGTAACAGGAAGTCAGAATATCAGTGTATTGAACTGTTTGACTGATTTACACAACAGCCAATAGCATTTGAGATACCCACTGTGATACCCCCAATGAATTTAAACAAATCTGAAAGAAGCTTAGTGAACTAGCTCAATCTGGAGAACAGTGAAGAGTTTAACCACAGCATTGGAGAATTTCTCACCACCACCTTCACCCACACCTGGAGTTATGTTATACATGTCTGAGCCAAGGTCGAGCATCAGCGGCTCTGATATCACTGGGAGGCTGATATCATCTGACGCGTCTGAGTTGTAGATAAAATGATATTACTTATTCTTACGGATGGAGAAGCCCCAATGGTGTATAAAGACAAAATCATGTTTTTCATCAATCTGAGGTGGCGACATTCCAGCAGTGAACAGCCTCAAGGTGTTAAAACATTCCTCTGAAAAGTGCCTATCACAAAACCCCCAACTTAGGCAAACTTCACCCACTTCCAAATGAATAAACTCCAACCACTTTTTCTCCATCAAGCAATGGCTGGAAAAGGGAATAGTGTAATTTTAGCCAAAGACATGCAGATGAACCATGTTTACTGCTAAAGCTGCTACTGTACAGCAATGAACGTTCTATAGCGCGTTTAATTGGACAAACACAAGACTAGTACAGGATGAGTCATCAAAAAATTGTAACAGCTTTCCCAGAAATGATGAAAATTATATATTTTATATTTTTAGAAATTTTTTCATATAACACTTTTCATATAACACTGAGAACAAAAAGGAGCACATCATCTTTAAAAACAGGAAGTTGTAGTTATATCATGTATCTCACACCAACTCTATAACACACGGCAGCGCATCATGGGATTGATATCCTCCAGTACATGTGTGTGTGTGTGTGTGTGTGTGGCTTTGGTCCATGACCGCCTGTAGGTTATGCTTTCAGGAAGAAGCTCTCTCTAGTTTGTTCTATTCCTGGTGGTTCCCAACACGTTTTGGCTCTGATTGTGTGTGTGTGTGTGTGTATGTGTGTGTGTGTAAGCTTGTGACGTCACTGAGCTCAGAATAGAAACGATTCCCTGTAACACACACAGCACTTCAGGAGGAAATGATTTCCCACCAGTCTGGAACCTTTTACTGGTTCCAACACAGTGAAACACACAGAGAGACAGACACACACACACACACACACAGGTCTTTTATTCAGAGAGACTGAAAGAAATTCTTCACTTTTAAAAAAAAACACTCAAATCGGAGCAACAGAATTTCAGCTTCAGGTTCATTTTCCTTGAGAGTGCTTGAAAATCTGCATCCAGATTAAATGAAAATGATTTTATTAACAACCAACTGTTGTGAAAATTATGATGAAATAAAAGTAACAGTGTAACAAAACTATCAACACTGTGTGAAGCTGTATGGCCAGAAAACTGAAAATATTTCAGTATGTTTTAGCTTTTAATAAATGCTCTGGTCTGTTTTTGTCCTCAGGGTTTACATTTACACTGACAGGAAGTCAGAGGAGAAAACATTACACATTATTGATGAAACAGTTACACATTAAACAGTGAGATACTGGGATAACGTTACAGCTCCGGCCGGGATTAATCATTAATTATCATCTGATTATGATCTCAGTATCTGTAATATTAACATTTCTTTAGGACTTTATATAAAGAAAAAAGAAAGAAAAATGCCAGAATGGTGTGATATGGCCAGATGCAAAGTTACTGTTACCACCCCAAAGCACACCACAGCAATTTGCCAACTATTACCATTTTTAATCATTAATGAATGACACATCATACTTTTTAGTTTTAGTTATTATTATAGTTACATTTAATGTTGTGGAACATCGGCAAATCAGCAAAACAGTTCATGTTATCGTGTAATTAATTAAAAGTTAATAAGACAAAAAACATAGCTTGTCATGTTAAGCCAGTTTTGCACTGTGATCCCAGCGGTCTTTTATGATTATTACTTGTCACATTGTATGAGATGATCCCAATAATAATTCTATAACAGACTGTTGATAGACACACTGTGTTCTTCATGTCAGATTAAACCATGAAGATAGCTACTATGTTCTGCCATACTGAATGTACTGTGATGCAGCACAGGTTTGTAGTAAAATAAAATAAAATAAAAATAGTTTCACATTGTAATAATATTAAATAAACTCTATGAATGCAGAGCAAACTAATCAGCCTCAGAGGCTTCATCAACAGACTCACAGAGCATCTCATAACTTCTGTTTGCTTTCCTGGCCACAAGCTCAAAGAAATTGACAGCAAGCATTTTAGAGCAAGATACAGTTACAGAATTAAAAAAGTTCACAACCTAACATGTTTAAACATTACTAGAGAGTTATGTGTGTAATAATCTGTGGTGAGAATACAGGAATCTTACGTGTTTGCTGAAGAGCTGCAGGAAAAGACGAGAAAAGACTCGTTTTCAGTGTTCATGAAAGTAGGCAGTTCTTGGCCATTTTCAATGATGGAAAGTACCAGAAACTTTAGCAAGTTGAGACAAACCTAAACGAGTGCATTATGTAAAAGTGCAGAACCACACAATATATACTTTTTTGATTCATTAATTAATATTAAGAACAATAATAAAATTTATAAATAATTATTTTTATAAACACCCCCAGTGTGCAGTGTGTGCAGAAACATCTGGAGTTTGATATAACTCTATTATATTATATATTCTGGACACAAATAGCTTGAGTGATGTGTGTGTGTGTGTGTGTGTGTTTGTGTGTGTGTTTCAGTGCTTTATTTAGAGAGGATTTCCTCCCTCCCTCTGTTAAAGCATCTGCCTCCCTCTCACACCATCACAACCCCTCGCTGTGTGTGTGTGTGTGTGTGTGTGTGTCTGAGTAAATGTGAATTTAGATGGAAAAATCTAAATTAAAAGCCCAAAGCAAAACTTATTAAATTAAACAAAGCATCCACCGTGATAACATTTGTTGTCATGGTTACTCTGTGCATTAGGAAACACCTATATCTGATGATGTCATGGTTAAAACCTCTCACTGATACTGCAGCATGATTCAGGGTGTTATCTCTTTATGTCCTCATTATTAATGCACAATGCACCGGTGTTGACCTGCGTCACACTCACACACACACACACACACATACACATACATACACATACATACACACCTGTAATTGTTGGGGTAATTTATTGGGATTATTAAAACAAAATGATACGCCTAACATCCAACCCTGTGCGGAAGTAGTTTCCTCTCAACCATTAAAACACCTTTAATTACTTTAATTATCATGATTGAAAAATGATACAACTGTTAGGAAGGATTAGTCAGAAATTCAAAGTGTAATAGTCATGACAACAAACAATTATTTACAATATCAAAAGAAATGAATTGTTAGAATGTTATTCATCGTAAACTACAGATTTAACCATTCTTTAAAAAGACACCAGCCCTTATACTGCCTTGTGACTGGAGTACAGGGGTTTTATAGACACTAACAATACAGAGTGTGTTAAATAATTACAATACAAACATAAACACACACCAAGTACAGGCAAAACTGCACTCTTTCACTCTTCAAAGATGAGAACACATTCAGGGGAAACCCAACACTCCAACCACTCCAAACTCCAAACCACTGACCAAATTCTGTGTGTGTGTGTGTGTGTGTGGTGCCTGGTACACACATTTTGGTGTGTAATTATCTCAAAGCACTGCTCCCCCCGAGACACAGCAATGATTTGGTTATACCTGCTACACACACACACATACACACACACATGCCACTGAACACATGCCACTGAACACATCTGTAAATAATCATAATAGCCAAAATCCCATATTTACTCCAGCGTCATAACCCCCATAGATGACTGAATGGAAGGAGCATCTCCACATGAATATTCATGAGTAATTAATTTGCCCCGCCCTCAATTATAGGCTTTATTGTGCTGCGAGGTTTGACTTTCTAAAATAATCTGCTCCATATTAATATGAAACCTTAAGTCAGAGCTGCACATCTGAGTCAATTATTTAGAGTGATGAAGAAGTTTATAGAAGTTTATTTTGGGACACTTGCATAGGCTTGATGTTAACTGTGTTTAAAGTCGAGATATTTCATATGAATGCTACCTGACTGGCAAAAAAATTAATAATTTAACACTTTTCTTGGTCCGTCTGGGGGAAACTTTGTAGGTTCAATGTATAACTCTACAACAGTTGGTCTTTTGTTATAGAGGATACCAATTGATTTGAGGGATCATTTTTTCACTGAGCCAGCCAATATGCTAAATCCACCATCCAAGCTAAATGGCTAAACATTTATTTAGGGTCATAATCAGAGTCGTTTGAACTGAAGTCTTAAAAATGTTAATATTTACATGGGGAAAAGTTCAGAATATTCAGAGTTGGGTTACACAGCTGCTTAAATTTTCTGTAAGTGCCAAAAAGTACCTTTAATCACAAGCACTTTTGTTTAAAACCGAAAAAAAAAAATCAGGGATAGAAAATGCAGACTAAAGATGAAAACAGCTTTTTTTTCCTTTGCTGCAAATGTAATACGATGTAGCATAAAAGCAAGAGAAAAAAATACGAGAGACTTCATTAAAAAATGAAGAATAAAAAGACTAATATAATAATAGATGAATGAAAAGCTGGAAAGCATTGAAATAAATGTAATAGAAGTCTAGTGTGTTCCCTATCTTGCTGCATGAAGTATTAGTTGTAATGATCACATTGACCACTGCTATTAGGTTTTTTTTTTAATTTATTTATTTAACAACGTGGCCTTATTCAGCAGTTTATAAAATAGCACTTGATTCAGCACATCTTATTATTTTGCATTTTATTTTTTTAGATTGTGGTTTTTTTTTAATATTGAGGTTATGAAATCGCTGTGTGTGGGTGGGATGTAGGCTATTTATCATGCTTTTAATTCACTATTTTCAGTTGTTGAATTAATAATAACAGGGGTCATCAGTCTTATCCACGGTGTGGCTACAGGCTTTCATTCCAGCCAAAGAGGAGGCATACCTGAGAGTTGACTGGAGACTAAGATGAACTGATTAAACAAGTGGAATCAGATATAGCCCCTATTTGGTTGGAACGAAAGCCTGCAGCCACTTTGCCCTTTGCAGATAAGCTAGAAGACCCCTGAATAAACTAAAGGCAGTGTTGTTTGGTAATTCAGTGCACTCTCCTATAAAGAAGATGTTCCCATTTCAAATGTGGTTTTGAAGGATACGCTGACCAAGCACTCAAGTACTCCACTTACAGCTCACTTTAGGTTCATTCATAGTTTTGTTCATAACAAATTCAATCCTCTATTATACTAAATGCTCAAGCAAAGATCATGCAAGATATA
>CM040468.1:10394305-10417124 GCA_022758105.1 Pangasianodon gigas | reverse complement strand
AAAAAAAACAATAAATAATACAGAACCATATTAAACATGTATTTTGGGAAATAAACAATGATTTTATTTAATGTTATATCAAAGTGTAAGAATAAACAGTACACACAGTTCAGTCAGACACTTTTAATCATTCAGTTGGAGCAACACAGCAGCATTAGCAAGTAAGCTAATGAGCTTTGTATGATTGATATTGTGTAATAATGTTCAGATATTATATCAGTTAACAGAATGAAGATGTGTTTTTTTATTCTTGTCGCTGTTTGGGACTTTAGACCTGACTGTGCACTGTGGTGGTGTCACAAATCACACTAACACCCTCTACTCGCCCCCTCACTCACCATACGATAATAACAACGGCTCCAATTCGACTTACCAACTTGCCACACACACACACACACAGATACACAGTGTAACAAAAGCCTGGAAAAACAAAGAGGAAAAGTCCCAGTCTTGTTACACAATAAAACACTAATTAGCCCACTAGCATTAGTGCTAATAAAAATATCGTCTAGACGTTTTTAAAATGAAACACTGTTTATGTCTGAAAAGACGCTCAGCATATCCTGTTTTCCAGAGAGTGCTGAGTCGAGGGGAAACTGGGAGAGAGAGAGAGAGAGAGAGAGAGAGAGAAAGAGGGAGAGAGAGAGAGTGATAGCTGTTAGGGATGTCATGATCAAATATAATTAGCTGTAGAGCTGTAATTTAACTACACACGGATTTAGTCAGTTTGTCGTCCGGTCATGATGAGCAGAATAACAGAATTATCATGTAGGGAAAATGTCCTTTCAGTCAGTTTGCGTACAAAATATAAAGAGAGTAACATAAAAGAATTAGCATGTGGGGAAAATGTCCTTTCAGTCAGTTTGCGTACAGAATATAAAGAAAGCAACATAAAGTACTGTGGTGTCATAAATTATAAATGCATCAATGAATGATTTAAAACACACATACATTATCTACAGCTAGCTGGCTAAATCATGTTGGGGGATTCTGATGATCCTAATGTAAGATAAAGATTCATATTTTAAAATAATCTGAGCTTTAGTTTTCTCAGTCTTCATACTAGCTAGCATGATTAGCATGAGTTCATATTGCCTGTGGCAGGTTTAGCAGTGATCTGGGAGAATACAAAATAATTTTCTCCTGCTTTCTGCATTTTGACATTATCACACACACAGTAACATGCTAGTTAGCTAGCAAAGGTGATATTTATTCATATGAGCTAGCTGTTAGCCAGTAGGCATGTGTTTTGGTAGCTTTCAGCCTGGCTAGCACACATTATGACTAAGCTAATACTGCTAACTGGTTCAACCCTGTCTGTGAGTTTCTGTCTGTCATCATAATACTGCCTGAACTTTTGAACATTTCAATGGCAAAAAAAATAAACAAAGCTGTAATAGCATCCTGTATGAGTGGACAGGCCACAAATACACGCCAGTGCTAACTGTTAGCAAAATGACAGCAAGTAAAACTGAGACTGAAGTATATTCTCTGTATTTAATAAAATAATCAGATGAGTAAACATCCACTATGGGAGGCTGTTAGTATGAAAAAGGGAACAAGTCAATGAGAAGGAATTTATAATCACAGCTATGATCACAGAGATAAAATCTGCCTTTATATTCACACAGGACACGCAATCATACAGCCTGCAGTGTTTTATCTTCTTTTATCTAATGTTCTGTATCCAGTTTGACGCCATTTGTCGCAAATAATTCGCATGACCACATGGATGACGGTTTTAATGATTATCTTAATCATTAAAAGGGAGGGAGTTTAACCTTCACACTGCCTGTAAGAGGAGAAAAAATGAAATTACACTGAAATAAATTAGATCAGTGAAGCTGTACCATTAATATTCTCCCAAAAACACCAGCGAGCTGTTGAATTATTCATATTCAGCGTTAATGAAGTAAGAAATCTACATTAATAACCTTCTGTGTGATAATCATGACTACACATCTGAGAGTAAATGCTAATAAATCATTAATCTATCATTACTGCCGCTGTGATTTATTGATATTTAATTAATTACTCTGAGAGGATGGTTAATTATGGCAGATGAATATTTTACAGCTTGAATGAATTAACATTTGGTTTAAAGCTGAAACTGTAACGTCTCTTCGTTTAGCCATTTGAGGGAAAATTTATTACTCCAATTTGCCTCCATGTCTCTGTGAACAAAGCCAACATTAGCCAGTGGCATGCTATGTTAAAGTGCTGCCAGCATTCTCTCTTAAAGGGGCGGCTTAGCTGAAATTAAATGTCCACAATGTCCATTTACCCCATTTGCTAATGTAGCTAACAAGTATTAGAAGCTTATAACCTCCAGTTTAGCACTAGAATTGATTTGTGTGATTATATATACATTTAAAAATCTGCTTTTGCTTGTAGCTCGTCTTTCTTAATGCTTTCTTCACACATGTATATAATGGAAAAAAGTCAATTAGGATACACTGTTAGAAAAGCTCTACAACCTCGGCTGCATTAATCAGACACCAAGACCGCAGCGCTGCCTGAGGACAGGGGACAGTTTACATAAATATGGCCCAGCAACATCATTTATATATCAGACAGATTAGCTGAAATATCTCACTGAAGCAGTTAGTGCATTTACATCACCCATGATGGAGAAAAGCTAAATTAGGAGGTTTTATCAGTAAAATGTCAGCCATATTGTCTCGCTAACATGGTTTACTGTCTTGCACCTTAATGAATTTATCACTATTACCAGACTTTTAACCACACAAACCTGTACTGCATTCCTGACTGACCTGAACAACACCATAAGTACAAAATAAACACTGGGTATGTTGCTGTTATAGTAAAATACTGAGTGACGGTGTGGTGTGATGAAGCGGAGTTACTGTTACCACCCTGAACTTGATTATTTTCCAATAAGAATTGTCCCCATGTGTTTTATTGTTCTTATACCACAGCGAAGACAATGATTACAATTTTTTAAAATTTATTAATGAATTGCATGTTGTACTTTTTATCCCTTTATAGTTACATTTAATGCTGTCCAACATTGGTGAACCAAGTTAATTTCTGTTATCACGTATGTTATAGAAGGTATAAACAGTCATTCCCTCCCCAGCCTCTCTTTTTCCTCTTCTTTGTTGTTAAACCCCTCTGTCCTGAAGACTTTCCCTTGTCTGAAAACTTAAAGTTACAGCTTTACCTCTGATTGTTAGAGTGCTGAGACTGGAGACTCCTTCCATAAATGTTAAATATACAAACATGCATCTATATGAAACTTCATCATATCAAAAATTACACGTTTAATCCATTTATTATGAGGAGGGTCTGTCATACAAGTCCATGTGAATAAGTTGTTATTATAGAAACAACATATTAGAATGAGTGCATAAATATAAACCTGTGGTTTGCAGCTGCACTACTGTCAGATCTGCTGTTATAGAAAACAAATCAACACCTTCTGATCAGTCACAACCCAGAATTCCACAGCACGTTAGGACAGAAACAAAAAACCTGAAAACTAGATTTAATCATATTTTAGTTGACATCGAAATTAAAAAGAGGAAAGTGAATTCTAAAGGGATTTCACAAGAGCGATCTCAAACACTTACCAAGATTACCTGTGTTACACAACCCATATTACACCAATTACACACACACTTAAACACACACATTGCACAAATACCTGTGACTACGATAAACAATCAGCTGTGTGATCTCCTCTGTGTGTGTGTTTTCCCACAACACTTGCTCTTACGAAACACTTCCGGCCCAAACACAGCATTGCTGTGGAAACATTGCATGCCACCAAGCAGTTGTAGGTGAAGTGAAAGTGGGCGGCGTTACACTGACCTGAGTTACCTTTGTACCGTAACCACAGCAACTCCATAGGCGTGTGTGTGTGTGTGTGTGTGTGTGTGTGTGTGTGTGTGTGTGTGTGGGTGGATGTGGGAGAGAGAGAGAGAGAAAGAGAGTACATTCCAGAGGACACACCCAGGGTTTCCCTTGCTGTGTTGTTGCTGACGTTGCTGTTACCATGGCGACCAGGTGCGCCTCATTGTTGATTTGGGGAATCCGTCTGTCAGCTCCAGACTAATGAAGACCTGTGTGTGTGTGTGTGTGTGTGTTTAGTGATAGATAAAGGACATCTCGCAGATCACAGCACCCTCTAAAGGATATCTGATGTCTATGCTCAGTCCTGTAACCTTGGAAACAGTTAAGGGGCGGAGCAAACACAGATCAATATGTTTAGTCAGTACACTTCAGTTTTTGTTGTTTTTTGTTGTTTGTTTAATAAATTACACATGCTCTGTGTTTAGGATAATAATAATAATTACACCCTGTGCCTTTCACTGCCCCCATTCTACACCTCTCGTCTGTCTCTCCCTCCCTCAGTCTTTACATGGGACCAGCATGGGAGTGCTCTGTTTTGTGCAGCCCCAGTGGCTGGGGTCGGTTCCCTAGCCAGGAATTGAACCTGGGCCGTAGCCTTGAGAGCGCTGAGGCCTAACCACTAGTCCTCCAGGGACCCGCTCCTTACCTTTAAGTGTAATAAATGTAAATGTGAGAAAATGGCCTTTTGGTTGAGAAGTGTGTTAAAAGGTTTTAACCGCATCATCATAAAATAAATGTCAGATTTGTTTTACAAAACTATTTGGACACTTAAACCACACTTACAAATGTATGAATGTATGAAAGCATACTTTTATTTTTTAAGATTCAAGATTCAAGATTCAAAGCGTTTATTGTCGTGCACAGTGAGGAAACCAAGTTTCCCTGAACAATGAAATCCTTCCTTTGCTGTCCACATTGAATGCCAAGATAACAGAACTATATAGAAATAAAGAATAAAAACAGACATGCACATACATACAAACAAACATAATAAAGTGTAGACTATGTTACAGAAGTACAAATATAGATTATATATATAGAAATATAGACTATAAAACCGGCATTCGAGTGGGGAACGAGCAAACACGTCTGCCTCGGGGGGCGCCATGATCTGTCATGTCAACGCCATGATTTTATGTTTTTAAGCATAATCTATTTTTGGGGAAAGTTTTGCTTGAAAAGTGTGCTTATGGCATCTTTCTTTAAAACAAATGCTACTTGGTTTGACATGTTTTCTAATGCAGTGAAATTCTTTTTTTGATTTTTTTTTTTTATTTGTAAGTGTGGCTCAAGTGTCCAAATACTTATTGGAGCCACTGTGTTTATTCGAAAAAGCACTTATTTTGAAAAAGCCCTTCATTATTGGTGGATTCTGCAGTAAGCTAATCCACATCAAAACTTTATGACCTGTTCCTGGCGAATACATTTTGAAACTACCTGAAACTTGCTTGTGCATAACACCAAATATTGCACTACTGTACCCTAAACCAGCTGGCTAATAGGCTAATTAGCAGTTAGCATATGAAATTAGCACTTTCATACACTGAGTTCACACCTGCCAGCTGAGTTCAATCCTGATGGACACAGAGACACTCAACAAGTGACCTCCAGCTCCATGAACGTGTGCGTGTTCACAGCAATTTGTCAGTGTGCGGTCGCCCCCTTGTGATGATTTTCAGCAGTGTCTATTAAAAAACAACTGAGACCAGAACAATAATTACAGATTTTCTTCACTGAACATTACCACATTTTCTCAAAATCTGAAACACAATTCCAAAACACCTCACGCATCTTCACAAACCCCAAACATCCATCCAAAAAGCAAATACCAAACCCAAAATCATTCACTCTTCCATTTATACCAAACATATGGCACTCATATGGCACACGAAAGTAAGCGCACATACACACACACACACACACGCTCTCAGGGTAAATATCAGGGTAAATCAGGGTAAATATACTGTATATGCGTTGAACATTGTACATTTATGGAACAATTGTGGATTTACAATTAAAGGTACACTAAATGCTATGAGACCTAAGTTTCAAAATTTTATTTCCATGAATTTACAAATACAAAAAGTATTATCTACAAAATTATCTTTTTATATACAAAAAGTACAGTGAATTGCAGATACAACCTACAAAAAGCAATGGTAAATCCAGTAAATTATAACAGCAATAATTTCAAATAAGGGAATACAGTGTCAAAAAAAATCTGTCCTTCTCAGGGGTAGTATGGTGGCGCAGTGGGTAGCATTGCTGCCTCACAACTTCAGGGTGCTGGGTTTGATCCTGAGCTTGGGTCAGTGGGTTTGCTCTGGGTTCTTCAGTTTCCTCCCACTGTCTAAAAACATGCAGGTAAGCCTGTTTGCCATAGGTGTGAATGGTGCCCTGTGATGGACTGGCATCCCATCCAGGGTGAATTCTTCTGCCTTGTGCTCAGTATTACCTGGATAGTCTCAGCTCTAGGGGCCACATGACTACATCACACAAGATGTTTGCCCTCCTAAGGCAGCAGGGAAATATGCCATGTTTCTGCTAAAGTTCTTGTAAGTGAATCATGTTGTTGCTCATGACCATGTTCACAACTGCTAGTACAAGAGAGCTATACAGTGATACAGTAAGTACATTTCACTTCACAGTAAAAAGTATAGTCCTCTCACAGGTTCTCACTGTATTACATTGAACTACAGTATTACAGACATTACACAGAGTAATCTACCTTTCCTGTAAACAGCAAATTGCAGCATATTACCTCTTCTCCTGCCTAAAATAAAAAATAAATGTAAATCAGCTCAGATTTGGTTCTGAATCGTAGCCCAGCTTCTCTTATTATGAGTCCAAGGACAAGGACATGGCCAATCATATTGGCCCAAGTTTCATTTACAAGTTTTCACAATTGCTAATTGCGCAATTTTCAGTACTGAGGTCTCATTTTTCAAAACTCTTCACACAGTTAGCACAATAACACATTATTTGAGCCACACCATGAAATTGTTTTCATTGCTTGAACACAATAGGCATTTAGTAAACACATTTTATAAAATTTGTTCAGTCTCTTCTCACTCAGTGTCAGTTTTTAGCAAAACTGTGTATTTCTTCAGATTAAATTGCAAATGCTTACATACACTATTACAAAATGGTTACACTTAACTCGTAAACCTACCATGAAAACAAACTGGATATCTGTTTACTAAGTCACAAATATTATATGGGACAACAGTCAAAGCCCAAAAATTATAATGGTTATAGAGACAAACTACTGCTTGCCATGTCCATCTGACGTCTTACTCAGGTGATGACCTGGAGACAGAATTCTGGAGTTAGTTTATTCACTTTATTTGTTCCTAACACTACAGTAAAGATATACAATTTTTATACAGTCTTTTTATCTATACATTTTACACTGTACAGATCAGCCATAAATAATAAACTAATTACAATACAAAACAAACCACAGAGCAAGTAATTATTTACTACTTCATAGATTTATGTAAAATAGTGGATATGCATTGGTGCACGGTTGTTGCTGTGATTGACAGAGTATTCTTATTACAAGAACACAAATGTTGATAGGTGGAATGAGTGTATTTTGAGATGTGTTTAGCATTTTAGAGCATTTTGGGCATAAATGAAGTGTTGGGCCAAACTGTGTTTCCACAGACAGATGTGTCAAAAGTTTTAAAAAATGTTATGTGGTACTGTAATATGCTTTTATCAGTTGTAAAAACAAAATAAACTGTAATATAACTGTTCTTGTGTCTCTGCAACTTTTGAAAATGAGCACCCATGTAGCTCTTTATACATTCTGAAGTTCTCACTAGTGTGTGAAACATTTTTCTGCTTTCACCTGGAGAGTTGTGTGTTAACTGACTTCAAGCTGAGATGTATTGAGTTAAATTTATTGAGTGCTTTCTGAATGAATGCAACAATGCCACATGTGCTTTAGGATTTGGATTTGCATGTAAAGTTCTGCTCAAATAGTGCAACTGATCTGGAACATGAGTGAAAACACATGAATGCTGTTTATAGTTCTGGGAAATGTGTCATTCATTTGAGAGCAGAATTGAAGCTTATGGATATCTTGTTGTTTGTTCCAGTTTTAGTGTGTATGCACTCATTCTCAGATCCTTTATTAAAGACACTCAGAGTGTAAAGTTGTGAAGCCTGCACATGTTGAGTAAACACTCCAACACAGTGCTAATGTTAACTGTAAACCAGAAATATATGACTAAAGTGCTGAATTAGAGTCATAAATATTTAGACCTTTTCCCATGAGATTAGATCTACTAGAATAAAGTCCCAATAAAAATAAAGTATGTAATTTTACTAAAAATGATAAACATTTCTCAAATTTTTCATTTTCACATTTCTCAATTCACTTATATCTATTCGTTTTGTTAGATTTTCACCTTATTATTTAAACAAAAATGCTAAAATCTATTGTTTTGAAAGGTTTTTCACAAGTAGTGTGTAAATTAGAATTTTTATCATGTCAGGATTTTACTGTGAGACAGAGGTCACAGCTGCAGATTTATGAATTTTATTATTATTATTATTATTATTATTATTATTATTATTATTATTTTATTAGTAATTCATAAAACTGTTTTTCGACTTTAACTTCTGATAATAATAATAATAATAATAAACAACTTTTTTATTTGTTTATTATTGCTTTACAAGTTGCTTTACAGTGTGATGTAAAAACAGAGAAATAAAGAATCAAAAGGCAGTCGAAAATAAACTAGTAAGATTTTTATTGCAAAAAATAATAGTGTAAACTTTAAACTTCAGCTAGTGAGCCCTTTCAGTCTTACATGACACACACACACACACACACACACACACACACACACACACACACAGTACTTTAAACTTCAGCTAGTGAGCCTTTTCAGTGTTACATGACACACACACACACACACACACACAAAGATACTTAGGTATATGAAGAACAGAATGGAGAAATACACGTAATACGGTAGTGCAAATGGCTTAAAGTGCATAGAGTGATTATGTGGTGCAAAGATTTATTCAAAATAGCAGTGACAGAAAAAAGAAAAGAAAAATATAAAGTATTAAAGCTGCAAGGAGCATTTTCGGGGTCGAAGCACCCAGACTTGGTGAGCAAAGGGACTCAAGGATGATTTGTAGTTTCATGCACCTGCCAGTCCATTATGGGAGAACGGTTTTGAAAATCAGAGATCCTTTGATAAATTTTGTTTAGACAGGCCTCGAGATGATGTGAGCAAAATGTGGTGAAGATTGGACAAAATTTGGAGGAGGAGTAGCAAAAATGGAAGTTAGATGTAAGCATTTTTAGCATGCTATTGTTACTTTTGACATGCAGGTGGTGCTGGTACAAAATTTGTTGCATAGCTTCAGGTCATGGTCCTGAAGATGCCTACCAAGTTTTGCAGAAAACGTTATACCAAGATGGCGGAAAATCTATCTAGGCGGAAATTGATGTCATAGGGTGCATTGAACTCGTCTCGACCCAGGGAATCCAGGGATGGCGTTTAAATTTTGGACACACGGTTCAAAAGTTATGACCATAAACATACTTCCATATTAGGCCCAAATTTGACCCGATGGTGGCGCTAGAGCATTGGCAGCACTTGGCCCAAATTTGGTCAGAAAGTTCCTTAGACCCTCCCCAGACAGGGTGCGAAATTTCACTACTTTTTACCAGATGGTTCTATGGGCTGCCATAGACACCCTAGCCAGAAGAAGAAGAAGAAGAAGAAGAAGAAGAGGAAGAAGAAAAGGTACAATAACAATAGGGTACCTACACACCCTCCAAATAAAAATACAATAACTTGGCCCCCAAATAAAAATACAATAACAAAAATGTGTGTAAAAAGGGACTAAAAGTACAATAATTAAAGTAATATAAAAGAAATATAAAAGTAGTATAAAAGTAATGTGACGGTAAAAGTAAGGCAAATATATTCTACAGATGTGTTTACTACTGATGTACAGCTCGTGTGCTCCTCTAGGGGGTGACTCCTTCACACAACTGTACCTATCTGTCTGTCTGTCTGTCTGTAATAAATAAAAAATCAATGAAAACCCACACACACACACATCAAACACTGCCAAAGCAGGACTATTAGACATCACACACACTTCACACACACCACACACAATCCTAACGGTTTACTGACACCTCATTTGTCTCTGACATGAAAACCCTGGGAGAAGATGATCTTTGACCTTTTACAGGAGTAAATAAAGCCATTGTGTGGGTTTGGGAATTCTAAGTGTGCACAGTGGTGAACTGTCTCTCTCTCTCTCTCTCTCTCTCTCTCTCACTCACACACAAACACACGCACACACACACAGGATTTTATTTCAGCCTGCTGTAAGATAAACTCTGCTGCATACATTCACAATCATCACTGTTAATATTTATCATTATATTAAATTATAATAAAGAGACAACACTAAAACACATTCACACACCACACCTTCCTGTTTACTGTCCCGCCCCCTTGTTTGATGGACAGCTAATCTTCTAATCTTCTGAATGATTGAAACATTTCAGTCTTTCAGAAGTTCATTTCATTTCAGAAGATATTCTGATGAAGCATAACAAGTCCTTTAATCCAGCTTTACACTGCATCTTTGAGCTGATTTTGCTGATATAAATTGCGCAGTGCATACCGTAAAGAAATCCGTGGCTGTGAATTGAGATTGGCAGTCTTAGAAAACATTGTGACGTTCTCACTGGCGACTGATTTAGTGCTATTGTGAGCTAAGAGAGCCGATGAAGAAATTCTGAGAGTGTATGCAGAATGTAGTCCTTTTCTACAATCATGGGTCATTCATTAGAGGATCTCTTCTGACATGGTGAACATATTATCACACAGTCTGTTACAGAATTTGGTCAGGATTTTATTGGGATCTTGTACAGCGTGACAAGTAATCTTAAAAGAAACTGCACAGTGTAAAACTGGCTTTACAGAGCACAGTCCTCATCTTGCCTTCTGCAGGGGACACACTTTACCAGAACAGCACACATGCTCCCTATCTAGGGACCCTCCTGCGGATTGGAATGTAGGAGTAAGGGGGTTTCTGAAGGGATTATGATAACAGTATAATGCATGTTGAAGATATGTGTGTGTGTGTGTGGTATCTCAGTCAGCTGGTCCACATTCCAGAAGATCAAACCAGAAAAAGGACTTTAAGCAGCCTTGGAAGTGGGACGTTGAAACATAGAATTACGCCATTGTCGACCTCCAAGCTTTTGCGCTACAAAGTGGGGGAAAAACGTGGACGCCTCCATGTTTGTCTTTTGTTAGCAACAATCTAGCCTGCTAACTGTGATGAGTGGTGTATTTATCTCCTCAAAACAGTGTACAGCATAACTAATTTAAAAGTAAAGAAGTGCTACTTTGTTTACTGTTCACGCTGTGAGCAGCCATGTTGATTTGACGTCACTTGCTGAACTCTGAGTTGAGGAGACCTTTCCTGGCTTTTGTTTGTTTGGTTGGTTGGTTGTTTTTTCCTAGTTGGACACTGGAAATTCTGAGTTATGAGCTTTAGATGAACACATAATTAATCCCTGAGTGTGTCAGAGGCAAGGTGGTGTCCTGCTGTTATACTCCAGAACATTTCTCAAAACCAACATGTATAAACACTCGACATCAGCAGCCATGTGGCTTAAAGGAACACTTTAGCCATGAATTATAAATATCCACAATGTTTCTTCACTCCAAATGTTACTCAAATGGCATGTTCTAAAGGTGAATGTATGATGAATTACACATACAGGTATGGTGCACCGTGCTAAACTAGAGGCTTCCATTACTAGTTAGCTACATTAGGCTCATAGCTTCAGTGCAAAACTTAAGAAAACTTCACAAACTGAAGTAAAGGTACACTGGGGACAATTCTATTTTTGGCTGAACTGCTGTTTTATGATATGTGAGTCTGATTATTTACATATAATGTGTGTGTGTGTGTGTGTGTCCATATATTGTATATAGTAAAGAATCAGTACACATTTACTTACTTTACTAACACTTAAAGAGAGAGAGACAGAGAGAGAAACAGACAAAGGGAGGGTGAAACCTCAGTGAAATGACTCCAGGACAGAAAGACACACAAATGGAGACAGACAGATGGAGAGAGACAGTTGTTCCACAGCAGCTGCTCTGATTCCAGTTACACTCAGCTTTCCACACTGAGCTAACATTTTCACGATAAAATCTCAGCCTGCGACATCAAACAGAGGGACGAAAGACAGACAGAGACACAGGGAGTGACAGAGAGAGAGAGAGAGGGAGAGAGAGAGGTGAGTAACACTCTTCTCACTTTATTAGACCAGTTATAAACCCGTTATAGACATGCGTTACACAAGTTCATTCCAGCACACGTGAATTTTCTGTAAGCTAATTAAGTGTGTGTGTGTGTGTGTGCGATGTGTGAGCGTGTGTGCACCAGTTTAGTCGTGTGTCTGAGTGAAGAGGAAACTCGTGGCGGGGAGGGGGTGATGGTGGGTGAGGGGCAGTTTAGGGGGAGGAGTGGGGTTGGAAAGGTGGTGTGGGGGAGGGTGGAGTGAAAGGGGTGTCTCATTCTTTTCTCCTTCTTTTGTTCTGAAAGTGCATTTTACATTCTCCCAGAATGCACTGCAACTGCAGTTCACAAGATTACTAAGCTTGGAGGAGACAAAGTAACCGAAATTTTTATTTATTCACTTACATATGTACCTCAAGCAGTATTTATTTATTTAGTTAGTTAGTTATCTATCTATTGATTCATTCATTTATTTGCTTATTTTACTTTTTGTTCATTTATTGTTTATTTATTTGATAACTTCAGGCAACTGTATTGACAACTTCAGCTTATCTATTTAATGACTGATTACCTCAAAATGTACTCCATCAGCATGTGGTTAAGTTTGTTTATTTTACTTATTTATTTAATATGTTTAGCTTTGATGTACTTATTATACTTATTTAAAAACTTTTCCATTTTTTTCCATTATTTAATTACATCAGCATCATTATTGAATCATTCATTTACTATTTAATGATTATTTACTAATTATTTCCTTAATCATTTCAGTCTGTATTTATTTATGTATTTATATTTATGTTTATTTATTTGCATGGGTGATGACTTGGTTATTAATTACTGAGTAATTAATGGTGTTTTATAGTCACATGACCTCAAAGGGGAAAATAGAGTCTCTTCAAATCATCAAACTGAAATGACACACTGAAAATGCGTGCACACACACACACACACACACACACACACACACACACACTGGTTTACTGACCTGTGTATGGTAACAGTCATGTCGCTGTATATGTAACGTGATAATAGCGAGTGTGTGATCTGATCATGGTGTAAAGACTTAATAAATGCAGCACAGTGTAATAGTAGTAGTAGTACTCACTCACATACAGTCTCCCAGAGTGAACACTACAGCAGTCACACTGGCAAATGCATTACAGGACCAGAGCACTAACCCTATATTCACATTATTAGGCTACAATTCACTTGTGTTGCTTGTAGTTGGTCGCTTGTGGCCGTGCAACAACCGCCACAAACTGTTATTGCCTGTGGGTGTGGCTGGTGCAGTGTTTTTTTTTTTAGTTCTAATGGAAAATGGTAGTAGTTATAGTATAGCTTCTAAAACTTACGAGTTAAACATTAATTATGCACTAATCAGTGTGAAAATTGTTTGTTTTTGGTTACATTTTATGTGCTAGGCTTCGTACTAGTTTCATTCTCTGATTAGCAAAGAAACTTAACTGTGCTAGGTATACAGTACACTCACCAGAGGCACCAACAATCTCAGCTACTCCCTTCCAAGTTTCATTTTTCTTCACAATGTCTCTGTAAAGATAAGATAATACCATCTTATCGTATATACAAGATAAGATAAAACCACGCTTATAAGTTTTTCTTCCATTTCGCACATCAAACACTAAATGGGAACTATTTACAGGTAAGAACTAAAGTTGTGACTGGGGAACTGAAGAAACATCAGACCACGCATGCCATTGGATTCGTCCGAGGAAACTTTTGAGTCAATCCTTTGGATTTGTTGCTTTACCATGTCGTACCTATTTTGCATAGAATTGAGAAAGTCTCAGTTCAAATCTCACTTGTCGCTTGTCACTGAAATCATGAATGATTGCCTGTCGCTAGCTCACTAGTGTGAACGTAGGGTTAGGAAGCATCTCTCTCTCTCTCTCTCTCTCTCTCTGATTCTGTCTCTTTAACAGCTGTTTGTGGTCAGTATATTTTCCAAACTGAGGTCATCACTTAGTTTGTGTAAGAAGTTATAAATAAGAGAATAAAGCAGTTTGTGGTCAGCAGCTGGTGAATCATAAAACCAGGGCTGTAACGGTACATCGCTAAAAACAGTTCACTATAATAATTACACGTGAACCTGCTGCACGGAGACATTTACTGACACACAACACATGCTACACTCTGAGATTAATGCAAAAGATTCACTTTCTCTCTCTGAATGACTGACACACGTTTCTCGGTAACCAATGTTCACCTCTTGTTTCCCTAATGTACAAAACTCTAAACACATTTCACTCAGCATTTCATTTTCTGTGTGAAGATGAATGAATAAATGAGGGTTTGTAAAATGTGTGTATGGTTCTGGCAAACACGTTCAAGCTTTTGAGACACTGACACACTGTCTCCAGTGATGTGTGTAAGAAATTGTGAATACCTGTAACTAGTGTATGTTATTCTATAAATACTGAAGTTCAGATTTATTCAGAAATACAGACATTATTTTAAATCAATAAATCAGCAATATCCAATAACACCATTAGCTAACCAGCTATATGTAAATGTTTATCCCTAAATTAAACTGACTATCGTTTACTAGCAGAAACTAAGCAACTGCTGACAAGTGATAGTGCATGTGTGAAGGAGTGTGTGTGTGTGTGTGTGTAAATGTCCCTTTTTTTGATGAACAGACAAAAGGAGGTTAAGTCAGTTACTTGGTGAAGGACAGTTGTTGATGTGGGACAGCGTTCATATTGGATCTCTAACAGGACAGAAGTGCAAAACGCATTAACAAACCAAAAACTCAACAGCAACTCAGAAAATACAACAGCTAATTAGACAACGAAAGAACAAACCCAAAAACACAACAGAAATTTCAGAAACACATCAGCATGAACTCAAAAAGGAAACAGGAGGTCCTTATTAACCATCACATGCTCGTTACTGATTGGACACGGTGTATCAAAAGGAAAGAAAATTGCACTTCTTCAGTCTGCTATCTAGTTAGCCCAGCAAAAACAGTTTAATGTGAGGGTACATCTTATCTTATCTTAAGTTAAGTATGTTATTATAGTGAGGAGGAATTGTTTCTTCTAAATAACCCTGCTTCCTTTAGGTGAATTTTCAGTGTCTTAATGCTCAAAGTTGCAAAGTTGAAGCAACAGCATATGAATGTTGATGTTCTTCTTCCGGCTGCTCCCGTTAGGGGTCACCACAGCGGATCACTGGTCCACATATATTTGATTTGGCAGGGTTTTTTTTTTTTGTTTTTTTTTACACACCAGATGCCCTTCCTGAAGCAGCCCTCCCCAAATTTATCTGGGCTTGAGACCGGCACTGGGAGTGCACTGTCGTGTGCAACCCCTGTCTGTGGCTGGGGTCAGTTCCCTGGCCGGGAATTGAACCCAGGCCGCAGTGGTGAGAGCGCCATGGCCTAACCACAAGTCCGCCAGGGACCCAAGCAACAGCATATGAATACCACTGGTCAAAATGAGCATTAATAAAAGCATCAGTTGATTCATTTAGGCTTATATTTCCTCTTACTGTAAACATCCTCCAGCTCTCTGTTTTCTTTCTTTCAGACTGACACACACTGTAGCCAATCAGCAACAAGCATGTGAACACAAGCATGTGATGTTGAATAAGGACTTTTCTGTTTTCAGGTAATGTTGTGTTTTTGTTTTTTTTTGTCCCATTTTTAGTTTGTTAATGTGTTTTGCACTTACAGGCCACCGTACCGAAGGGACGTTTATTAATGTAATGAGATAACGGGGAACATCACGGCACATTCGCTGACATTACATTGCAGCATTCGCTGTCAGCTCATTACAGTGTATCAGGACAGAAATCCCTGTTATGGTGCTTTTTCTGTTCAGAGGAGACATGGACAGATGGAGGGAACGAGGGAAGGAATGAGGGAGGGAATGAGAGAGGGAGGGGTGCTGACTTGGCGTCTCATGAAAGGTGGAATAAAAAGCCATAATTAGATGTTTGGTTAAATGTAAGCCACACATCCTGCATCCCCACGGTTTCTATGTTAACTATAAAAATAACATTAATAAATAAGAATAAAGAATTTCAAAAAGAGCAAAAAAAAGGTTTCCTTGAACAGTGTTTTACTAACTGTTTAGCTCTTTTTTTGAGCACCCCCAAAAGCTCTAATGCTGCTTTTGACTTACCTCGGAAGTGGGAATTTTCATCCTATGTGCATTCTAGCTACAAAGTGAGGAAAAAAACATGGACACCTCCATGTTCATTTTTTGTTAGCAACAAGCTAGCCAGCTATCTGTGATGAGTGGCATATATTTTCCTCGTCAAAACAATGTTATAGATTTAACAAATGAATATATTTGAGCATTTTGTGTTCTTCTCCTCCAGACCTGACCATTCTAGAAATAAATCTGTCATGGTGAGCATGTTCTGAATAACACTCTCCTATCTGGACATCGTCTGCATAGCCCTGCACTGGGTTGGGGAGTTCGGAACCGCGGGGGGGCACACACACACACACACATTTAAAGCTTTGTTTTACATCCCTTCCTCTCCTGTCCATCTCTCTATTAATCGGTTTGTCTGTTTGCCTGTCTTTAAATATTAATTATTATTTTTCAAATGTATTATTCTGTAGATCTTCTGGGACTGTTATATGAGTTCTGCTTTAAACCAGCTCTCTGTAAAATCCTAAACCATTGATGATGTAAAACTGTATGGAATTATATTCATTAATTTAGACACCCCCCCCCCACATTTTGGTCCACTAGCCAGCTCTCCCATCTTTTTGTACTTAAGATCTCCCAATGACAAGGCAAATGCTTTTCAGTTGCTCCACTCAGAAGCCCTAGAACGTGTTCTTCAATTAATTGTTTCTCATCAGACGTGGCATTTTTGTCTCATCTTTCTCGAAGGCCACAGGAGAAAATGAAATGTCTTTGTCTTATTTAAACAGACAACAAAACATACACTTTCACTTATTACTATGTTTTGTTTACCCCTTGTCTGATGGACAGCTAAGCTCCTCCTACTGTTTTGAAACACCAACAACGCAGGTCCTTCTGAAACTTATTTCAGGTGACTTTAAGAGAGAGAGAGAGAGAGAGAGAATGTGTGTGTGTGTGTGTGTGTGTGTGTGTCTGAGTCTTCTGAACCTCTGGAAACATCTGTGTGTCCCTCCTGCACACTGAAATACCTCTGCTGTTTCTCATTTAATCTGTGTGTGTGTGTGTGTGTGTCTGTCTGTCTGTGTGTCTGTGTGTGTGTGTATTATACGTCTGTCCTCCTCACATATATTTGTCTTTGAACATAATTAAGGCCCGTGTGTGTGTGTGTGTGTGTGTATAAGTGACATAATCCTGAGTTTCCACTTTTACAAGTTAAAAAGGACAGCCTCTCTCTCTCTCTCTCTCTCTCTCTCCCTCTCTCTCTCTTTCGCTCTCTCTCTCTCACATACACGCACGCACACACACACACACACACACACAAAACACGTCCCTTCTGCTCAAGGTGGGTGGCCGAGCAGCACTTCCCATGGAAACTAGACACACACCACACACTTCTCTCTCTCTCTCTCTCTCTCTCTCTCTCACACACACACACACACCACACACTTCTCTCTCTCTCTCTCACACACACACACACACACACATATGCACACACAGGTTGACATTATCAGTAACAGCTGCATAGATATGTGAAAAATTACAGTGATATCACTGAGGTCAATTAAAGTTTATCACTGGAACACCAGACTGTACCATCGTAGACACAGGGGTGTGAGGGTGGTGGTACAGTCTTGTATCCTGCAATAAGAGGGTCAGTCATCCTGTGGAACTTCTGTTTCACTAATCAGGGAGTCCTAGTATGACATTAATAGTCTTAGGTAGCTCCAAAGAATGTAATAGTCCAAAGAAAAGTTCCAGCTCAGGAACAGGAAGTGGCTTCACTCAGCTTCCTCCTGTGGAAGTGTAATTATTGTGCTAATCTGTATGTGTTTTTAAAGAGAAGCTCAGTAGGTAATAGCAGTGTCAATCAGCCAGTCAGATCAAAAGAGGCAAGGTTTACTTTGACTGGTATGAATAGTGAGTTCACAAAAAGAAAAATATGTAAAAAACTGTCCCTGTCTGTCCCTAAACAGAGAATATAAATTTAAATTGGCAGTATACCTGAGCACAGTAACTGACCCTAAACTAAGAAAAGTCCATGTACAGACTCAGTGATCACAAGCTTGCCATAAAGACGGGCAGACACAGACAGACCTGGCTACCAAAAGACAACAAGCTGTGCCTCCACTGCACACAAAATTAAGTGGAAACAGAACTGCACTTTTTAACATGACCTAATTATACACAAATCAGGGAAACATTTTTCCCTTACTTCACAATCTATGAAAAAGACTCCAATCTGATGCCAAACAAGAACAAACTCCCACACCTGCTATGAGAAACCTCAGCACTTATTTCATTCCCACACTATACAAACTCGTCTTTGTGCTTCTCTATCAGACACTTGTCTACACAACACCAGTGGCAGATCAGAGTGTATGTGTATACTGTATGTGTTTGTATTTACACTGAAACACAGTAAAACTTACATACATACAAAACTTATATATATATGTATGTATGTGTGTGTATATATATATATATATATATATATATGTATACACATACATATATATATATATATATATATATATATATATATATATATATATATATATATACATACATACAGTACTGTGCTAAAGTCTTAGGCACATGCAAAGAAATGCTGTAGAGCAAAGACGCCCTCAAAAATAATGAAATTAAATTTCTACATTTAAAAAAAAATGCTATAAAGAGCAGTAAACAGTAATAAATGAAACAAAGTCAATATTTGGTGTGACGATCCTTCGCTTTAAAAAAAAATAGTAGTCTCAGGTACAATTTGTGCAGTTTTAAACAGAAGCAGAAGCAGCCACAGTTCTTCTGGAGACTTTGACTGTCACACTTGCTTCTTATTTTTGTAGCAAAACCCAGCAGCCTTCATTATGTTTTTTGTCTGAAAAGTGGTCTCTTATGTAATATGCTGCTTTCTTTACTGACATACAAATATTTTCCTGTAACATTTAATTTTGTGCTGGAAAACTAATGTTTGGAAATTTGTACTAAAAAAATAGGGTGTGTTTGTGTGTGTGTGTGTATATATATATATATATATTGTGGTGGTCAGGGACGTGCAAAGGCATTTTAAACAGTATACAAGTGTCATGAGCTATGACATCACACCCGAATGATAGTCAAATAATTTTTCTTGTAACAGAGAATGTGTTAAAGTACATACTGTATTACCATGATATCAGAAGTTCAGACACCAGAAGATGTTGATTAATTTTCTACAGCAGCACAGATCTGAATATTTATGACTGTTACATAATTGATAGGTTTATATTATTGCGCTCATTCTAATATATTTTCATTCCTATAACAGCTCATTCACTGGGACTTGTATGGTGGATGCCCTATATAATCTAAGCTTAATAATATAAGCATTAAAAATATGTTATATAACAAAGAAACGTGCATGATCACTGATATGGTGACTTCAGAGACATTTATTAAATATGTATGGAAGGAGTGTCAGTGCTTTGTAAAAGTCAGTAAGTTTCCTGACACAGGAGTTAGTTCCTGTTATCACTCATGTTATATGTGTGTAGCAGCTATATACACTCGTTCCCTCACCAGTCTATCTTTCTGCTCTCTGGTGAAGTTAATGAGACAAAAAAATGCTGTTTGTCACATTACAGAGAAACCACAATCGTCTCTGTCCTGAAGACTTGAGTCTCGCTGACGTTCCATAACATTAAATGGAAGTATGAGCAGGTAAAATGTGCGATGTATTGTTCATTAAAAATGAATCAATTAACAAATTTAATTACTGGCAAATCGCTGTGGAATAAGAGGGGAACTATATCCCATATACAAACTGAAAAACTGCTCAAAATACTTAAAAGCTACTTTGTTCAGTTCTGGTGCTGTGTGCTGCCATGTTGATTTGACATCCCTCTGTAAACTGGGAAGGAACTTGTAGGTTGAAGACTACCCCAAGTAGTGTATATGTACACTACTTAGGAATTTCAAGTTGACAGAGGGTTGTCTTTGGCTTTTCCTGGATGGAATTGGGTCGTGAATTAGAATTTTTGACCTTGAGCTGAATGCAGCATTAGGATGTGGTGTAGTGTTTTAGAGTGTGGTGAAGTATTTTAGGGTATAATGTAGTACTTTAGGATGTAATATAGTATTTTAGGTTGTATTGTAGTATTTTAGGGTGTAGTGTAGTACTTTAGGAGGTAATGTAGTGTTTAGGATGGAGTGTAGTATTTAAGAGTGCGGTGAAGTATTTTAGGGTGTACTCTAGTACTTTAGAATGTAGTTTATTAATTTAGGGTGTACTGTAGTTTTTTAGAGTGTGGTGAAGTATTCTAGGGTATAGTGTAGTACATTAGAACGTAGTGTAGTATTTTAGGGTGTAGTGTAGTACTTTAGGGTGTAGTTTAGTATTTTAGGGTGTTGTGTAGTACTTTAGAATGTAGTGTAGTATTTTAGGGTGTAGTGTAGTACTTTAGGGTGTAGTGTAGTACTTTAGGATGTAGTGTAGTATTTTAGGGTGTAGTGGAGTACTTTAGGATGTAGTTTAGTATTTTAGGGTGTAGTGTAGCAGTTTAGTATGTAGTTTATTAATTTATGGTGTACTGTAGTACCTTAGGATGTAGTTTAGTATTTTAGGGTGTGGTGTAGTACTTTAGGATGTAGTGTAGTATTTTAGGGTGTAGTGTAGAATTTTAGTGTATGGTGTAGTATGTTAGGTTGTAGTATTTTAGTTGTAGTGTAGTACATTAGGATGTAGTTTAGTATTTTAGGGTGTAGTGTAGTGCTTTATTTGTAATATAGTATTTTAGGATATAGTGTAGTATTTTGTAGTGTGTGTGTGTGTGTGTGTGTGTGTCCCTCCCCCGCACATTGTTTCATTTCACACTGCTGTAAGAGGATAACGGCTCTATCACACAGAGCTGCTATTATTGTGCAGAAGTAACACTTTTATGCTTTTACCCCTGCTATCACATCTGCCCCTGGGGTGGGTTTGGGGTAGAGGGAGCAACAGGGGGTTAATTGGGGTGGAGGGTCAGAAGAGTCCGTCATATTGAGGACTCCAAAGATTTGCAGGCTGCACTGTGGATCTCAGTTCTGTTTTTTTTTTTTTTTTTTTTTTTGTGCCTGTAGCTAATAAGTAGGTATTTTTTAATATTTTATTTCCTAATATATTTTATTCAGTGTTTAATTAAATACTTTATTTAATACAGTGATGAAAGTTTTAACAGTAAAACGAGACTCTCGTTGGGTTTCAATGTAAACGTAGTTTTACAGTTTTGGTGTGGAGCTGTTTAAAGACTGTTAAAGATTTTAAGTGTTTAAGAATCAGCAGTGATCTGCTTTAGCGAGCATGTAACTCTCATACACTCACAGTAGGCAGTCTGGTGTATGTGTGTGTGCGTGTGTGTGTTTGTGTATGTCTTTCCTCTTTGTATTTTCCCTGTTAAGCTGCCAGTCATGACAGTATGGAAACTTCCTGAGTGGCTGCATTTGTAATTTGTATGTGAGTGTATCTGCAGGTAGAGCTAATACAACACACACACACACACACACACACACACATAGGTCTCTAAATCCAGCTGTCGTTTCCTGGTTGACCTCAAGTCAGTCTGAAATGATTTGAAACAAAGCTGTTAGAATTGGGACTAAGGATTAAGACACAGCCCACTGACCACTTTAAACAGAAAGAGAGAGTGAGACAGGGAGAGGGAGACAGGGAGAGGGAGACTTCAGGTCTGTGTGTAGCCTGTATTCAGAATGGACTTTGCTGCTAACAGTGCAGGACTTTGATGGATGTGGGGGCGGGGTCTGGTGTGGGGGTTGCCTTGGTGACGTGGAGGGGGTGGAGTCGGGGGAGTAGACAGTGCAGTGGGGGATTTTCTCAGTCAGTGTGTGTGAGGGAGCCGTGTGGTCCTGACTTGGATATGGACACAGAAAATACACACTGACCAGGTCAGACTTCTAATTAATCAGGGAATTTGTTCAAGTCCTTTCACTTTGATCTTCTTTGATGTTTGATTTCACTGGATCTTCTTTGATGTTTGATTTCACTTTGATTTCATTTAATATTGTTTGATTTGTGTTTTAGCTCTCAGTGCATGAAGCCCATTGAATGATCTTAGCTCTGTGTAGCATGTTATAGTAGTGCGTAGTGTGATTGTGGAGCACACTATAGTAGTGTGTAGTGGGATTGTGTAGTGTGCTATAGTAGTGTGTAGTGGGACTGTGCAGGATGTTATAGTAGTGTGTAGTGGGATTGGGTAGGGCCCTATAGTAGTGTGTAGTGTGATTGGGTAGTGTGCTATAGTAGTGTGTATTGGGATGGTGTAGCATGTTATAGTAGTGTGCAGTGGGATTGTGTAGTGTGCTATAGTAGTGTGTATTGGGATTGTGTAGTGTGCTATAGTAGTATGCAGTGGAATTGTGTATTGTGCTATAGTAGTGTGTAGTGTGATTGTGTAGTGTGTTATAGTAGTGTATAATATATAACTATAATAGTTTGTAGTGTGCTATAGTAGTGTGTAGTGTGATTGTGTAGC
>CM040468.1:10378438-10391929 GCA_022758105.1 Pangasianodon gigas | reverse complement strand
GTAGTGTAGTGTTTTAGGATGTAGTGTAGTATTTCAGTGTTAGGTATAGTGTTTTAGGGTGTAGTGTAGTATTTTAGGATGTAGTGTAGTATTTCAGTGTTAGGTATAGTGTTTTAGGGTGTAGCATAGTATTTTAGGATGTAGTGTAGTATTTCAGTGTGAGGTATAGTCTTTTAGGATGTAGCATAGTATTTCAGTGTTAGGTATAGTGTTTTAGGGTGTAGTGTAGTATTTTAGGATGTAGTGTAGTATTTCAGTGTTAGGTATAGTGTTTTAGGGTGTAGTGTAGTGTTTTAGGATGTACTGTAGTATTTCAGTGTTAGGTATAGTGTTTTAGGGCGTAGTGTTGTATTTTAGGATGTAGTGTAGTATTTCAGTGTTAGGTATAGTGTTTTAGGGCGTAGTATAGTATTTTAGGATGTAGTGTAGTATTTCAGTGTTAGGTATAGTGTTTTAGGATGTAGTGTAGTATTTTAGGATGTAATGTAGTATTTCAGTGTTAAGTATAGTGTTTTAGGGTGTAGCCTAGCATTTTAGGATGTAATGTAGTATTTCAGTGTTAGGTATAGTGTTTTAGGGTGTAGTATAGTATTTTAGGATGTAATGTAGTATTTCAGTGTTAGGTATAGTGTTTTAGGATGTAGTGTGGTATTTTAGGGTGTAATTTTAAGATGAAGTGTAGTATTTTATGATGTACTGCATAAATGCAGTGATGAAATTAGTGAATCTGTATATTAGTGAATTAATACATTACTAAATCTGTGCATTACTAAATCTTTACATTAGTGAATATGGACATCATGAAACCTATATATTAAGGAATATATAGATTAGGGAATATGTACATTAATAAATCTGTACATTAGTGAATCTGTAGATTAGTAAAGACAAGTTTTATAACTTGTACTCTGTGATTCTGAAACACAGTTTACATAACCATGATGTTGATTAATAATGGATTAGACCTAATACATTCAGACCTAAACTAAGTAAATCTCCAGGGTGCTGAGGGGGTGGGGCCAGTGAGAATCTCAAGAGTGCAGAGGGGATGGGGCCAGTAAAATCATCAATCTCCAACTCGCAAAATCATCACAACATAAGTTTGTTACAACATTTACAAAACCAGCTGTGGATTTGTGGTTAATGTATAGTTCCTTTAGACAGGAAATGAAAATAAACTCCATGGTGCAGATCATTTATTTCATTACATGTACGAGGGTGAGTCAAATGAAATCTTTTTGATTTTTGCATTGTTTATTGCAAATAGGTTTCACAAAAGTGTATAATTTTTCTGCAGCACTTAATGAGTGTCCGGAAGTCCTCTGGAAAAAAAAATCTCTTGTTTGCTAATATATATTGGTTCTTTTAAGTTTTCATATGACTCACTCTCGTATATACTGTATATGAAAACCTATTTAGACACACACACACACACACACACACACACACACACACACTTCCATTTGTCCTACGGTGACTCCACCCTCCTCAGCCCTCCTGCGGTGTGTGTGCACGCATATATTTAGTGTATCCAAGCTGACTGTATTGTTATGGTTTCCTATAACTGTGTGACTTCCTGTGTTTGTGTGTGTGTGTGTGTGTGGTTTATCCTTTGCATCACAGTGACAGTCAATAACAAGCATGTAATAAAATATATAAATGTTTAAACACACTGCATTAAAGTTTGGTACATGATTTACTAACAGATTTAATCAGACATGAGAGATCAGTCTTGATTTAAAGTCTTGACTTTAAAGATGTCTAAAGTTTTGGCACACCTGGGGAATCTGATTTAATACAGGAGCTGAGTGATTCTGAGCAAACAAATCAATCCAGTGGATAGTGTGTGTGTGTGTTTGTGTGTGTGTGTGCACATGTTTTTTCTGTGTGTGTGTGCATGACTATTGTTGTGTTTATGTTATCAGGAAATCCAGGGAGCACAGTAAGCACCGGTATTATATATATGAAGCTGAGCATGTGTACAATTGTGTGTGTGACTTTTTCCATTGGCCTGTTTTTGCTGGATGTGCCATTTCCCATATGCCACCTGGACATGCCTCTTTCTCTCTCTCGCTCTCTCTCTCTCTCTTTCTCACACATACACACTCACACTCACACACACACAGACACACACAAATGCAAAGGTTGTCATTATCAGTAACAGCTGCATAGATATGAAACAAATTACAGTGATATCACACATACATAGCTGCAGCTGTGGGAATCAGCACAACGCATACACTTCCTAATGGATAGATGGATGTATGGATTGAGATTCGGGATAAAAATGGGGATGTATAGATGGATGAAAGATGGATGAATGATGGATGGATGGATGGATGGAAGAATGATGGCTGGCTGGATGGATGGATGGATGGATAGAAAATGGATAGAAAAATGGATGGATAATTTGTTGGTGTCTATCCATCATTCACTTCATGAGACAGACACACACACACACACACACACACACTGCAGGTGCTGTAGACACTTCTGATAAAGTTTTAAATTCTGTACAGCCTCTGCCCCAGCTGAGAAAACACCAGAAAACTCTCCTCTATCCTCCAGAACACACACACTGATCTGATTTCCACCCTTCCTGCATAAGAACCCTGTAATCTACAGCTCGCTCTCTCTCTCTCTCTCTCCGTGTGTGTGTGTGTGTGTGTGTGTGTGTGTTTAATTATATCTTTTCTCTGTTCTGCTTTTCTTCCATCCCAGTGCAGATCTGACACACACTGACCTGCACACAGATAGGAAAAGGAGTGAAGGAAAAAGTAAGGACATAGCAAAAAGAGAAGTAGGTAGGATAGAGGAAAAGGAGAAGAAGAGATAGACAGAGGAGAAAGAGAAGAAGGTCCTGAACTTCAGCACTACACTACACTAACACACACCAACACTACACTAACAAACATCTACACTACACTCACACCAACACTACACTAACACACACCAACACTAACACACACCAACACTACACTAACACCAACACTACACTAACACACACCAACACTACACTCACACCAACACTACACTAACACACACCAACACTAACTAACACCAACACTACACTAACACACACCAACACTACACTCACACCAACACTACACTAACACACACCAACACTACACTAACAAACATCAACACTACACTAACACACACCGACACTACACTAACAAACATCAACACTAACACACACCAACACTACACTAACAAACACCAACACTACACTCACACCAACACTACTCACACCAACACTACACTAACAAACATCAACACTACACTAACACCAACACTACACTAACACACACCAACACTACTCACACTCACACTAACGTTACACTAACAAACACAAGCACTACACTCACACCAACAATACACTAACAAACACCAACACTACACTAACACACACTAACACTAATACACACCAGCTCAACGCTAAATACACCAACACTGCACTAACACACACTACCACTGCACTAAGACACACCAACACTGAACTAATACACCCTATCACACACCAACTCTACACTAATAGAGGGAATAGAGGACGGGGAAGAGGGATAATGAATGATAGATGATGGATGACATGTTTTTGTGGTTCTGATTTAAAGAGATTACAGAGGGTTAGAAGAAACCTGAGACTGTTAATCTCTTTGTGTGTGCATGTGTGTGTTTGCATGTGTGTGTGTTTGTGTGTGTGTGTTCTGGAGGCAAACATAAACACAGTTATCAGCTGCAGACAGACCTGTGCTCACTGAAGGAGGGAATTAAATTACACACACACACACACACACACACGCACGCACACACACACACACACACACACACAATGCATGTCTAGATGTCAAATTTTGAAAGATACAAGTGAGTGAGTGACTGTGTGTGTGTGTTACAGACTCGATTACGAGTGTGTATTTCTTTTATTGTCTGTATCTATCACTACACTGTGCTGTGTATGAAGTGATCATGGCTGTGCCCTATGCCCTACAAAGGCATGTAGTGTGCATTTAGAAGGAGATGAAAGTTACGGCCGATGGCTTCCTGTCAGCTAGCATTATCAAATATTGTCTAAGTAGCTAAATAGCGGTGATGATGTCACTGTGAGTGGTGCACGGTGATGACGTCATGGCGCACGGTTACAGTTCACTGTTACTGGCTGTAATGTGAATGTGGTCTGTACTGAAATCCCACCTGTGATAAAGGAGTGATGACTGAAGGGTCCATCAGTCACTGCCTTCAGTCATTATTGTTTAACAGGGCCCTTTAATGCAATGTTTGTAACACTTCCATTTGGAAGGATCCTAAAACATTCTTGCCTTCAATCCACACTACAGTTATTATTCGGCCACAGCAGTGTTGTCTCGGTGTTGTGTCATTTTCACTTTTACACTCACAAGTGATTCGTGAAATCAACTTTCTCTCAAAATGAAGAGACAGTGTTTGTTTAAACCAAAACTAACTTCGCTTTCTCTGTGTGTGTGTTTGTGTAGGAGAGACAGACGGCCATGGTCTCACTCCCTCAGTAGGATGTAGGAGAAAAGGAGGAGAGACAGAAGAAGGAAAGAAAGAGTGAGACAGAGACAGCGAAAAGAACAACAGGATTATTATATCTGTAGGAAAGAAGACAAAGAGGGAGACAGGAATCATAGAAGGTTGTGATTTGGGACACGACCTGGAGTGGCTGGTTCACTCTCCACTTTTTCTGCTGCGCTTACTTGTTTTTTCCCACCTCTCCATCCAGTTCCTGTGCACTCTTTCACTCAGGCTCCCCTATACACACCCCCTCTGACATCACCATGTGTCATGTGATTGTGACATGCCGCTCCATGCTCTGGACGCTCCTCAGTATCGCCGCGGCCTTCAGCGAGCTCATTGCATTCCTTAGCCCTGATTGGCTCGTTGGGTTCCCACGCGTCCCTGACTCTGCCTCTGAGGCATCCAGTGAGGCCTATCGCCCCACACTGGGGCTTTTCGGGCGGTGTGTGTTTGTTGGCAGAGTCATGTGTGGCCCTTATGCGCTGACATTCAATGAGATCGCGAGCGGATTCTGGAAAGCGGCAGCCATTTTTCTGGCGACGGGAATCCTGCTGCTCAGCGCTGTGGCCTTCACCTCCATTTTCACCATCTGCTTCCAGAGCATCATGAGGAAGAGCATCTTCAATGTGTGTGGACTACTGCAGGGCATCGCAGGTACACAAACAAACACATGCACACACACACATACACACATACTCATATGCAGTAGCTACAAGAGCAGTTTTGTTCACACACTCACCTGCGTACATTCTGTACACTGGGGGATTAAAAGCTCTGTCAACTTGAGGGCAGGTCAGAGCTGTCCATTGGGTTCCATGTCGAATGTAAAATGTTCAGTGATGTTCAGGTTAATAGTAATGTGAACACTGTGGTTCGTATTCAGAGTTGCCCAAAAGTTAAGTCAATATTTATGCATGGAGTCTTCATGGAGTATTCAGAGTCAGGTTATGTAACTGCTTAAGTCAATTTTTTGAATTCGCCATTTATTAAAATCACCTGTATGTAGGTCATGCCTGAGTTTGCCAGATTTTTCTTGAGTAAAAGCAGCTGAAAAAACCCCACAAAAATTAAGGGATAGACATTGTGGACCAAAAAACAAAATACCATTTTTCTTTGCCGTCATATGTAATACAGTGTAACATAACAGCAAGAGACAATTTACGAATGAAAAATAAAAAAGACTAATGTGATGATATACTGTTGGCAAGGATTGAAATAAATCTTATAGGAGTCTAGTACATTGCCTATATACTGTATTACTGCATACAGAGTCCTATTTGTAATTAATCACATCAATCACTGCAAATTTGGTTTAATTTAACAATAGGGCTTCCACCCTCATTATTTAAAACAGCACTTCATCCAGCACAACCTATTATTTTGTATTTTCTTTTATATTTATATCACACTCTGACTGTTAATTGTGTATACAACTTAACAAAGCCACAATATACTAAATCAAGGTCATGAAATCATAATATGTGTGCAAGAAAATGCGAGCAGGATGTAGGCTATTTTATGACACGTTTTATTCACTGTTCTGAGTTGTCAAATTAATAAAATAATGCCAGTGTTTTTGTTAATTTGATGTTGTCTCAGTTAGAAAGATAAGCTGACTGAACACTCATCTGCTACACTTACAGCTCACTCAATGTGAGTCACTTCAATTCATTCATAATTTTATCCATAAACATATTAGTCTTTGAGATAAGCAGTCTCTGATTAAGATGTTATCTTACCTTTTTTTTTTAGCTTGTTTTGTATCAGTGATGTTTCATGCAGCATTTCAGCTGCTTTTACAAAGTGTCTGCAAATGACAGACAGACAGTCAGACAGACAGTCAGACAGACAGACAGACAGACAGACAGGTTTCTACATTATACTGTAAGCAGGGTGATGTCACTCCAGACCTTCCTGCTGTTTAAACATTTACCACTGCAATAAAGCGCCAGCTGCTAAACTAAACGACACTGCTCCCCCGAGTGTGTGTGTGCATGTGTGTGTGTGATTCACTAACGATGACCTCATGAGGTCAGAGGTCAAGCCCACAGCTCTTTTTTAACTCCATAGCAATTCAAAGTGAGTCAAAATATTTTCACTGTTGTGTCATCTCCATTCGGGATTCTCTCTCTCTCTCTCTCTCTCTCTCTCTCTGTGTGTGTGTGTGTGGAGAGAGTGGGGAGTCACATGAGAAGCTGAGTGTATCTTGGTGTTTGTTCCGGAATACTGTGATTGGAGAGGGAGGATAAACTGACCTTTCACCTTTAGTCAATTCCAGTGAGGTGTATGTTGCATTCTGGGTACCATCAACTCTCACATTAGGCTGTGTAGCCCTTTCTAACATGGTGCTTGTGCCTGATCTGGAACATTTCTCCACATTAAACTGCAGTAAAGTACTAATGTGTCCATGAGCCCCACTGGAACAGTTTAAATATGCAGTGTTCTGGTGCAACTTGGTCATGATTTCATCCACTCGCTAAACATAAACATCTAGTTTCCACACAGTTCCAAAAAACAAGAAAATAATAGTAGTAGTAGTAATAATAATAATAATAATAATAATAATAATAATAATAATAATAATAATAGACTTTTATTTTGTTTATGGAATCATAGAATTTTAATTAGAAGCACATTTATTTATTTATTATTGCTGAGGAACACATACAAAACAACACACATTTTAGAAATAAAAATAAAACAGATTAACTAAAAACGAATAATAATAAGAGTACATGTAAATATGAGAATGAGATATTAAACAGATAAAAATTAAGAAAGAAAGTGGGTAATTTGGGTAATGTAATTATTACTGGATTATCTCTGAGATTTTAGTCCTGTCTGAATCCATCGTGTCAAGTAATTCTTTTCAGTCTAGACATACACACAGTACATAGGACTGTACATGCATAGGGAAAGTTTGCGCTGTATTTTACCTTCTATAAAGTAAGCAGTAGAAATAATCCCAGGTAGTATAATTTTATCCCATCTGCACTGACACGTTGATAAAGATTGCACTATATCCTGTGGGAAAAGGCATTTTTCACACACTCTTTTTCTTCAGTTTAAAGACACTCCAGAACGTGCTTACTCTTTTTTGTCTCCTACTGTAATCAAAGCCAAACCTAGTCAGAGTTTAAAATACAGAACCATTAAATATAGATAAAATTCAAAAGGATATGTCGTCATCATCATTATGATAGCAAAGGTACAGTCTACTGCTGCATTTGACTTGGAAGTGGACAGTCAGCACAAAGCATTATGTTGTTTTTGACCTCTGTGCATTCAAGCTACAAAGTGGGAAAAAATATGGACGCCCCCAATGTACGTCTTTTCTTAGCAGCTAACTGTGATGAGTGGTGTATATTTTCCTTCTCAAAACAGCGAACTGTATAGTCAGTCAACCTTATAGATTTAACAAGTAAATATGCCTGTATGTGGATTAATCTAAAGAAAATACTTGTATATACAGCATAACTCATTTGAAGGTAAGAAGTGCTACTTTGTCTACTGTTCATGCTGTGATCAGCCGTGTTGATTGGACATCACTTGCTGAACTCGGGGTTGAGGAGACAGTTCAGAGCTTACGAGTAGGAATTCTGACTTGAGGGGGCATTTATTTTGGTTACAAGTTACAAGTTTTAGTGGAATATTATGGTCATGTGACCTAGTAATGATCAAGCAAAACTTGCGTGGCCATTGTACCCAACAACTAGCACTTATAGTAATAAAGGTCAAAACAATCAGTGTGTTAAATGAGGTGAATGTAGTATGCATGGAATTTTTAATGACAGTGTATTCATCATCTCCGTGATTTATACAGAGATGCTTATCCCATGTGAATCAATCATAATTACTACAAACACCCTCCAGCAACATTACTTAACAGTGTCCAGGAAATGTTATCCTGTCCAAATAGTCTGAACGTTATCAGGTCAGTGGAATAACAAAAGGAGAAGGTTTTAAGTTGTGTTTTGATGTGCACGGAC
Source organism: Pangasianodon gigas (assembly GCA_022758105.1). Lineage (NCBI taxonomy): Eukaryota > Metazoa > Chordata > Actinopteri > Siluriformes > Pangasiidae > Pangasianodon > Pangasianodon gigas. Next base: position 10,383,401 of record CM040468.1, on the reverse strand, counting down.
CACTGGGAAGAAAAAAACGTTGCTAAATGCAAATCGTAAAACTTAACAAAATGGAAAAGTATGGAAAAATATGACAATAAAGCAAATTATAGTTTAAAAAAGTGAAAAATAATAAATGAATAAATACATAAGGAATGCTCCCCGTAGCTGTTGTTATAGCCAATAAAAAATTCGACCATGTGATGGTGTGCATCCAATCAAATTCTGTCAATTTTGTGCTAATTCATCTGTAAACAATTGGTGCTAACGTGGATTAAACAGAGTAAAATTCCCTTCCTATAAAAGGCTGGAAAAAACTATGAAAGGTAAACAATAAATGACCTGGATTACATAAAATAAGGCTTTACATGCACAGAAGACAAGCATGGTTTGTGCAGACCACAGTGTGTTTTGTGTGGTGAGTTATTGGCAGTGGAAAGCATGAAACCATCGAAATTCAAAATGCGTTTAGAAACAAAACACTCAAGCCATAAAGACAAGGCTGTTGAGTTTTTCGAAAGAAAGCAACAAGATCTGGACACAGCTCAAAAATGATCAAAAACGTGTGCACTTTTCAGGGGCAAGCATCGTACAAACTCGCTCATCGCATTGCAAAATGCAACAAGGCCCACGCAATTGCAGAGGATCTTGTTTCACCCGCTGCAGTCGACATGCCCAGAGAGCTCCTCGGCGAATGCACTCCAACTAAACGAATCAACAGATCTATTCGATTGTGCCATCCTGATTTTGAGACTCTTATCAAACTGAAATCACACCCTCAGGTTTCCCATTGATTTGCACAGGCTATGATTTCAGCTCTGTTCTTGTTATCTGCAGTTAAATCTCATTGTTCTGTTTATGCATTTTTCATATTGAGTGTACAATTTGTAATTCAATATCTGGGTCAGTCTTTGTTTTATTTGTTAGGCTAGGTAAATTGCACTTACTCAGGATTATGTGTATGCATTTATATAGTGACCCATTTTCATATTAATGTCATAATTAATTTTGCACTTTATTAAACATATGCATTTCATTTAATAAACGGATACTTTCCATTGTAAGTATTTATGAAGTACAACCTAAACAACTCAATATATAAGTTGATTTATTTCCTATTATCTCAAGTAGTAAATGATTATTATCCAACCTAATTATTATTAATATTAATATTAGTATAGTGTTAATAACAGTACTGGTATTGTAAACAGTAAACAGTATTAATATAGTAACAGTAACATTATTATGCAAAATTAATATGCATTTCTTGGTTTACTTCCATATGATAAATAACTCTGTTGTAGAGTTGGGTCATAAAATGTGGGTCATCAGTTGAGAACCACTGTTGTAGAGTGTTCCAGAGTCTCAAAAGGCCTGAATTTAGATACAGAGAGCAGATAAGTGTCAGAAGATCAGAGTGTGTGAGCAGCTGAGGGGAAATGAACAGAGAGCTGGTAAAGGTGTTTAGGTGTGATTGTGATGTTCTCTTGGGGTCTGGTGTCGGTGAGAACCTTAACAGCACTGCAGTGATCAAGACTTGTGACTTGTGGACAAGTGTCTCAGCTGCAGTGTGTTAAAGTGAGCGACAGGGTTTTTTTAGGTGAAAGTGTGTTTAATGTGTTTAATATGAAAATTAAGAAGGTAAAGTGATTTCTGAAAAAAGTTAATGTGAAGTGTTTTATTTCCTTTAGTGTAGGTGGGGATACAATCATTGTGTGTGTGTGTGTGTGTGTGTGTGTAAGAGGTTAGAGATTTTCCTCCTAGAGTCTGGGCCACTGCCCTGATGTGATTGGCCAGCGATCTCTTAATGATGTCATTGTGCTGCTCTTCATTAAGTTGATGGAAAAAGAAAAACACTTCAATCATTTGTGTCATTTGTAGGAAAGTCCCATGATGCATTTCATCTCAGTGACCCTACAGGAAGAGATAGCCCAGTGGTTACATCATCCTGCGCACACACACACACACACACACGATAATCACACACAGGTAATCACACAGACACACATACAGATAATCACAAACACAGATGATCACACATGCACACACACACAGATGTTCACACACAATAATTACAAATGCACCAATAAACACACACACACACCGATAATCACACACAGATATTCACACATAGATAATCACACTTAGATTAACACACACAGATAATTACACACACAATCCTCCACACAGATAATCATACAGATATTCACACACAGATAATCACAGAGACACACAGTTAATCACACAAAGATAATCACTCACACACAGATAATCACACACACACACACACACACACATAGAGATACACACATACAGAGTTGTACAGAAGAATTTTCTTTTATAGTCATTCATCTACAGTGCAACTCCTAAATGTATGCTGAGCCTTGATTGGTTGGTCTGCCGATGTTCTGGGCCCCAAATGACCATTTGGGCTGCAAGCTGATCTGATTAGCCAATCAGGGTGGTGCTCTAAGCTGTGATTGACATCTTTATGCAGCTATGTGACGTGCAGAGCACTCCAGGCTCATAGTGATGATGATAGTGATGATGATGATGATGATGATGATAATGATGATGATCGTGATGATGATGATGATGATCAGTGTGTCATCATTAAAATCTCACTTTTCTTACTCTTAAAGAATTATGACTCATCCTGTCTCTGTACACAGCAGTAATATAGTGCAGCTGTGTGTGTGTGTGTGTGTGTGTGTGTGTGTGTGTGTGTGTGTGTGAATTGAAACCATGCCTCCGATCAGTCAGCAGTGGTTGGGCGACATGTGGAAAGAATTTATGACCCAGTTTTCATTTCCTCATCTAAAACAGAGATAGAGACAGAGAACGAGACAGGGAGAGTGAGAGTAAGAGAGAGAGAGAGAGGGACAGAGAGACAGGGAGAGAGTGAGACAGTCTGTTTTTCATCTGCTGAAGTCTCGATTGGAGTGACAGAGAGTGGGTGGAGAAACACACAATTCCCCATTTGCAAATGGTTTTCTCTCTCTCTCTCTCTCTCTCTCTCTCTCTCTCTCTCTCTCTGTATGTTCCTGATCCTCGGTCAGTTTCTGTGTACAGTGGTGTTAATTCTGTGTGTGTGTGTGCGCAGGTCTGTTACTGACCCTCGGTCAGTTCCTGTGTACAGTGGTGTTAATTCTCTCTCTCTCTCTTTCTCTCTCTCTCTCTGTGTGTGTGTGTGTGTGCAGGTCTGTTCCTGATCCTGGGTCAGCTGTTGTACGCAGCAGGGTGGGGCAGTGAGAAGGTGAAGCAGTACTGTGGTGTGAACTCGTCAGCGTATAACCCTGCACTGTGTTCAGTGGGCTGGGCTTTTTACACAGCGCTGCTCGGCACCGTGCTCAGCTTCATCAGCGCCGTGTTCAGCGCACAAGCCGAGATCGCCACGTCCAGCGACAAAGTCCAGGAGGAGATCCAACAGGGCAAAAACCTCATCTGCCTCCTCTGAGAGAGAACCACAGGAGAATCAGAGGCCCTGATGTCAGTCACATTAATGCCAGCGTGACAGCAATCTAATGACAAGAGAACAAAACCACTTTCATTTCATCTCACCACTAAAACTCTGCTCTTTTTTGTGTTCTGATGTGGGAAAAAATCCTCCTTCTTCATTTTTCTCTCTGTGTTCTTTGACTTTACTCATTCATTTGTTTTGTTGTTTTTGGTTTGTTGCTTAGATTTGTTTTCTACTCACTGAAATGAAGAATGAAATTGTAAATAAGTGTGTATATACTGTACATAATGATGATGATGATGATGAGGAAACATCTCAGTGATGAAGGTGCTGAAACCACTAAACCACTGTCAATTCCTGTTATGGGTCGAAGTTCTGCACATGTTTAACCAGGAAGCAGGAAGTTTACTCCCACTGTTCCTGGATCAGTTCCTGGTTGTAAAACCCAAGTAGACCTGCGCAGGTGAAGCTGACTCTGGATCAGTGGACTAAAGGAGCCAAGACCTTTGTTAAGAATGTTCCTCCTTTACTTCTTCCTTCTTTTTCCGCTCAACCCTTTATTTTTTCCTCTTATTATTCTTACTTTTTCCTTCCTCTCTCTCTCTCTGTTTTCTTCATATCTTCCTATATCTTTCCTTTTCCTTCTTTACTTCCTCCCAGTCTCAGGACAAGAAGCAAGAGGAAGAGAGATTATTGTACAACAGGAAAAGCCCTAAAGTCATTTGTTCTTATACATCCATAGAATGTGTGTGTGTGTGTGTGTGTATGTGTGTGAGAGAGAGAGAGAGAGAGAGAATAATCACCAGCCACATAATCACTGCTCTCTGCCAAATAAATAAACCTGACTGAACTTTTCTGGTTCTCTCCGCCTGTTTTTCCCTTCAGACTTCCAGTAAAACCCAAAGACGTATGTGTGTGTCTGTGTGTGTGTGTGTGTGTGTGTCCTCATAGATCTTGAGCCAAAGCCTGATCACCACTCTGCATGACATCACCTTCTCTAATCCCCACGTGAGTGTGTGTATATGTGTGTGTGTGTGTGACTCACATCCTGTGTCAATCAGTGTGAACAGAGACTCATAGCAACAGAACAATGACAGAAACACACGGCAAAAAGGAGAAAAACAGATCCTGCTAAGAGACAGACAGATACAGAGAGTCAGAGAGAGAGACAGGAGAGACAGAAAGACAAGGAAAAAGTGAGAGACGAAAGAGACTGAAAGATTGTTTCCAGATTTTACAGTTTTATTTTTATTCCCAGCACTGTATGCATGTGCATGAGAGGGAGAGGCAGAGAGACAGACAGAAAGAGTGAGACAGACAGAATGAGAGGGAGTAATAACTAAATTAAATCAACCTGTCTCTGTTTCTGATTCGTACACACTATAAACCCGCCATTTTAACAGTCATTCAACCAATCGCAGCTCAGTACAACACTTGAGCAACCAATCACAGTTCAGTACGACACCCAAGTATCCAATCACAGCTCAGTACAACACCCAAGTATCCAATCACAGCTCAGTACAA
>CM040468.1:10352973-10378338 GCA_022758105.1 Pangasianodon gigas | reverse complement strand
CAGCTCAGTACAACACCCAAGTATCCAATCACAGCTCAGTACAACACCTGAGTAATCAATCACAGCTCAGTGCAACACCCGAGTAATCAATCACAGCTCAGTACAACACCTGGGCAAACAATCACATCTGAGTACAGCTCAGTACAACAGTAACCAATCATCTGTGTGTGTGTGTGTGTGTGTATTTTCCGTTACCAAATTTGTGTAAATATAAAAAAATAGATCAAAGGGTTCAGCATGGCTGCTGTTGCAGTTTACTGTGGGAACGCTGAGTGTGTGTATTTTAGCCACAAGCAGCAGGTTTTCATAGCACCATGCCGGCACACATGCACATGCACACACACACACACACATACCGGCTCACTGCAGGATGTTCGTGCGCAGTGTGTTTGAGTAAATAAATGAATCTGGTTTTGATTAGAGGGAGGACAGTGTGGGACACACACACACACACACACACACACACGGTAAACACTGCTTGTGTGGTAACACTCTGTGGGTTTGTTTGCCTGTGTGTGTTTTAAACATGAAACAGGCAGAAGATAGAGAAGAGAAGAGAAGAGAAGAGAAGAGAAGAGAAGAGAAGAAAAGCATGCTGCCAGATTTGTTGGTTTTCCACCCAGTTGAGTTGTGTTTATTTGTGGGGAAATTGGGATTGGATAGTGGATAGCATGGTCTCCTCACAGATCTAGGGTCCCTGGTTCCAAGCTCAGTTTACTGTCACGCTGGCGTTTCACATGTTCTCCCTGTGTCCATGTGGGTTTCCTCGGGGTTCTCCAGTTTCATCCCACTTTCCAAAAACATGCAGGTAGGTGGATTGGCTATGCGAAATTACCCCAGATGTAAATGAGTGTATGTGAACATGGTGCCCTGCGATCACATCCAGGGTATATTTACGCCTCACACACAGTGCTCCTGGGATAGGCTCCAGATCCAAAGATTATTGAATTTTGATTGAGTGAGTCCACTATATATATATATATATATATATATATATATATATATATATATATATATACAGGTTTGATGCTCATAAGAGCATGCCAGCCCAATGATCACCCAGTATTTCATAAACTGTTAGGTGAAACACACCAAGACACCAAGAGTAAGGACAAAAATATATTCATGTGTGTGGACTACAAATAAGGTGGAACTACTACTTAAGGCTGCACTTAAAAACAAAATGTCTGCCCAGGTCTCTACAACACACTTATCCAGCCTGAAACACACTGAGTTGTCTCCACTCTCTGGACTTTTGGTTCGACTTACCTTGTGTTCCCATTGTCGCTCATGTCACTTGTAGTTTGTGTCTTTCGGGTGTTTAACGAGTGCTTCTGTTGTCAATTGTGGGTGTGTACTGTCCATCCAGTGTTTTTTTCAGTTCTGATGAAAAAAGGTGAATGCTAGGCTTGATTAGCAGTGCAAGCTAACTGCACTAGCTATGTACACTCACCAGAGGCACCAACAGTCTCTGCTCTTTCCTTCTAAGCATTACTTTTCTCTTTAATGAGTAACCAATATAATGTTGTATATGACAGTTTCCTCCAACTGTCCAGAAAAATGCAGATAGGTGGGTTAGGCAGTGCTTTTGGGCAGTGGTGGCTGAACAGTTAAAGTTCTGGGTTACTGATCAGAAGGTCAGGGGTTCAAGCCCCAGCACTTTCAAGCTGCTGCTGTTGGGCCCTTGAGCAAGGCCCTTAACCACATCTGCTCCAGGGGTGCTGCATCATGGCTGACCCTGTGCTCTGACCCCAGCTTCCTAGCAAGCTGGGATATGCAAAAAACTGCATTTCATTGGCTCTGTACTCGTACTCTGCACAATAACAATAAAGTTGAATCTTAAGCTTTAGCTACTCTAAATTGCCTCCAGTGGTGAATGGGTTTGTGAATGTGTGTGAATGGTGCCCTGTGATGTACTGGTGTTCCGTCTTAGGTGAATTCTTCCTCTGTGTGTCCAGTGTTATTAGGACTGGCTCCGGATCCACCACGTCTCTGACCAGCATGAAGCAGTTACTGAAGATGATACCATGGTTATAGTTTTTTTTTTTCATTTTTGCATGACAAACAGTAAATGAGAACTCACTGCAGGCAGGAACTAAAGTTGTGAGGGGAGAACTAAAGATTTGTCATACCACACACGCCATTTGATTATTCCAAGGAATAATTTGAGGGATTTGGTGCATTACTGAGTCATACTTTACTTGAATGGAGTTGAGTAAATCTCATTGAGCTGTCGCTTTCATACTCGCAGCTGTTGTTGAAATTGCAGCTCCGTGTCGCATGTGTCCATGAACATAGGGTCCAGGAGCAGAATCAGGTCTGACACTACCCCCTGGACTTTTGGTTCTACAGTGAGGGGTACCTGAAAGCACTTCAACCTGAGTTTAATATTTATTAACCTTGGAAAAAACTGTAGAGAAAAAAAAATAGCAAGGATAGTGGTCACTTAGTGGTTAAGATGCTGGACTACTGAACGGAAGGTTATGAGTTCAAATCCCAGCATTGTCACACTGCCACTGCCGGGCTCTTGAGCATGGCCTTTAACCCTCAGTTGTATAAATGAGATAAATGTAAGTCGCTCTGGATAAGGGTGTCTCCCAAATACTGAAAATGATATGATAAATAAAAGCCATGTTTTCAAAAATACATGTGGATCTGTACACATGTGGTGGGAGCGTCCGTGCAGTGTGGGATGAGTGACCATTCAGTACGTGGTGTAAACTTCACATACAGGTTCTTCTTCACAGCATGACCATTCAGTCTTTTTCTTCACTGAGGTTATTCAGTCCTTTATCATCTCAGCACTTCACTCCTGCAGCTCTCTCCATGTTAATCTTCCTTCATGTAACTTCGTGTCCTTTCAGCTGATCTGAAATGCAGCTTTCGACTTTTCTTCATCCACAACACTACCACATTTCCTCCACCGGCTTCAAAACACAAATGCAAAAATGGGCAAAATAAAACTGCTTAAATGTGACAAAACATTGAACTAAAAATCTTTATAACACATGTTCATGCAGAACATGCAGCACACGTGTAGGTTTCATATCATGTGGACAAAGACTTTTGTTTTATTCTTTATGGCTTGTTATTTTGCAGGATTTTAAATGGTCTGTTTAGACAGAAATCCTGAGCCGAACATTGCTATAATTTATTAATGTATGATATGTAAGACAGTTTTAATGTTTCATTACCAATGAAATATTAACTGTCTTACATTGTGCTAAGTGGATTTATCACCTCATCATTATCACCTCATAATTATCACCTCATAATCATCACCTCGTAATTATCACCTCATAATCCAGGGACAAAGTTTTACATGGAATAATGAGCATCGTAAATGATTTCAGCCGTTTATTCAGACTCATTCAAGGTTCAACGTTCAAGGTTCTTTATTTGTCACATACATATTACATACATGTGGTGTATTTACAGTACTGTGCAAAAGTCTTAGGCACCCTATTTTTTTTTAGTACAAACTTTGTTATAGATTTTTATCTTATGACTTCTACATTACTGATTCAGTACAAAAACATTTTAGATTTCCAAACATTAGTTTTCCAGCACAAAATTAAATGTTACAGAAAAATGTTTGTATGTCAGTAAAAAAAAAGCAGAATATTACATAAGAGACCACTTTTCAGACAAAAAACATAATGAAGGCTGCTGGGTTTTGCTGCAAAAATAAGAAGCAAGTGTGACAGTCAAAGTCTCCAGAAGAACTGTGGCTGGTTCTGTAAGATGCTCAGTAAAACTTACAGCTCATTTCCTTATAAAACTGCACAAATTGTACCTGAGACTACTATTTTTTTTTTTTTTTTTTGAAAACGAAGGATCGTCACACCAAATATTGACTTTGTTTCATTTATTACTGTTTACTGCTCTTTATAGTATTTTTTTAAATGTAGAAACATTTAGTTTCATTATTTTTGAAGGCATCTTTGCTCTACAGCATTTCTTTGCATGTGCCTGAGACTTTTGCACAGTACTGTATGTAGTGAAATGTTTTTCCTTAGTGCCTCGTCCCACAGTGCAACAGTGATGCATAATAAAACAGAATATAATAAAAGCAGAATATAATGAATAAAATATAAAAAATAAAATAGAATAGAATCTAGTAGACAAATATAGACTTTATATGTAAAAATATGCTTAGCAGCTTTTAGAGGAGTGTAGTGTCCAAAAAACTGTCTCATAGTGCAAGAGTGCAAGAGCTTTTGTTTGTCCATTCCTGTTTAATTATATTTGTAACTATAATTATGTATTTATACTTTCTTTATGAGCCAGTAAAAAGCAGACATGCTGGATGAGTTCATTGTGTTAGCCACCCAGGCGATGGTGCAGTGCTGTAATTCCACTCCCGGCCAGCAGGTGGTGAGCTCACACGCTTAGTCCCATCGTGAACTTTGACCTTTGGGGTTCGACACGCCGGAGTGTGTTGCAGTGTGGACCACGTGAATTCAGCTTATCCGTGATGGATTAAATCTGAACCTCTGGCTAAGAAAGCTGTCACTTTTTATCCTGTAATTAATTGGGGTTTAAACTGATTTTAGGTAAGTAATCAGTGTTAGAAAACAGGCAAACAGGCTCGCAGTGTTTATGTGTTAGCTTGACGAAGCTAATCAGGCTAACTGTGTAGAGAGTCTACCAAGTCTAGCTTTTATCTGCAGTGAACACGGATGTAAGAGATGATGATGATGATGATGATGATGATGATGATGGTGATGATGATGATTACACAACTTTCAGAGAAAACTGTCTGAGTTTGTTTATTTGGAACTCCATTTCATTTCCTAGCTGCAGGAATAAAGCTGTTAGATTTATGTTTCTCTCTGTTGCAGTGTGAAATGGGGAAGCCGGTGAAGAAAAGGAGTGTGTCTGATAAAGTGCGCAGGAGTAGTGCACATGCACAGATTAAGATGAACCCATTTGAAGTGAAGATTAACAAGAAGAAGTTTGATGTTTTGGGCCGAAAGAGCAAACATGATGTGGGACTGCCAGGCGTGTCTCGCTCTAAAGCTCATAACAAGGTAACACCTGTCTACCTGTCTCATGCGCTGTCTCACGCCCTGTCTCACGCCCTGTGTCACACTCTGTCTTGCGCTCTGTCTCACTCTAATTATCATTTTAAAGCTCATAACAAGGTAACACCTGTCTCACGCCCTGTCTCACGCCCTGTCTCACGCCCTGTCTCACGCCCTGTCTCACGCCCTGTCTCACGCCCTGTCTCACGCCCTGTCTCACGCCCTGTCTCAGTCTAATTATCATTTTAAAGCTCATAAGAAGGTAACACCTGTCTCACATTTTGTCTCGCTCTCTGTCACAGTCACTTTCTGAGTGTAAGTCTCACTCTAAAGCTCATAACAATGTAACATCTGTCTCCTGTTCTGTATCACGTTCTGTCACACTCTGTCTTACTCTAATTCTTGCTCTAAAGTGTAAAACAATGTAACGCTTGTTGCACCCTCAGTCTCACCCTGTTTCACCCTCTGTCACACTCCCTGTCTCACTTTTTTTTTTGTGTGCAGCGTAAACACACTCTGCTGAAGGAGTTCAGAATGAAACACAAAGCGAACGCGTTCATCGATCGGCGTTTTGGAGAGTACGACACCAAGATGGCACCTGAGGACAAAATTCTGCAGAGATTCGCCATGGAGAGACAGGTAACAGCGCAGTGAGACAGGTACACTCAACCCAGCGCAGTGAGACAGGTACACTCAACCCAGCGCAGTGCAGGATATCAAAATTAGTATCAAGAATACTGTAATATTATGCCTGTAAATGACATGTTAAAGGAGCTGGAATTAAAGTAAGGAATAATCCAAGCTGGGGTGATGTGATACGTCATAGCAAATTGATTATTTTCCTGTAACAGCATGTCCCCACGTGTTTTACTCCTCTTATACCACAGCAATTTCCCAACGAGTAAATGTTTTTATTTATTAAATAACGTCATGTCACTTTTTACGCATTTTATAGTTATGCTTGATGTTGTGGAACGTCTGTAAAACAAGTTAGTTCCTGTTATCACTTGTGTTATAGCGACTATCAATAGTCTTTCCCTCACCAGTTTCTCTTTATTCTCTTTCTTGAAGTTAATGAGAATTAACCAGAGAGCACAAGCTCCTCTGTCCTGAAGACTTTCGCATGGTGGAAACTGTAAAGTTACAGCTTTACCTCAGTTACAGTGCCCTGAAACTGCAGACTTCTTCCAGAAATGTTAAATAAACGTCTTCTTAGAGAAAACGTCACCATATCAACGACTACACGGGTTTTTCTTTGTCAGATAACAACACGGTTTTAATCTATTTATTATTAGGCTTAGGTTATGTTGATCATTCACCATACAAGTCCCTGTGAATGAGCTGTTACTATAGAAACGATAATGTATTAGAACAAGCGCATTAATATAAAAGATAAACGTGATTTACAGCTGCACTACTGTCAGAGCTGCTGTTATAGAAAATTAATCAACACCTTCTGACCAATCAGAATCCAATATTCGACAGCACTGTGGGATAAAGAGATGTAAAGGAAGAGTAATAAGGGCCTGAAACAGTGTAATGCGCTGAAGAATCTGCATTAACACTAATAAAGAATTAAAAAATGTAAGATAAATAAGATAAAACAGTAGTAATAGGACACTTGTCTGTGTGTTGTGTTGTTTATATGTCTCCTGATTGTGTGTGTGTGTGTGTGTACAGCGTTCTCAGGGGAAGAAAGACATGTTTAATCTGAATGATGAGGAGGAGTTAACACATTATGGACAGTCCCTGGCTGAGATGGAGAAGTTTACAGATGGAGTGGACAGCGAGAGCGACTCGGAGGAGAAAGGCCTGCTGTCCGGTTAGAACACACACACACACACACACACACACACAGAGTATTACTGTAGACACAAAGTGTAACGCTATAATAATTATAATAACGTGTATGTGTGTGTGTGAAGCTGAAATCACGGCATCACACTTCGGAGGAGGCGGAGGTCTACTGAGGAAGAAAACCAGTGAAGAAGAAGAGACAAAAAACAAAACGCGTCAGGAGCTGATCGAGGAGCTTATCCTCAAATCCAAGCAGGAGAAGGTGAAGAACGCACAGCAGCTAAAGCTGTTCATGATGCTAACGCTACAGTTAGCCGTTATGCTAAATAAATAAATGTAAAGCTAGTTTATGTTTGTAGTTAGCTGTGTACTAGTGATGATTGTAATGGTTATGGTGTGTGTGTGTGTGTGTGTGTGTGCCGTGTGCAGCGAGAGCGTCAGACACAGAAAGAGGAGACACATGAGCTGACGGAGAAACTGGATCAGGAGTGGAAGTCCATCCAGAACCTTCTGGCACATAAAACTCCCAAAGAACGGGAGGAGGAGAAGGACAAACCAAAGGTGAGGATGAGGACGACAGGAATAACACCATAACACAATAACACCATAACAAAATAACATAGAATAACACCATAACGCAATAACACAATAACATAGAATAACACCATAACGCAATAACATACACTTGATTTTAGAGTGTATAGAGATTACAGTAACAGTCCTTTCTGTTTTTATTACTCATGTTAATGGACACTATAATAAACACTGGTACTGTGTAAATAACCCTGTAATTACTACAGGAATGTTCTGTTATGTCAAAGAATGACACTCACTCTGACCAATCACTGACTCGTCACTGAGCATGCTACTTTCTGATAGGTCAGATACAGTAAAGTGCCCACTAGAGGGCGCAGGTGATCTTAATCTTTCAGATTCTCTCAGAAATGTGTGAAAAGTGACTCCGTCAAATCTACAGCACCACCTTCAGGCCTAACTGTGAAAAATATTATATTCCACAGTGTGTTAAGTATAATTTAGTGTAGGATCAGACTCACTGGTCTGTCTTTGCATGCTCATATATGTTTGTTTGTGTGTGTAGCTGAATGAATATGACATGATGGTGCGGGAGTTGGGATTTGAGATGAAAGCTCAGCCGTCTGAGAAACTCAAAACACCAGAGGAGATCGCCAGAGAGGAGAGAGAGAGACTGCAGAAACTGGAGGTAACACACACACACACACTCAACCCTGAACACACACTTTACCTAGTTCTGACTATCATTTCTCTCAGACTAAACATACACAGCTTTACATTTGTCCACAATATAGGACTTCATAAGACTGTTCTCTCACACAGGCTGTATCCTCACAAACATCACAAACATGCTGCCTACCTAGGGAACTTCTTCTTGAACACACAGAACACAGCCTGAGTGAGGGGATTTTAAAGCACATTTGATGTCATTACTGTATGTGTGTGTGTGTGTTTGTGTGTTGCACAGGCTGACAGACGGAGGAGGATGGAGGGAGAGGTGGAGGAAGATCCCAAACACACACACACGTCAGCTGACGACCTCAATGATGGATTCATCCTCGACAAGGACGATCGTAAAACACTGTCCTACCAGGTACACAAATTCATTAGCATGCACGGATTACAGGCGATCTTTCAGAATCAGGAACACACTAGCAAGATCTGAATATTATCTTTTACATGTGATGTGAAGACAGAACACCACAGCTCACAGCTGGAATATTGGCCAACGACTTGCTGACTTTTTTTTTTTTTTTTTTTTTTTTAAATCTAATATTAAATAAATATATACAGTGCAGGCGAAAAGTTAATGTGTACCTAGGCTAAAGACATTCAGACTCACAACTTCACACGTTTCATGTTACTGTATATTTCTTGTGTTAAGTCACTGTCTATTTTCTTTCCATAAGAGGTCATTTCAAAATACAGTAATAGCTGAGAGACAGATTTATTTCAGCTTTTATTCACCATATCGGATTTTTAATGGAGCAAAAGTTTACATACACTTTGTTAGTATTTGGTGCTTTTAATTGCTTGAACTTGAATTAAACATTTGGGGTAGCTTTGCACAAGCTTCTCACAATTGTGAGATTTTCCTCAGGTTTGTGGGGATGCTTGCTTGGAAACACATTTTCAGTTCAGTCCACTAATTATCTATGGGATTCAGGTCAGGGCTTTGTGATGGCCACGCCAGGACTTTCATTTTGTTGTCTTCAAGCCATTTTCTTACAACTTTGGAGATATGCTTAGGATCACTGTCCCACTGGAAGTCTCAGATACAACCAAGTTTTGACATTCTCGCTGATGTCTTGAGGTGTTGCTTTAGTATTTCTAGATAATCCTCCTTCCTCATGCCATATATTTTCTTCTGTGCACCAATCTCTTTTCCAGCAAAACACCCCACAACATGATGCTGCCACCCCCATGCTTCACAGTTGAGATGGTGTTTTTCAGATTAAAGGTCTCACCCTTTTTCCTCCACACATAAGGCTGATCATTATGGCCAAACTGCTTATCTGTCTAGAGAACACTCCTCTAGCAGGCTAGGTCTTCATCCTGGTAATCACTTGCAAACTTCAGTCTGGATTTTTTATGCAGGTCTTCCTTGTGTGACATGATGATTTAGGACTCTCGTAATAGTGGATGTTCATTCTTAGCTACCTGATGCTTCCAGCCTCTTCACCAGTTCCTTTGTTGTTGTCTTGGGGTTCAGTTAAACCTTTTGGACCAAAGTTCATTCATCCCTGAAAGTTAATTTGATCTCTTTCCTGAACGAAGTTGTATCTGTGTGGTCCTAAGATTTTCATATTTGCATGCAATTCTTTGTACAGGTGCTCTTGGTACCTTCAGTTTTTTGTTTTGTTTTTTTAAAATTGCTCCTAAAGAGGAACTGGACTTATGGAGGGCCACAATCTTTTACTGAGGTCTTGGCTGAGTTGCTTGGATTTTTCCATGGTATCAAGGGCATAAAGACACTGGCTCTAAAATACAGCCACAGGTGCACTCCTAGTTAACTCCTACTTATAATACCTGACAAGGCAGCTTCTAAAAGTCATTACATCAGTTCTGGAAAGAAAGGGACAGTCAAATTGGTGTATGTAAACTTTACGCCACTGGAATTCTGATATTTTGAATTATAACTGAAATAAATCTGTTTCTGTTTGTTTGATTGTTTTAAATTTACCTCTGATGTGAGCAAAGTAGATGCTTTAATTGACTTGCCGAAAGAAATCTACGGCAACATTAAACGCGTGGTGGTGTGGAAAACTTAGCCTAGGTGTATAGAAACTATTGGCCTCAACAGTAGTTAAGAGCCGCTAAATATATTTATAGAAATAAGGCTGAAAGATTTGACCCAGAATAAAAGAATAGATCTACGATGAAGCATCAGAATGAACACATTACACATAACTTTTTGATGGTAATGATAATTAGACAGTATTAAAATGCTTTTTGCTCTCCTGTGCTGGTTCAAACAGTTTGAGCAGCAGATCAACGATGAAAACGTCAGCCGTGTGGAAACCGTTTCTAAGAGGGACATTAGACAAGCGATTTGTAAAAGGACTAGATCGAAAAAACTACTGTGTTCTTTTTTTTGTGTTTACTGCTGTTTTACTAACCCCACACACACACACGTTTCTCTCACGTGTAGGATGGGAAGTGGAACATTGAGGAAGAGGAAGGTGAAGGAAGAGATGATGAAGAGGAGAATGATGATGAAGGGGATGATGATGATGATGATGATGGTGGTGGTAGTGGTGGTGATGATGAAGACAATGATGACGAGGATGATGATGAAGACAATGATGACGAGGATGATGATGATGATGATCACTCTGATTTGGAGGAGAGCAGAGATGATGATGAGGAGGATGAGGGAGAGGAAGATGAAGAAAAAGAGGAAGGGTCTACTGCTGAAGTGAAGCGCACTCTGAGTGAAGAGGAGAGGAGAGAGATTCAGGACACAGCCCGTGCAGAACTGCCCTACACCTTCACAGGTACAAAGATACATATAGACAGAGACGGGAGAGGTAGATAGATTGGTGGAGGGTGGACAGACAAATGGGGAGGGAAAGAGACAGGAAAGGAGATTGATCGTGTGTGTGTGTGTGTGTGTGTGTGTGTGTGTGTTTTAGCTCCTGAGTGTTACACGGATCTGAAGACGATGCTGCAGGGTCACTCGGCTGAAGAACAGTGCCTCATACTTGAGAGAACAAAGAAGTGCAATCACCCCAGTCTGGCTGTGGGAAACAAAACTAAATTACAGGTGACCTTTGACCTCTGATGTGACATCACACCCTGAATTAGCAGTTTCAGCTAATTCAGCTGTGTTTCAATAATGTTTCACCACTAACTTAGCTAACTATCTCCTGCTGCTGAATGAGGAAATATTCACTGTTCCTCATTTCTCACGTTAATGCTGTCTGTTGTCACTACACTGCTGCAGTGCATTATGGGAATTTAAGTTCGAAACTTGAGAAACTTCCCCACCACTGCAGACACTTCAGTTTAATGTAGTTGCTACATCATTTCCTGTTTTTGCTGGTTGTTGAATTACTAGTTCTGTTCTTCTGATTGCTTCACTAATGTATTTATTTAATCTTTAAAAATTTATGAAAAAGTTTTACTCCTCTAAGGTGAGTATTTATTGCCTCGATAATTCAAGTAAGTTTTTTGTGGTAATCATTGTAACTTTAAAATTAAATGGTTGTGTATATTTAAATAGTACCCCTCAGAGCTGCTTTATTCTGATGAGTTTCAGCCAGTCAGACCATGGGGGCGGAGTTTAACTTTTGTATCTGTTTTACAGAAATTATTTGGCTTCCTGTTGGAGTATGTAGGTGAACTGGCTACCCACAATCCCCCACAGCTCACCACCATCAACACACTCATCCCGTAAGTGTGTGCTTGTGTGTGTGTGTATGTGTGTATGTGTTGTCCATCCAGCTGAGTTAATTGAGTCAGTCTACACAGATTGCAAACAAAATCTCTCTCTCTCTCTCTCTCTCTCTCTCTCTCTCTCTCTGTTTGTCTCTCTTTTTCTGTCTCTGTGTGTCTCTCTCTCTGTCTCTCAGGCAGATCTATTCTCTGTCCCAGCTCTTTCCTGGAGCAGCGTGTCAGGTGATGCAGTCGCTGATTGGCGATGCTGCTCACAGTATGGAGCAGAGTATAGAGGTCAAAGGTCGTGCTGCAATTCCAGGCTTAGATATGGTATGTATATACACACTTATATATACAGTGTCTGAATGGTGTGATGTGAGGAGTAACTGTTTTGTGTGTGTGTGTGTTTGTAGCTCATCTATCTGAAGATTGTCACTCTGCTGTTTCCCGCATCTGATTTCCGTCATCCAGTGACAACTCCAGCCTTCCTCTACATCAGCCAGGCTCTCGCTAAGGTAGTGTGTGTGTGTGTGTGTGTCTCTGTGAGGATTTAACACTAATCTCATATTCAGTACTTATTAGTCCATTAGCTAGCAGGCTACATTAGTGCAGTTTTTTGGTGATTTGTTGTGTAGAGACTCTACTGTGTGACTCAGTGTCTGTGGGCCCAAAACACAACTCTGTTAAAGTGTGCGTGTGTGTGTGTGTGTGTGTGTCTTTCTCTCACACAGTGTGCAGTCATGTCTCTGGAGAGTATTTGTGCAGGCCTGATTCTGTGTTGTATAGCGGTAGAGTGTGTCTCTCTCTCCCAGCGCTTTATCCCTGAGCTCATTAACTACCTGCTGGGGCTCCTGCACCTCGCTGTCCCCACACACACCTGCACAGGTAATACACACATCTGTAAAAATAACACACACATCTGTAAAAATAGCACACTCACACTTGCACATATGAAACATTATAAACTTTAATGCTGTTAACACTGCTTTAATTTCCACCAGGAGGATGCTGTTTTAATACAAATGTTCAATTTAATTGTGTGTGTGTGTGTGTGTGTTTAGATTACCATGTGGTTCCTCCGTTCAGGCCACAGGGGAAGAGCAGTGAGCTGCTGCGTGTGTGTGATCCGCAGTCTGCTCGCAGCTGGACCAGGAAAAGCATCTCACTGTCATCAGCACACAGAGTTACAGCTACTACAGAGAGGGAGAGAGACCACTACAAGTAACACACACACACACACACCACTACATGTAACACACACACACACACACACACACCTCACTCCAGGTAACACACACATACACACCGCTACATGTAGCGCACACACACCCCACTCCAGGTAACACACACATACATACCACTACATATAACACACACATCACTACATGTATTGCACAAACACACCCACACACACACACAATTCCAGGTAATACACACACACAAATACACACCCCTACAGGTAACACCCATACACACCACTACATGTAACACAGACACATATACGCACACCACAATGTGTAATACACGCACCACTACAGGTAACACACACACTGAAGCTGGGCTTTATACACAGTTTTACTGCACAGTGAGGTGTGAGCTTGGTTTAAAAGATCAAATCTTAGCTGCTGATTGGTCGATTGCTGTAACGCCCATCATGACATCATCAGCTGGCAGTCGGAATTTAAGTTCCGTCTGTATGTTTCAATGGAAAAGTTTCACACTGTAATCTGAGAAGGTTTAAACAGTGTAAATGTTATGCATGTGTGTGTGTGTGTGAATTGTCACTCCTCTGTGCTTTTCCACTGTCAGAGAGAAGTGATGCATCACGATGATGACTAAAGTGTTTATTTTAGTGTGTGAAGTTTCCTTACAGACATACACACACACACTCGCACACAGAGCTCAGTGTTTTTCATTCTCCAGCCCTGAGGGAAAAAGTCATACTAGGCCAAAAAAAATTATAGTTGTTTTTTTTTTTTTGTTAATTATTGTTAAACACATCACTTAAAGACTGCAAATATGAGCGTTTAAACACAAAACGTTGCATAATTCATATATTCAGATCATACATTAAACACACGGACAACCTGGAAACATAATGCCATATATATATATAATTTGAGCTAAAAACTAAAAACGTAATAATATATTGAAAATCTGTTTAGGAAATTGTTTGACAGAAAAGTCATTATAGCAGTTAAAATATGAAATTACAGCCAAAATATAAAAATGGAATATAAATATAGTGTAATATAGAGTAAAAGAGAGTAAGCATTGCATCAACCTGTAGTATAGATGTGAATGTATTTCCCCACATATGACCTACTGTATATCTGAGTGCAGGGCTGGAGATGGAGAATATATTTACTTACCCAATTTAGATTTATTTCTTTTTATGGCTCTGCCACTAGGAACTGAATGTTTTTGGGTTGTCCATGCATCCATCCAACCATTCAAGATTCTTGTTAGCACAATATGTCAAGGACGAGTGGTTGAACGTTTGTAGGATTTATATGGAATTATCATTGTAACCAGCAGATGAACTCGTTAGATTTTGGAATTGTTCCAAACAGGGTCAAAGGTCAAATGTCTGAAATCATTTTTCAAAGCCAAGTTGGAAATAAAGCATGCATTAGTTTCAAAACATGTAGAATATAATTTCTTAATGTGACAAGATATATTTGGGTAGTCTAAGCACAGCCCAGATGTAATATATGTGAGAGAAACCCTGGAATACTGATCTGTATATTACTATTAATGATTACGTTAATAATATTAATAACAATCATGTGTTAGCATTGTGAAAGCACAACCTTGATTCGGATTTTAATCCGGTGTTTTGCAGGTTGTCTGTGCTTTACGTATGTTTGGATTTGGTAAAGAGATGCACAGCGCTTTATCAGCAACTTCCTGCCTACCAGCACATCTTCCAGCCAATCAGAATCCTCCTGGCTAAACATCTTCCTGTTACAGATTACCCATCAGCCCTGCAGGTGAGCAGCAGACGGTGTCTCTCATTACAGAACAGACCACAGTAACACTGTACTAGCCTGCTAGCTAATATTCACCAGTTTGCGCATGAGTCAAAAGAAAAAATTAAAAACTGTAAGATGAATAGATGATTTTTTTTTCCAGTTTCCTCTTCCAGTTAGTAGTATTATAGCATGGTTATTTATTTGCAAGCGTATAAATGGGTTGTGTGCTTGCCGTGTTTGTAGGAGCTGCACAAAGAAATCCTGGAGGTCATTCCGGAGACTCCGTCCCAGCACGCACCACTGGTGTTTGATAAGAAGAAGCCCATCCCTCTCAAACTGCTGCAACCCAAAGTGGTGGAAGTGTGAGTGCACATACAGTGTGTGGTTATAGCGAGCATGTGATATATACTGTGTGTGTGAGGTTATTGTGGGTGTGTGTAATTGTTATAGTGAGTGTGTGATTATTATAAGGAGCCTGTGATTATAACTGAGAGTAAAGCAAGTGTGTGATTAAAGCTGTGTGAGTATAGTGAACATGTGATTATAATGAATGTGTGATTGTAACTGAATATATTGATTTATAGCAAATGTGTGATTATAACTGAGTATAGTGATTATAGCGAGCGTGTGATTATTATAGCGAGTGTGTGATAACTGAGAGTGTATGTATAGTGAGTGTGTGATTATTATAGGGAGTGTGTTATTATAACTGACAGTATAGTGAGTGTGTGATTATAGCAAGTGGGTGATAACTGTGAGAGTGTATGTATAGTGAGTGGGTGATTATTATAGGGAGTGTGTTATTATAACTGACAGTATAGTGAGTGTGTGATTATAGCAAGTGGGTGATAACTGCGAGAGTGTATGTATAGTGAGTGGGTGATTATTATAGGGAGTGTGTTATTATAACTGACAGTATAGTGAGTGGGTGATAACTGCGAGAGTGTATGTATAGTGAGTGGGTGATTATTATAGGGAGTGTGTTATTATAACTGACAGTATAGTGAGTGTGTGATTATAGGTAGTGTGAGAGTGTATAGTGAGTGTGCGATAACTGAGAGTATAGTGAATGTGTGATTATTATAGTGAATGTGTCATAGCGAGAGCGTAATTATAGCAAGCATGTGATCGTAATAGAGTATAGAGAGTGTGTTGTTATAACTGAGTGTATAACGAGTGTGACATTGTAACTGTGAGAGTATAGTGAGTGTGAGATTGTGACTGTGTGAGTATAGCGAGTGTGTATACTCTTAATGTGTGTACAGTACCATTCAGTGTAAGTTGAAGTGTAGCTGCTGATTGGTTGGCTGCTGTAATGCCCATTATGGCATCCTCTTCAGCTGGCAGCTGGAATATCCCAACTGCTGAAACATAATGTTAGAGAAATTTTAAAATTGAATGATTGTAGAGAGTAGATCAGTACTGTAGAGTGGAGAATGTGGTTTTATTTTGTATTTATATTTGTATAGTGTATGAAAGTCTGTTGTGTACAGACATAAACATCAGATCATCAGCCCTGTCATACTGAATTTAATGTTCTACAGATTGTTCTGAGATGCAGTGCTGGTGTTTGTATACTCATTTTAATACCAGACTCGGTTTAAATCTTTCACACATTTTAATTCATCAATATTCACACATTTTATAATTTTATGAATGTAGTCATATTTTGGTGTTTATGGCATTCAGGCTGGACTACGGCAGGAAACGAGGGAACACAAAGGAGGAGAAGGAAAGAGAGCGACTGAAACACAAGTATAAGAAAGAGTTTAAAGGTGCTCTGAGGGAGATCAGGAAGGACACACGCTTCCTCGCTCACACCAAACTGTCTGATACCCTGCGCAGGTTAGTGCACTACAGAGGGCACTACATAGTGCACATTACACACTACACTGGACACACTGCACACTGTATGCTACACACACATAATCCAAATGAAACTAATGCAATAATGACTGACTAATTTAATGTGACTAATGAAAAGAATGCAGATAAAGTGGCTAAGTGTAATGTAGAGTTTTCAATCATTATATAAGCAGTTCTGGTCACATGCAGTGTTCTGAAGAAGTGTGTGTGTGTGTGTGTGTGTGTGTAACAGGGACGTAGAGAGGAAGAGGAAAGTGAAGGAGCTGTACGGTAGTTTGGCCACTCAGGAGGGTGAGTGGAAAGCACTGAAGAAGAGGAAGAGGAAGTGATTTCACAGTGCAAACCCCATTTCCTATGTGAAAAGCTGAAACTGTATACAGTTTAGTGTTGGAGAAAGCGAGGACGTCGTGATGGACATACACATGCTTTATTCTGCTGAACCAGTTTGTACATTGGGATATTTTGTGAAATGAGCAACTATTAAACCCACACAGTAACTCAGACATGTGTGTGTGTGTGTGTGTGTGTGTGTGTGTGTGTGTGTGTGTGAGAGAGAGAGAGAGAGAGACATTTTTATTCTAATTTACATACTCAGTAATAAATTAACTGAAGATGGAGAAATACTGATGATAGTTAATAACAGTTTATAGACCACCAGTTGTCAAACATGCTATTGTCTCAGCCAATCAGAACACATCTGAAGACTGGAAAAAGACCAGGTGATTTGTTTTCTAATCTGCAATTGTCCAGTTTGGGTGAGGCTGTACCCATGATAGCCTCAGATTCCTGTTCTTGGCTGATAGGAGTGGAACCTGACGTGGTCTTTTGCTGTTGTAGCCCATCCACCTCAAGGTTCAATGTTTTGTGAATGCTGAGATGCTTTTCTGCTCACCACGGTTGTAAAGAGTGATTATATGAGTTACTGTTATCCTTCCTGGCAGCTTGAACCAATCTGGCCATTTTCTACCCATAGAACTGCCACTCACTTAGTTTTTTTTTTTTTTTTTTTTTTAGCACCTGTGTTCTGTGTAAACTCTAGAGACTGTTGTGTATGAAAATCCAGGAGATCAGCAGTTTATGAAATACTCAAACCAGAACATCTGGTACCAACATCCATGCCATGATCAAAGTCACAGAGATCACACTTTTTCTTCATTCTGATGTTTGATGTGAACATTAACTGAATCTCCTGACCTGTATCTGCATGATTTTATGCATTACGCTGCTGCCACATGATTGGCTGATTAGATAACTGCATGAATGTACAGGTGTTCCTAATAAGGTGGACGGTGTGTGTGTATAAACGACGCTCAAACATTTTGACCGGTTTGGTCCTAATCACCACACATGCCAACTCAGTAGTGCACTCAATTCAAGCTTTATTAAGATGTGTTCAGGACAGTTACAGCAGATATTGGGAGAAGGACATCTCAGGAGGCATAGGTAATGATGGTGCAGTCAGAGTGTGTGTGTGTGTGTGTGTTTATGTGTATGTGCATATTGCGTGATGAAGTGCATTAGGCTGATTCTTTGACTGCGGCCGATGAAGTTGCAGAAGTTCCTGAAGAATGAAGAGGAACACACAGTTAGTTAAATTTTAGTGAAATGTTCATTAAGAGGAACAGCAGCACAGAGTTTATTAATCATACACAAAAACATTTTGACAAATTTGCATTTTAATCTGTATTTAGTTGTGACACATTTTCTTTTTTCCTTCTCTTTTGTATTTCTTCATTATATTTTCATCTAGAACAATTTGCTATAACTATGTACAGCACTTTGGTCAACTCTGGTTGTTTTAAATGTGCTTTATAAATAAATTGATTACTTGACTCAAAGATGACTCAATAAATAGTGCATTATAGGTAATAAAGACACCCTCTCACACCCTCACACACACTGAGACTGACACCATAACTCTCCAATATCAAATAGCCACCCCCAGGAAGAGTGTGTGTGTTCTGTGCTAAAGGAAATGGAGACATTTAGCACCATAAAGGGTTCTTCACACTTCAATCTTCTACAACAGAAGATTTCCCTTTCAGAAAAGATTCCAAGTGGAACCCTTTTAGAAAGCTAGAACCATTAACCATCCAAATAACCACTGAGGAAACATTTTGGACAAAGACTTAAAATAGTAATGTTCTAGTAAGAACACTTGGTAATGATGGTTTAGAATGGAGCCTGTATTTCAAGCGTGAGCCCACCTGCTGTGTTCTCGCTGACTGAGAGCCCGAGTCGTCTCTCTTCTCCTTCCAGAAGTTTCCTGTAGGTGGTGATCTCGACATCTAACTTCAGTTTAATGTTAAGCAGCTCCTGGTAGTCAGCGAGGTATTTGCCCATCTCCATCTTGGTTTCACACAGCTGGCTCTCGAGCTGAGCGATGATAGCCTCCAGGTTGGACACCCTGTCCAGATGAGACATCTCCATGTCGTCCAGCTGCTGTTCCAGAGCGGTGTTTTTGGCCCTGAGGGCGTCGATTTGGTTCTGCAGGTCAGACACTTCACTGCTCAGGGTGCTGATCTCCTCCCTCATGATGTTCATCTGGGTCTCACGTTTGGTGGCGCTCTCCTTCAGCGTGTCAAATTTCCCTTTGTACCACTTCTCTGCCTCCTGGACGTTGCGTGCGGCAACAGCTTCGATCTCAGCACGGGTCTTGCGCAGGTGAGCGGCTAAATCAGGCCGGTCCGAGTCAAGCTCCACCGTCACCTTCGACTCCTCAATCTGCTTCATTAGCTCAGCCACTTCTTCACTGTGCAGCTTCTTCAGGAACTCGATCTCAGCCACCAGCTGCTCCACACGTCTCTCCAGGTCAGCCTTCTGCAGCGTGGCGTTGTCCACGTCCTCACGGAACTCGCGCAGGATCATCTCCGCCTCCTCTGTGAACCAAACACCACATTTATCTTCAGTTGGTTTTAGTTATTTTTTTCTATTTGTCTTGCATTTTGTAAATCATGACCTTGGCTATGTTTGTTTTTACACTACAGTAAATGAGAGCTGACTGATTTGTGATGCTTCTTACATTCATTACAGAATTATTTTAAAAAGAATAAAAATCAACACAGGACTAATGAAGCTTGAGTTTCTATCTGCAGTGTGCAGTACACTGAAATACTGTCTCCTGATGATTTCAAGCTGTAACTGATTTTATTACACCCTGCTAAATCTAGTAGGTTTTTGGAGTCACCTTTAAGTGCGAGCTCTTCCTCCAGCTTCATGGTCCAGAGCTCCACTTCCTCCTCCACATACCCCCTCTCGATATCAGCCGCTCCTTTCTCAGCCGTCAGTGCTGCGATCAGATCCTTCATTTCCTTAAATTTGGCCTCATACTCCTCACCCAGTCCCCCCGGTCCTGCCTTGTATCGGCTCTGCAGGTTCTGCAGCTCCTCCTTGAGCGCCACGTTCCTCTGCTCCAGGGTCTGAACCTTCTCAATGTAGCCGGCGAACCGCGCGTTAAGCATCTGCATCTCCTCCTTCTCGTTAGCATGAAGCTGATGAAGCTCTGTGCCGATCTCCACCGCACCTCCCTGGAAACCAGCACGTCCACGGGCCACTGAGGAGGATGAAGAAGCTCTGCAGCGGGATGGAGATGGGCTCTGGACCCGCATCCTGCTCGACCCACTCACTGTTAGAGTCTTCTGAGAATAGCTGCTTCCTCTCATGGTTGTTGTTAGAAGTTGTTAGAGCTTCTTGTCTTTCTGTCTTAGCGTCCTTCTGAGCTTGAGCAGGTTGATCGTGAGCCACTGGAGGGAGGATTAGCACTTTTATACAGCCAACAGGAATGTAGCAGAGCCTTCTGAAAGTCTCATCCTCCGTTGACATGCTGTAAATGCAGATAGTGACGCTCCTCCCTAAGCTCCACGGCCAGGAGGTCTCATTAGTGAACAGAGCAGTGAAGGCCATTGCACCCACATGCTACATAGCAACTTTAGCTTGTGCAGCTGCTATTTTTACACAACAGAGACAGAGCAAGAAACACTGCTGGTTATAAAGGTTATCGTTATTGTCAATGTTTAAATTTATGTTAATTTTAAGTGACATTAGCAAGCATCTCACTGATAGAGAAACTGTGAGACTGGAAACCACACCCTGTTCACTACATAGTGCACTATGTTGGGACTTCACCATTTAGTAGTCACTGATGTTCAGTGAGCAAACAGCTTAATCTTTTTAAATGAATCCTTGAATCATTCATGTCCATAAACAAAATATGGTAAAAAATAAAATCAGAAATGTGTCAGAAGTAGGGTTCTGTCTTCCTGTGGAGGAGAAAAGCTCTTGAAGATTTCACTTCCTTTAATATGACACCACAAACGGAAATGTGTGTGTGAGAAACACTGATATTTAAACCCTCCTCTAGAAGACACTGAGTTATAGCTTTAAAAACAGTGAACACCCAAAAATGTTGGGAAAAAAAGACCTTCATAATACATGTGAATCTTTGTTTACATGTAATTACAAATTAGAAACTGTAAAGATTTAATCATGCAACTTAATCTGGCAATTACCTTACATGAAAGATTATAGCACCGCCCACAAACCTGAACCAATCAGAGAGCAGAACATTCCACTCATTTCAGTGTATTAAACTTACTGACTCTAATCATTTGATAGAATAGGTCTGCACATGACTCATGTCTGAGAACAAAGAAGAGCACATCCTGTCCACTGATAAAATCCCACAATGCACTTCAACAGGCTTGTGTCCATGTGATAAAACCTACAGAAATTAAATACCCATAATGCATTGTGGAGTTTGATGATATGGCCTACACAGTGAATAAGGTGTGTGGTCACTCCCACAGGAGGCTGATTATGCTGAGACATTTCAGACATGAGCCTTAGTGACTCAGACTTTCCTACGTGGAGATGGTATGTATGTGTGTGTGTGTGTGTGTGTGTGTGTGTGTTGTCGTCGTCTGACCCTCCGCTGGTTTTCCACTCCGGCATCATTAAAGCTGAGGAGAGAGCAACGAATATGGGAGTAACAATGCACTGGCAGATTAAACACCACTCACACTGTCATCATACACTAATGTCACACTGAAGTGCTGTCATTTCACACACACATCACCGGCTGTGTTCCAAACATCTCCCTGCTCCTTACACTGCAGAGTCATGTGCACTTTCTAGTACACTAATGTAGGGAACAAATTTTATGTTCTACAGACAGACATGAAGATGGATAGACAGATAGAAACAGTTGCAGGGGAAAGACATAAAAATATCTGGACTATTAATTGATAATTAGCTGCCAATAAACACTACTGTCCCAAGAGTTGTGATATAAACACTACTCCTGCTCACGGTTGTGAAATAAACACTACACTCAATCAGGGCTGTGAATTAAACACTACTCCCACTCCCATTCGGGAAATAAGCACTGCTCCCGCTCAGGGTTGTGAAATAAGCACTGCTCCCGCTCAGGGTTGTGAAATAAATACTACTCCCATTCAGGGTTGTGAAATAAACACTTCTCCTGCTCAGGGTTGTGAAATAAACACTTCTCCCACTCAGGGTTGTGAAATAAACACTTCTCCCACTCAGGGTTGTGAAATAAACACTTCTCCTGCTCAGGGTTGTGAAATAAACACTATGCTCCCTCCCATTTGGGAAATAAGCACTGCTCTCATTCAGGGTTGTGAAATAAACACTACTCCCGCTCAGGGTTGTGAAATGAACACTACTCCCATTCAGGGATGTGAAATAAACACTTCTCCTGCTCAGGGTTGTGAAATAAACACTACTCCCATTCAAGGTTGTGAAATAAACACTACTCCCATTCAGGGATGTGAAATAAACACTTCTCCTGCTCAGGGTTGTGAAATAAACACTATGCTCCCGCTCAGGATTGTGAAATAAACACTGCTCCAGTTCAGGGTTGTGAAATAAACACTATGCTCCCGCTAAGGGTTGTGAAATAAACACTATGCTCCCGCTCAGGATTGTGAAATAAACACTGCTCCAGTTCAGGGTTGTGAAATAAACACTATGCTCCCGCTCAGGATTGTGAAATAAACACTGCTCCAGTTCAGGGTTGTGAAATAAACACTATGCTCCCGCTAAGGGTTGTGAAATAAACACTGCTCCAGTCCAGGGTTGTGAAATAAACACTACTCCCATTCAGGGTTGTGAAATAAACACTATGCTCACTCAGGGTTGTGAAATAAACACTACTCCCATTCAGGGTTTTGAAATTAACACTATTGCTGCTTAGGATTGTGAAATAAACATTCCTGCTGCTGTGGGTTGTGAAATAAACACTATGCTCACTCAGGGTTGTGAAATAAATACTACTTCCACTCAGGGATGTAAAATAAACACTGTACTCCTTCAGGGTTGTGAAATAAATAAACACTACTCCTACTCAGGTTTGTGAAATAAACATTACATCTGTTGAAGGTTGTGAAATAAAGACTCCTGCTGCTCAGGGCTCTGAAATAAACACTACTTCCTTTCAGGATTGTGAAATAAACACTTAGAGATTTTCATCTTTCACTGTCGCTGTGCTCATGTGTTGTGTTTAATGTCCTTCAGTAAACACAGATTTGATTGTTGATTGCTGTGTCATCTGGACACTTTACCATCACTGTTACTGATGTGTGTGAGTTAAGCGTGTGACACAGCTCTGAGTGTCTCATTCAACAGGTGTTTGTGAGCAAGTCCACTTTGGGATTTTGTCTCTAATTTTAGAATCTCCCTCATTTTATCCTCTTATTAAGAACTAACTGCATCCTGTTCAGTGTGTGTGTGTGTGTGTGTGTGTGTGTGTGTGTGTGTGTGTGTGAGGGAGAGAGAGAGAGAGAGAGAGAGAGAGAGAGAGAGAGGGTGAAGGCTCAGTGTGGAATTCAGTACTGCAGTTATAATGAACGCCAGCAGCAGTGTCAATCACTCACAATGACAATGAACCTCTGTGACTCAACACTATTGGACACACCTCTAAGTTTAATACTTCTTTTAATCAGTTACATTTAAATAACTCTTATTCATTCATATAAAATTCATTATATTCAACCATTATCATTATATCATAACAAAGCCAAAATGAAATTAAGTGTAATGTTAGAACTTCTGTGTGTGTGTCTGCCATTGTGAGCATTTTTATGTTTTGATGAATGCACATACCTTTCATTTAATACATGCTTGGAAAAAAGTTATTTTTAATGCCAGGCTAATGTGAACTATTAGGCAGTGCACTTTGTTGGACTCAGTGTGCAGTACATTTATAATATTAATACAATAACATTACTGTCACATATTTAACGATGACCGTCACATATTTCTTAAATGTAATCTTTAATTTTATTGGACCAGATTAATAAACAAAATTAACATATAAATCAAAACAATGTGTAGTGATGTCACAAATCTTCAGAGTAACTATTATTGCACTGTACTGTAGGGCTGGGCAATATCGTAAAAAAAAAAAATCTTGATTTTTTTCAACTTTATGAACAATTCTCGATTAAAATTTCTATTTTTTTTTTTTTTTTGCTCTTACATAATGCAATTATAAATAAATTGCATAATTTTTCAAAGTTTTTTATTTATTAGAATGGACTTTGGAAAATGTAGATGTGCGAAAATAGTAACAGCACCATCTATAGCAAATAGTGCAATCAGTGGTTCTTTTAAATAAAGAATATTTAAAGAAAATATATTTAAAAAATTGTTTGCACTATATATATATATATATATATATATATATATATATATATATATATATATATATATATAAACATGTAGAAACCTGATTAGAACATTTTGAAAATCACGTTAAAACATTAATTCGAATTAACCGAATTAATTGTGAAAATCGCCCAGCACTACTGTACTGTACATAATTAATAGTACTATATTAACATAAGTAAATGCATCTGTAGATAAAACACAGGCAGGCACACATATACACACACACACACACACACACACACAAAGAAGTGAGCAGGTCCACATAAACACTGAAACCACTTAAAGAGATCACTCTGGAATGTTCTAGAGCAGAGAGCACATGTAGAGATTTGACTCTGTGTCAATGTGGTGAAGACGAATCTTTTATTCATCTCAGATTCGTCTCAATACAATAAAATCATCAATTCTGTCCCTAACTGTCTGGCTCACTCAGACTTCCTGTTTTCCTTCAGTTCATCTAAAGAAATCCTTCGCACCTGATCCAATATGGATAGCTCACTCCTTATTGACTCAGATTTCCTCTAAATGAATCATCATTATAATCCTATTGATGAAAAATGACAGGAATCATTTAGAGATATGACTCATCATTAATAAAATCTTCATCCTCAGTATAATTCTGAATTAACACGCTTCCATAACCCCCACCCATCTTCCTAAATAACTCAAATTATCATCATTAAATCAGTCACAATTCTTTATTTATCTAAAAGAATCATCACTAATTTAATGATTTTTAACTGCTGTCTCCTCAGTAAAGTTAATCATCATGATTGAGATCAATTTTTGATTGATTGATTTGTGTATTTTTATTTTTGGCTGTCTAAATAAATTGTTATATATTTATCCCAATAGGTCTAATAATAATCACGCTGATATAATATAATAATACTAATTATTATTACAGTCAGGTCCATAAATATTGGGACAGTGACACAGTTTTGGTAATTTTGCCTCTGTACACCACCACAGTGGATTTGAAATGAAGCAGTCAAGATGTGACTGAAGCGTAGACTTTCAGCTTTAATTCAAGGGGTTTAACAAAAATATTGCATTAACCGTTTAGGAATTACAGCCATTTTTTACAGAGTTCC
>CM040468.1:10350342-10352873 GCA_022758105.1 Pangasianodon gigas | reverse complement strand
CTGCTTTTCACTTGCTGAAGACAAATCTGAAGGCAGAATGACCCACAAACAAGCAGCAACTGAAGATGGCTGCAGTAAAGACCTGGCAAATCATCTCAAGGGAGGAAACTCAGCATTTGGTGATGTCCATGGGGTCCAGACTTCAGGTAGTCATTGACTGCAAAGGATTTACCTCCAAGTAATAAAAATAATCCTAATAATCCTAAACCCCTTGAATTAAAGCTGAAAGTCTACGCTTCAGTCACATCTTGACTGCTTCATTTCAAATCCACTGTGGTGGTGTACAGAGGCAAAATTACCAAAACTGTGTCACTGTCCCAATATTTATGGACCTGACTGTATATTAAACATTAATAATAGTTGTAGTCACAGGTCACTGCCATGGCCCCCAGGCGCCGGTCTGTTGGGGGTCACAGCGGGGGTCGTCGGGGGGAAAGTTGACAGGCTTTGCCCCCTCCTGCAGCTGCTCTAACCGCTTTAACAGGAAGTCCACAATTTCCGGGTGCTGATGGGAAATTTCATTCCTCTCTTGAGGATCAGTGTCGATGTCAAACAGCATCACCTGCTTAAGGGGAGGAGCTTCATCTGAGACTCCACCTACCATCTCACCTGGACGAGGGAACCATATAGGACAACCTACACACATACACACACACACACACACATTGATTCACATTGTCAGCTCATTAACACATCCTTCAGTTGAATACCATGTGTGTGTTCCAGCAGTGTGTGCTACAGTGTTGGTGTGTGTTAGTGTTAGTGTTAAAATATGTATAAAAACAGTAAGCAACAGTAGTGGCTAATGTAGTACGTATTTTTCTTATATCTCTGGTGTTAATACTAACAAACATTAACACACAATTACACTAACATACACTACAACACATTAACACTATTACACTAACACATAAACACACTACCACACATTTACATACTAGCACACTAACACACATTAACACACACTAACATATTAATGCACTACCACATTACCACACTCTAACACACACTAACACATCAATGCACTAACACATTAACACACTACCACATTAACACACACTAACATTAAAACACCAACTTTGTTCAGAATTTGCAGTAAGTCTACTATTAAATCACAAATGATGATGTAGAGAAGGACTATTTTAAGTAGCAGAGTTATGGGCCAATCACTTTGTTACCATATTTACACATCAGTTTAAAAATATGAACATTTTACATGCCGGGTATCTGTCCTTTTTCGATACTAATCAATTTATAATCAATTCTAATCGATAACAACAGATCTATGATCATTGCCTTTTAAATCGATGCATAGAGCCAAATCATAACCCGATTATTACATTCCTAATTAACACACTACTACACTAACATATTACTGCATTACCACACTAACACACACGCTAACAATGTTTTTGTTAATTAAAAATGACAACACCGCACTCACCAGGATATCCAGTCAGGAGCTTCCAGTTCTTGTAGCGAATAGCAGCATGCATGGAGACATTAAAGCGTGCCACAGAAGCAGACCCTGTCCTTAATGAGTTTCTCCTTAACGAGTCTCTCCTTAACGAGTCGAGCATTTCCTGTTGCGCTACTGCAGCTTTTCCTGGACCTTCAGACAGACACGACAGAGAAAAAAAACCAAACATAATAAATGAGTTAACAGGCTGATAACTACTTGTCTCACTGCTGACCTGCCTCACTGCTGACCTGCCTCACTGCTGACCTGTCTCACTGCTGACCTGTATCATTGTCTCACTGCTGACCTGCCTCACTGCTGACCTGTCTCACTGCTGACCTGTATCATTGTCTCACTGCTGACCTGTCTCACTGTTTAATTGTCTCACTGCTGACCAGTATCATTGTCTCACTGCTGACCTGTCTCACTGTTTACTTGTCTCACTGCTGACCTGTATCATTGTCTCACTGCTGACCTGTCTCACTGCTCACCTGTCTCACTGCTCACCTGTCTTACTGCTGACCTGTATCATTGTCTCACTGCTGACCTGTCTCACTGCTGACCTGTCTCACTGTTGACCTATCTCACTGGTGACCTGTCTCAACACTCCCATTTTGTAGTGAATATTGTTAGTGTCTGATGTGTATTTTTTCTCTTACATGGAGCGATGTCGACGTAAAGCGGATCAATGTTGTGTAACAATTCCTGTCTTGGAGAAGCTTTTCCTTTGCTGACACACACACACACACACACACAGGGAAATGTGTTTATCATATTACATGCTCTAGTCTGTGTGGAGAATATGATTTCCTATAACTTTATAACCTGCACAGTAATCTAATATTACTAATGATAATGGTTTTAAAAATACATAAATAAAAAAATATAAAAGATAATATTTACCTGATAGTGTCCCACACGTTAAACCCATCTAACGGCTTCGTCCCATTGGTCGATCCTCCAGCAACACCCACCAGTGTGGGCAGCCAGTCAGAGACGTGTATAAGCTCTCGGCTCACAGTACCGGGTCGCTCCACCAGTGGTCCAGTGACAAAGGCCACACCCCTGACTC
>CM040468.1:10337842-10345342 GCA_022758105.1 Pangasianodon gigas | reverse complement strand
GACTTCTGTATGAACACTCACTGATATAACTATGTTTTTCTCTTTTCTATGATGCTTTGGCAATACTGTAACTGCCTGTGGTCATGCTAGTATAGCTAATTAAATCAAGAGAGAGAGAATCTTTAGCAGTGTGTTAGTTTACACAGAATAGGTGTAACACAGATGATTATTATTATTGTGTGTTTGCAGGTGTGTGTGATGAGTGCGCCGGTGTATGCCTCTGATGAGGAGGAGTGTGTGTTGGAGTCGACGGCGGCTGATCTCGGCAGTCACACACATGCCAGGCGCCTCCAGGCTCCGATTACAGAACTTTCAGTCATCGGTCCTGCAGAAACACACACGCAGCAGGTCAGACATGCTCACACACGTGCACACACACCCCACTGCTCACACACAGTAGCAGGTCTATATGAGTCAGTATGTGATCACTTCCTTTTGCTCCTGCTTTCCCTACACCCCTTATAGCGTGGGTCATCAAACTTAACCAAAAAACCCACAAAGGCCCGGTATGGCTGCGGGTTTTTTTTTTTTTTCCAACCCCACAGGAGCCACACCTGTTAACTGAATGAAGGCAAAGATGAACTGATTAAACAAGAGGATTCAGGTGTGGCTCCTGATTGGTTGGTTTGAAAACATATTGCCACCGGCCCTTTGCGGAAAAGATTGAAGACTCCTGCCCAATAGCCTGAGTGTAATACAGTGAGTGTATGTGTGCACGCAGGTGAACAGAGGAGAACGTGTGGAGGAGAAGCTGCAGGTGTTTCTGCGTGTTCGTCCTCTTACAGATGCAGAAAGACAGCGTGGAGAAGATCAGGTCACTTTGTTAACCTCATATAAACATTATATTGTACTAGTTTATACAATGTGTGCAGGAAGTGTAATGAGCTGTGTGGGAAACATCACCTTATATATGGACAGATGTGGTTGTGTTGTGTTGTTTGTAATGTTTTTAACATGGTGTGTGTGTGTGTGTGTGTGTGTGCGTGCAGGGCTGTGTGTGTGTGCAGAGTGAAGACACGCTCCTCCTGAAGGCCCCTAAAGACTCTCACAGCATGAAGAGTGCGGAGAGAGGAGTGTCACAGAGTGTACACAAGTTCACCTTCACACGGGTATGCACACACACACACACACACACACACACAATCTGTTTAATCAATGTGTCATATGGCTTCTGATGTGTTTACTACATTTATTCCACGTAACTAACGGCTCCATCCTGTCAGCTCTGTGTACATTGTTATATTTTTGGAAAATATAGTACTCTATCTGTTAATACACACACACACACACACACACACACACTCAGAGCTGATGAGTTCTCATAATACTGCGCTGTGTTCAGTTGTGTATGTGTGTGTGCATATGTGTAGGTTTTCGGGGAAGCAGCATCTCAGCAGGAAGTGTATGATCAGGTGATGAAGGAGATGGTGCGGGACGTCCTTCATGGAGAGAACCGACTTCTGTACACATACGGAGTTACAAACTCGGGCAAGACCTACACCATTCAGGGTAACACACACATACAGACACACTGATTGCATGAAATAAACATTATCACTGTACTGCAGATATGATGATGGGTGTGGACAGCAGTGTGTTAGTGAGTGTCTCTGTGTCCTGTGTGTCCGCGTGCAGGCTCAGCAGGTGAAGCTGGTCTCCTCCCCCGGGCTTTAGTCTCTGTGTTCACTGCGCTGGCGGGACAGCTTTACCCCCGTGCCGACCTGAAGCCCATTCTCAAGCAGGAAGTCCGCCAACTCAGCGATGCAGAGGTCCGCATCGAGGAGGACAGACGCCACGCTCTGCTGCGAGAGGTACATGCCCACAGTGGGCAGAGCTAACTCCCCACAGAGAACCAACTGCTTTATACCAGACAAATTAACTGTCTGTCTCTTTTCTCTCCTTAGTTACAGTAGTGTATGTGTGCTTTCACATATCCAGTGTTTAGTCTGTTTGACTGTTGGGTTTAAGTGTAAAGTGAGTGTGTAGTGCTGTGATTGTCTGTGTGTGTGTGTTACAGGAGGAGGTGTGTAGGCAACGTGGGGGTGTTAATGCAAGTGTTAGCTGGGACAGCGGGATCAGTGGACTCTCAGCCATCACACGACTGGAAGGTGAGACAGGTCTAACAGCCACGGGAATCTACACTCTGATCTGATCTGATGATGTAAAACATTTCACACTCCAGAGAGACTTACAGTGCACACAGGACTGTGTGGTGTGGTTCCACTTTTCGTAGAGTACCAAGAGAACAGGGGCGTGTGGGCAAAGCTAGAAACAGTGCAGATCAATGAAAAGTGAAACCCAAGGGTGATGGAGTCGTCCTGATTAATGTCTCTGACTAGAGCAGCTTTTCTACAAGACTGTACAGCTCAGTGGTCTTCAGTGGTTTAGTGACTGAAAGTTTGTTTACATTTCTTACATCTTCAAGTTAAACCCAGTCCCAAATCACGTCCTATTCACTATTAATGCTGCCTGCACAGGGCAGACTATAAGTATTGTAACACCTACATATTGCACTACATGCTAGACACAATGTCATTTGAGATTCATGTGTTATTGTACTGTAACGTTTAATAAATAGTAACTAAATTATTGGCCCCCTTGGTTTTGTTTGGGTCGCTCATCGGCGTTAAAGCAAACACCACTCAATAGTGGAAGGAAGAGACACAGTGGAGTCATGCCCATTTTAATGTAAAATAAGGTTTGTGTTTGTTTTAATTGCCAACCTCTAAAGAAACTCCTACCTTCGTGTGTTTAGGGTATGGATAGATCTGGATACAAATTAGGTACTGAACTGCACTGTCCTGTGGAAAAGAGACATATGGGAAATGTGCTAAAGGGGAACTTGGTGATCATCAGGTTTATTTACATAAACTACAGTTTGTCCTTGTATATGTGTGTATCTTAACCTCACACTGCTGTGTTGCAGACTCAGACGGTGTGTGTGTGGACATAGACGGAGTGGGTCTCGGTGATGTCACAGTGGATAAAATGCTGCAGTTCGGCATCTGGGTTTCATTTTACGAGATTTATAACGAGTTTGTTTATGATCTGCTGGAGCCACCCATGTCTCTGCACACACAGAAGAGGAATACGCTAAGACTGAGCGATGACAAGCACGGCAACGTCTATGTCAAAGGTATATACACACACACACACAGTATCTGCATATAACCTTTCAAACAGGACTAAATTAAAATGTCACACCCAGGGCTCTACCAGATTAGGGATTATATGACCTACAGCACAGTGTCTTTTGGCATTCTTGTGATTATAATTTATTATGACATTTTTTCAGGGGAGTTTATTTGAACAGCCGGTCAGTGTATCTAAAATTTGTCACTTCCGCATCTTTTTAAGAAACAGGTGAAATTCTCAGAGCCAATCAGGTTCCAGAAAGCAAACGCAGTCCGTGTGACCTGGGTCCACTAAGGATATGGGGAGCACGGGGGTCATGCGTTGAACAGACTTGTGTTTCTGTAAGTGTGGCATTGTGTTGAACAGTTGAATAGAGGTGTGTTAATGTGTAAGCGTGTTGTGGTGATGTGTGCAGATCTGACTTGGGTGAATGTGCGCAGTGCTGATGAGGCGTGGCGAGTGCTCACTGTAGGGCGGAGCAACCAGAGCTTTGCCAGCACACACCTGAACCACAACTCCAGCCGCAGGTACGTACACACACACATCCCACAACCACCACTCCAGCCACGCGGACACACGCACACACACGCACACACACACCCCTCAACCACTGCTCCAGGTGCAGGCACGCACACACACACACACACACACACACACACACACATTGTACAGACAAAACTGAGTCAAAGATTTAAAACAGATACAATGCAAAAGATACCATGCAGTAAGTTTGTTTTTTTTCTGTGGCAGAAACACATAACAGAATGAAGTTCACTGTTTAGGTATGAACATCACTGCTCTTTATACACATGTGTGTAACTGATTTGTAACTGTGTGTTGCAGTCATAGCGTGTTTACTGTGAGAGTGCTGCATATCCAGCCGGAGGGGGGCGCTACACACATCAGCGAGTGAGTTACACCACTGAACATTTATTAACCCACTTTTCACTTAGAAATCTGTCAGTGTTTGTGAGAGGATGTGAGAGAATGAACCACACTATATCCAGAGCCTAACCCTAACCCCTAAACTCTATCATTCCTAAATCTTTCTTCTGTATTTATTTATTTATTTATTTATTTATTCGAAATGTTTGAAATAAATAAACAAATTTCGCTTTGGACACTGAGGTTAAGTGTGTAATTATTTAGGTACAGCGACACAGAAGTTAATTGCAATACCTTTATTTATTAGTATACAAAGATACTAACAGAAGTGTGTGTGTGTGTGTGTGTGTGGTGTTTCAGGTTGTGTGTGTGTGACCTGGCCGGCTCTGAGCGCTGTAAAGATCAGCAGAACGGAGAGCGGATGAAGGAGGCAAACAACATCAACACTTCCTTGCTCACGCTGGGGCGCTGCATCAGTGCAATGAGACACAACCAGACGTATAGGTGAGTGTACACACTACACAATGTACATGACACATTAATCTCCCGGAGTGATTAGTGTGTTACTTATCATGAGTGGTTAGTGCGTTGATCATTTCGAGTGATTAGTATGTTGATTGTGTTGTAGGCAGCGCCTGGCGCAGGTCGTTCCTTTCAGAGACAGTAAACTAACCCGAGTACTGCAGAGTTTCTTCTCAGGACTCGGCCGCGCCTGTATGATGGTCAACATCAATTCTTGCAGTTCCAGTTACGATGAGACACTGCACGCCCTCAAGTTCTCTGCCATCGCCACACAGGTAACACATGTACACAAGTACGCACACAGCACGGCTTCAAGTTCTCCGTCATCACCACACAAGTTGCACACACACTCATTTTGTGATGATGATGTTGCCGTCCTAGCTGGTCCATGGTCCTGCCTCTAAGAACCGAGTGGCCTACATCCTCTCCTTGCTGCGTGATGACTCCGCCCACGCAGACCACACCCTGCTGGAGGAGGAAGAGGAGGAGAGTGATGAAGAGGAGGATGTCAGCATGTTCCAGCCTGAGGTGAGTGACTGTTACTGATGTACACAGTGATGTCTTTGCTGTAGATTGCTCCTCTCAGTAACACGGGCATCTGCAGTGTGAACTCTGGGAAATACTCCTGGTCATGAACCACTACAGCTCTTTAGGCAGAATAATGTATCCCACTACAACCTGTCTCTTGTATTTTGATTGGCTAGTCATTTGTTCTGACACAAATTACTGTTTGGTTGAGGATTCCCACTGCTTGTAGGCTGGGTGTTGAGGTGATAAACCCTTGATGTAAATGCAAAAATATTACAAAATGCGGAATTCAGACAAATTACTGAGGTTTAGACAGACACAATTCTACATACTACTAACAAATATTATTAGTATGCAGGAATTCCTCTTTAATCTCACAAATTATTGTTTGTAATCACAAAGTTATTGTTTGTGTTCAGGCTTTGCTAAAGGCAATTAATGTGCTAAAACAAGAAGTCCTGCGTCAGCGGGAGGAGAAAGATGAGCTGGAGCTGAAGATCAGAGAGCAGGTGTGTACAGAGATGATGGAAGTCATCAACCGCATGCAGCTCGA
Source organism: Pangasianodon gigas (assembly GCA_022758105.1). Taxonomy (NCBI): domain Eukaryota; kingdom Metazoa; phylum Chordata; class Actinopteri; order Siluriformes; family Pangasiidae; genus Pangasianodon; species Pangasianodon gigas. The sequence continues at coordinate 10,339,719 of CM040468.1, read as the reverse complement.
CTTCAGGTAAGAGACACGCACACACACATACACTGCAACACAAGTCACACATCTTAACACCGATTAAAAATGAACATGGATAGATAGACAGTCAAATAAGCCAACATTGTTAAATAGTCAGAGAAACAGATAGACAGATGAATAGTCAGAGGAATAGAGGTAGTGTATTGGTGCTGCAGGAAAAGTGCATTAGTGAGTTCTGAGTGGGGGGGGGACATCGCAGTCAGTCCACAGTAACACATACAGTGTACAATAGAGGTGTATGTCTTAGTTCATGGACACTGTAACTGTGAATATATGATGAAACATGATACACTAAACATTTCTGTCTGTCTCTGTTTCTGACTGCAGTGAGACAATGGAGAGCGAGAGGGAACTGATGGAGAACCGTTGTGAGAACAAAATCAACAACCTGAAGAGCAGCTTAAAGAAATACTACAGTCAGCAGCTGGAGGTGAGCCACATTACTGAACTCAACACTGTGCTCCTGTGCTGACCTCAGCACTGCTCTGCTGTCCTCAACGCTACGTTACTGACCTCAACACTGTATTACTGACCTCAACACTGCACTACTGAACTCAACACTGTGCTGCTGACCTCAGCACTGAACTACTGACCTCAACACTGCACTACTGACCTCGGGACTGTGCTACAAACCTCAACACTGCATTACTGACCTCAATACTATTGAACTCTGCTGCTGACCTTAACACTCTTGAACTCAACACTGTACATTACGCATCATGTCTCTATCACCAATGACCATATTATCACTATATCCTTTTAAATAAAATGAATGTGTACTGTTAGTGCAGTACTGTTCAGGGACACTCAGTGTAGGGGATTATTAATATCTGGGTTCTTTAGAAGAATCTGTGCAAATGAAATGTGCTTTAAAAAACCTTGTGTTTCAGGAGCGAGATGAACAGATCCGAGAGCTCAGTGCAGCCCTGAGAGAGAAGGAGGGAGGAAGCGAAGCTCCTATTTTTCCTTCTCTGGTGGAGTGTGATGGGCCGCGGCGATCTCAGCGCATAGCTTCATCACACAAACGCAGCAGCCAGCATGAACATGCAGATATGGAGCAAAATAAAGCCGAATTAGCACGAGTTAAAGCTGAGCTTGAGCAGTGCAGAGCTGAGCTTGACCTCAAACAAACCGAGCTTACACTCAAAACACTCGGTAAGATCAAATACCACACACTTAACACATCAGTAATCATTCACTGTGCTCTCATCTGCTTTCCCTTCAGCAAATCCCCATCATAAATAAACAGTTCAGCTGAAAATCTAATGTTTATAGTGTCCGTGTTAACGTAGTCCATTAGCCAAGATGTGTTTGCTGTCTTTTTACTTTTGTAGTGGAGCTACTAGCCTTAGTTCCAGATTAAACTTTATCCAAACCAATGGTAGACATTCCAAAATTGTCTTAAGTGAAGATTCCCATCCCAAATATATATTTTTAAATTTGTTACTGTTTCTGAGTATGTCTATTTCTGAGTTTCATTTCTTGCACCATGATGACATCATCTGCTGATTTCATCTTGAATATACAGTTCATATATTTTATATTCTATAATGTATTTTGTACTGCTGTCACTGATTTAAGTACATGTGTTGGGACAAGTGTCACAATAATGAACTGGAATATCTATAACTGGAATAACATGGTTTCTGATTATTGGTCTCTGATTGGACAGCGTAATCCAATATGCCCCCCTGCACATCAGGTCTTATTTTTTAAACCTCAACATCACCGATAGCAACCAAGTGGCATAGATTTCCTGCTCAGTTTATGGTTACCATGGGAACTGGAGGAGCTGACTGACAAGGCGATCCACCAGTCTTTTTTTTTTTTTTTTTTTTTTTTTTTTTTTTTTT
>CM040468.1:10326768-10337742 GCA_022758105.1 Pangasianodon gigas | reverse complement strand
GATTATATAATGCACCTATTTGAGCATGTAGTGTTTCATAATGATGTTCAAACCCTATCAGCCTACAAACTGCCCATAATGCACTGCACTGCACTGCTTAAAGAAGAAATGTGCCCTATATAGTGAATGGAGTGTGTGATAGAACCACAAAAACCACAAGGAGAGGTTTAGGTCACAGCAGGTGATACACTCCTGCGTTACAGAGTTTCATCCTGATGTTTCTGTGTGTGTAGACTCTGAGGCAGTTGCGTGCAGACCTGCACACACTGGTGTTGAAGCTGCAGTCTGGAGAGCGAGCGTGCTGCCATTATACTGAAGGAGAGAAACTCCGCACAGCCCTTAACACCGCCGACTCAACACTCATCAAACAGGTATTATACACACACAAGCAAACAGTTGTGGCACTGCCCTTAACTCCACCAACTCAACATTCATCAAACAGGTACATACACACACTGTACTCACTGTGTGTTTGTTTTCAGGATCAGATGCTGATGGATCTTCACTCGACTCTGCAGCTCCTTAAAGCTCAGCTCCATCGTAAAGATGAGACTTTGGCAGATCTTAAGCGACCTTTCACCCCTGCTACTCCTGTCACCCCTGGGACCCCTAGCTCCTGCAGTAGGCGGGGCTGTGGAGTTGCTGTGGCGATGGTAGAGAACCAACCCCCAGGGAAGCGAGCGTTCCTGCGGCTCTTCACGCCGTCACGTAGCAGCAAAATGAGAGCGAAGGCAGACACGACGACACCGTATGCCCGTATACTGCGCTCACGCCAACCCTCTCCCCCGCCCAGCCCCGCCCTCACACGCAGGGGCAGGTTCTAATGACACTAACCTGACTCCTGAGTCTTCTGACATTTATTAATGAGTTAAATGTCAGCACGTTACTTCTGTTACTTCCCAACCCTAGTCCCATTCTTCTTTTTTAATCGTGCATAACACTGATATGGTGGTTAACCTTTAACATGCCTAATCAGCTAACTAACAGCCCTTCCTGGGTTGAAGTGGGTGTGTTGGGAGCAGGGACACTACAATGTGCAGGACAGGGGGTTCTCCAGGACCAGGGTTGGGAACATGTGCTGTAAAGCAGAATGTTTAATTAGCCAAGCCTTACGGATTACGGAGCAGCAGCTTTTCCTCTGTTCATACTTATACTAAACTATACATTCCTGTCACATATGTAGAATTTATTATACTGTTAACTATTAATCAATTCTCCATTAAGCCATAGTTACGCTAACAATCTGTTCATTAAGATAAAGAACAGGATGAGATATGAGTTCCTTAATTAGCTACTCATTAACATTTCATTAGTGTAATAACCATCATGTTAATGAAGGTATGGTTATTTTATATGCATAAATATTACAAAATATTGTAATATTTTGTATATATGATCATTTTATTTTATTCAGTGTTATTTAATCATTCATCTCCTTCATTAACAGATTATTGGTTTATTAAAAGGATTGATCTATAAATTGTAGTAAAAAACTACTTGGATTTTTTTGCAGTAATTCAGCTGGGAGATAAGGATATAAATATACAGTGTTAATTATCTTTATCTGTAACTCAGCAGTGATTAACACTTAATGAGTCACTAAACAATCAGCTGTGGCTAATCAGTGACTAATTAACAGTATAAATAATATATGTGACTCTTAATGTAAAGTTTGAAGTTTGAACTGAACATTTATTCAACATTTGATTGATGTTCTCTCTGGAGTAAAACTGTTTTTAATAACGTTTAAAGCTTTAATCACACAGCACAGTTTGTACAGTTCTGTAGAACATCTGTAAGAGATTAGCACAATTAGCCAGGCTGTGTGTGTGTGCGCACTGTTACACAGGGCTTTCTCGAGGCATTTATTCATTTTATTTTTACTTTGTAAGATTGAATGCAGCAGTGTGTTTATGCTGATAGTCATGTGTGATGTGATTTATAGATTGGTTATATAGTAATTACACACAGTCATGATAAATCTATTCATATCTTTATGCTGTTAATTATACACTCTAATGTTTATATGAGTTGTGTGTAAAAGAAACACTGCTGTGGCCTGAATAAAACACATTCATGGACACAGACATGACTGGGAAAGTTTTTAATCCACACACACACACACACTGGATGCATCAGTTTTGTGGAAGTTTAACCCTAAGGCACAGCAGTAAAACGTGTGTGAAACATCACGTGATAAACTTCTCACACATAAAACATCTGAAATATTTGGGCTGTTACCTTACTAAATTCACTACAAACACTGATAACACACAAACTCCCACAAACACTGAGGAAATACGCAAGCATTCTCCATTCAACCCAAACACAGACAACACGTTTGCTGATCCGTCACCAAGTGCAGTTTTATTTAGGAGGAGATGTACAAAAATCCTATTAGAGAATCGGACACCACTGAATATTTAGTCATGTGATCTGAACTACACCTGATAGACATCTGTTCTGACTAACACCAGGAGGAGGTGCTGGTTAGTGAAGTTCGCAGACTTCATCATCAGTTTCCTTCAGACCATCAGCTTTTTCTTGCATTTTTTTCCCCCTCAGTGTCTCCTGCAGGACATTCTCTCTTCATTGTTTGCAAGAACTATTTTTCACACTGCTGAAACTGAGACACAGCTCTGAAATTCTCATGGTCATGCTCCTGTAGCATGTTTCAAAAATGGAAAACTTTATTTTATCAAATTACACATACAGGTTATTTCTGAGCAAACTGAAAATATCAATCTGTACAGGATAATAACATGATTAAGTGAGAACTATGTGTATGTGTGTGTGTTTGTCAGGGTGTGATGGAGGACAAGTCAAGAGGCGACACTCTCCGAATGGGTGTGGTGGTGTTGTACACACTCTGCAGTGTGTGTGTGGCTGTGTTCAGTGGGTTAAACACACTCTGCTCAGACGATGATTCTCCCTGTTCCCGCACAGCTGAGATCTGACGCAGCAGAGCTTTTCCCTCCTCACGAGCCTACACACACACACACACACACACACACACACACACACACAAACGTCTCAGTTTAAAAAACTTTGGGAGTGCTGTGCAAGATATGTTTAATAATTAATGTGTGTGTGAGTGAGAGGGAGAGAAACACCTCTGTAACTCCACACACTTGTCATATTTGCACACAGGTTTTACATGAGCAGTTTTGTTCACACACACGTCATGGCTTTTGCACATCTAGAATCGTGTTAAAGTTCTGGTGATGTTAAATACGGTACATGAAAATACACCCACTGTCCACTTTAACAGGAATGCCTGTACACCTGCTCATTCATGCAGTTATTTATGCCACATGATTGGCTGATTGGATAACTGCAAAAATGAGCAGGTGTACAGATGTTCCTATTAAAATGGACAGTGAGTGTATACAGCAGTGGTGTGTTCATTCTGCCACTGACACCATCTCACATTATGGTGTGTGTGTGTGTGTGTGTGTGTGTGTGTGTGTGTGTGTGTGTGTGTGTGTGTGTGTGTGTGTGTGTGTGTGTGTGTGAGAGAGAGAGAGAGAGAGAGAGAGAGAGAGAGATATATATACTCACTTCATTGTAGTCACAGCAGCGCTGTGCACACAGTGACGCCTCGTCATACAGTTTGTTCTTGAAGTAATACTGACCAAGATAACGCAACGCCGTGCTCACCTCCACATGCTCCAACTGCTCCTGCACGCGCACACACACACACACACACACACACACACGCACAGGTTCAACAACTTACACACATGTCTAGTTTACCAGCTTTACTTCATACAGCTCAGTTTGTAGGTTAATTAATTTCCCAGCATTGTTAGGGTTTTGTTCATTCTCATGGTGTTGATCAGACAGACAGTTTTTATAAAGTGGTCAGATTGTTAAAAAAATGTTTATTAAATACTTGTTTAAACATTTTCAGTTGTATTTAGTGATAATATTGTTAAATGCTGGCTTTATTTTTATGCACCATTACATTTCACAAACCTTCATTATCAATTAAAATAACTTCTAATCTAAACACTCTCACTAACAGACGCCTTAATCATGGCATTAAACACTTACAGCATTAAATACTCAACATGATGGCATTAACCCTCAAGGCAATAAAAACCTCACAGGATTAAACATTCGCCCTCAAAACACTCACCCTCACAACAATAAACACTCACAGCATTAAACACTCAACATGATGGCATTAACCCTCAAGGCAATAAAAACCTCACAGGATTAAACATTCGCCCTCAAAACACTCGCAGCATTAAACACTCGCAGCATTAAACACTCGCAGCATTAAACACTCACAGCATTAAACACTCACCCTCATGGAAATAAACACTCACAGCATTAAACACTCATGCTCACAACAATAAACACTCATGCAGACTGCATTAAACGCTCACCTGCATGACAAACTTTCACAGCATTAACAGACTTACAGCATTAAACACTTACCCCACAGGAGAAAATATCTTGGATGTAGATGATGTAACACTGAGCCGCATCATCCGACTCGTTCAGCTGCTCATGAAGCCTGGACATGGAAACACAGACACGGACACACAGTCACACGGACACACACCAAACACATGAACACTGTGCTCATCACTAACACACACGCCTGTTACAAATCATTTTGCAGTAGTAGTAATAGTAATAATAATAATAATAATAATAATAATAATAATAATACTTGGCAAGTTTGAGCAGTGCCATTCTCTCCACATCTCCCACTGAATACGCTCGCCAGTAACACTGCAACACACACACCATAATAGCACCATCCACTCTGGCATAAACATAATTTAGCATGATGTTCAAAGCTCCTGACCTTTTTAGCTTCAACCTGCTGTGAGAGTTTTTCATAACATTCACCAAGAGCTACAAGCATGCGGGAGTCATTGGGCCTGAAACACACACACACACACACACACACACTAACAATGCCGCCAAAGCAAAAAGAGAGACAAAGTAACAGCATTTCTTTTTTCTTTACACTCTTTTGGGGTTTGCTAATCTGTGATACATTGATTCATGCTGTATTTGCTGAATTTAGTTCCACTTACTGTAGGTTAGCAAGAGAACAGGGACATGTGGGTGACCCAAAATTGTCACTAGTAGTCACTCAAGCCAAACAACCACTACTCTGTAAAACACTAGCTAAATTAAACACCCTTCTTTGCAGTGAAACCTTCAGTCATGTCTGATAACATTCACATCGAGAACAACATATATAATGTTGCATGATTAGAAACATACTTAGCTTAAACTAAAGAGCATTTGGCCGCATACATCTGATATAAGTGTGTTTCTTTCTGATCACATGACAAATAGTTTGTGATCATGTGACCACATAATGACATGCAACTTGGTTGGTTTTTGAATGAGTGACTCCACCCACATCTGCACTGCAAGTAAGAACTGATCATCACTATACAACACACGCACATTACACACCTGAGCTGATGAGCTTTCCTGTAGTAGTAGAGCGAATAGAAGGGCATCTTGAGGATTTCGTAAGTCTGACCGAGTCCGTACCACGCTCGGTAATCCCGCTTATTCACTTCGATTGCATGTCTTAGACACACAAACACACACAACATTATAATACATATGATATAAAACAATATACCATTATACACCAGTACAGAATACACTTCATAACCATTTTATCAGTGCCACCAATCAGACAGGTCAGTATTCAGATATACACCAAGTACTGATGGACGGGGTAGAGGGGTGCCAATACTTTGTGCAGAGCCACAGTCAGTAATTATGCACCTACAAACTGACCAGTATAGTGGTGGAATGAACATAGCTACAACATACAACACACACTCTACAGCATATTATATTGTGTGTGTTGACCTAGGTGGAGTTTAATGGGGTGTATTAATTACAACTGTAGATTGAGGCAGTGTTGATTAAAGTGTGTTAATTGCACCTGTAGGCCTGGAAGTTGTTTAGTGTACTGGTAGACGGAGACAGTGTTAATTATGGCGTTATTTGTACCAGTAGGCCTGGATGGTGTTTAGAGTACCACTAGAACGAGACAGTGCTAATTATGTTGTGTTAATTGTACCAGTAGGCCTGAATGGTGTTTAGTGTACCAGTAGAATGAGACAGTGTTAATTATGTTGTGTTAATTGTACCTGTAGGCCTGGATGGCGGCGGACGTGTTCTTCATCTCCATGTACTCGTGGCCCATCAGCGTCCAGGCCCCGAGACAGCGAGGGCTCAGCTTCAGCGCTCGCTGGAAATACAGAGCCGCTTTCTCATGTTGACACCGCATACTGTAGTAATTACCTACACAATTAACATGAAGAATTAACACTGCCATAATAGTACACACTGCTGCTCCTCTCTGGGTGTTGAATTTCAGTGTTAATTCCTGTGACCAGCTTTAAAGGTTTTATTAGTAACCATTTGTGCATATATACACTAATTATTTATATAAAAAACAAACATCTGAAACTATGTATAGTGAGATATTAGTGTAATGTTAGTGTGTATGTGTGTGATTACTGACCAATGACACAGCAGGTCTCCACTCTGTACTTGTCGATTTCTACCAGGCTGTGGGCAAGATAGCTCAGCTCCGGCTTCATACTCTAACACACACACACACACACACACACAAGTGCTTGTAAAGTCTTTCCATTGAGTTCGATATCATTCGTTAACACATTCATTCAACTTCAGCTTTATCCTAGTCATAGTCTAGGTATAAGGTGGGTAAACCCTGCATGTGATGCCAGTCCATTACACTTCAACTCCAAAAATACTGATACAGGACAGGTGCTGGATGTAACTTACGACATCACTCCTGTTTTTATTTAACTAATCAAAGCCGATATATTAGCTCTCTGTTTCAGACATACTGACCCCAGTTCTGATCCCGGTACAGTTCTGAGCCAGAGTAACAAAGCAAATCTCTCTGAGCTTCTGTTGCTTAGTTAAACCAAACCTCAGAGACATGATGGCAGCGTGTTTTAAAGACGCATGTCCTGTGTACCCCTGCGTGCTTTGTATTAAACACTCTGTAGGTGTGATGCGAGTATGATATGAGCGTTTTCTTACCCGGACATACAGCAGGTTAGAGAATGTGTCCATGTTCTCAATGCGGAATGGATCCTGTTCACGGAGCTCGTTAAACAGATCCAATGCCTGGTCAATATCTGCGCGCGCACACACACGCACACGCGCACACACACACACACACACACACAAAATACAATCACTACCTAGTGTTCTTACTAGAATGCAAAGAGAGTCTGTGAGGGAGTGCATGTATTACCCATAATGCATTATGAACAGTGCGTGTTCATCCAGTGTGCATTCTCAGTGTGTGAGGGAGTGTGTATTACCCATAATGCAATGCAAGTGGCAAGTTTGTTTACTAATGTAAACTAGTATGTACTGAGTGTATTTGCTGCATATTAGCCCATTAACAGGCTACATTAGCACAGTATTTTTTTTTGTAGAGACTTCTCTGTGTGACAGTGTATATCATCCCAAACCACACATTCAAAGTTGCAGTCCAGATAAGTCTACGTGTGATGATGATGATGATGATAAAGATGACGGTCCAGACCTCGAATGTTGTGGTAGGCGACAGCGATCTGGGAGATGATGTAGGTACTCTTGGAGAATCCAGCCTCCTTCAGACTCTGGTATTTCTGCAGTGCCTCCGTAATCATCTGCAACTCCGTATACATGTGGGCCATGAAGAAGTCCCTCACCCAACAGTCCGGCAGGGATAGAGACTTCAGCTACAGACAGACAGACAGGGACTTCAGTTATAGACAAACAGACAGAAAAACAGAGACTTCACTTACAGACACAGACAGAGAGATAGAAGTCTTCAGTGTCTCTGTATGTTTGTCTGTAACTGAAGTCTCCATCTCTCTTAAATTGAATTTAGTCTGCACCATCTTCATGCTGGTGATGAGGCTGAAGAGCTGACAGTTATCAGTGATAGTGAGTGTGTGCATGGTGTTAAGTGTGTATGGCATTAAGTTCAGACAGATGTTGAGTGTGTATGGTGGTAAGTGTGGGTGTGAATTCATTTTTGTTTGCATAGCACTTTTGACACAGCAGAAATCCAGGTCTAGATGCTAAGTGTGTACTACCTCAATGCTGGACAAGGTTTATAATGTAGGGGGTGGACTATGTTGTCGTGAGAGTGTGTGTGGTGTCGAGAAGGCGTGTGGTGTTGCTCAGAGAGATTGTGCGGTGACAGTGTTGAGAATATGTGTGTGTGTTGACGGCAAGGAGTATGTGGTGCTGAGAGACGGTACGTGGTGCTGAGAGACGGTACGTGGTGCTGAGAGACAGTACGGTCATTTTGAGAAACACTGTAGTGTTAAAAGTGAGTGTGTGGCATTGACAGTGAGTGTGTGGTGTTGAGAGAAAGTGTGCGGTGTTGAATGCGTACCATGTCAATGTTGGTGATGAGGTTGCAGAGCTCGAGCCAGGCGCCCCAGTGCAGAGGCAGAGAGTGTGTTGCCTCCACAAACACATCCACTGCTTCCTTCATCAGATCCAGCTTCCTCAACACAACCCCATACCTACACACACACACACACACACACACACACTTAGTGAAAAGGGAAGAGAGTTCATTCCAGTTTGACTGTAAGAGTCCCCACCTACTGCTATATTTATAATCTAATCTACTTATGGAGAACAACATTACAGCCAAATTTTAAAGAATAATAAGTGTACAACAGGAAATGTTTACTATCACTTTGAGTATCAGCATCATCCACATCAGGTTCTGCCTTATCACATTAAGTAAAATTCACTTGCAGTGTTTGACATCCCAAAGTCATCATCATTTCTTCACTTGACTGATCTTTGCATGTGCTCAGTGGGGAAATAATCCCTGATTAATTCAGTTAGTTTTGTTGGCTAAATTTCTTGTCATTAATGCCAATCTTAAAATGAACTGGAAACCACTGGGATCTGAACTGTACCAAAAAACAACACAGCGTTGTACTACAGCAACACTAAAGGGACAAACACTAAACTACACTACACCAGTAGGGGGAGCTGAGATTCAGCTTTAGAGGCAAAATGAACATTATGGGGAATGAAACAATTCCCACATTAAAGCATGTGGTGTGTGAAGTGTGTGTATTTACAGGTAGAGTGTGAATCCATCTAGTTCTCCAGCTGTGTGTTTCTTGCTGAGCTCCACTCGCAGTTCCCTCAGAGCTTCATTACGCACCTGACCCTTCTCCAGAGGACCTACATGCATGCACATGTGCACGCACACACACAGAGAGAGCAAATGACACTCAATTCAGCCCCTAAACTTCATTAATTAGTTTGAAACATGCCACTGAATGAAACCTTTTGGTGATCATTCAGTCCATATACTGCAAAAACAGCCAAAGAACTGTGTGTCTGTGTGTCTTACCCAAACTGTCCACTGTCTCATCGTCCTTCTTCTTCTCTCCTGACTGAAACATACAAAAAAAAAAACAACAAATGCTGAAAACACCAGAGCACATGTAACACCACCCAGCATAAATAAGCACTGAACACACCAGCCAGCATGAATAAATACTTAGTGTAAGCGAACAGTGACAGTGGGCATGGCTCACCAGGTAGCGTGAGTACATGTAGAGGAAATACGCTTTCTGACTGTGGCAGTCACGCAGGAAATACGCTGCACGATCATATTCCTTTAGATCAAAATATGACTTTGCCAAACACAAAGCATCCAGGTCGTGGGCTTCATCCTAAACACAGAGACATAAGGACAATCAGAACAGAAATGGAAGTGAGAATAGTAAAGTAGTAGTCCTTGATTCTGGGTTTTGTTAGTGCACTACATAGGGCTTGAAATAATGTCTTCCCCCCTATGAAGTGCACTATGTGAACATAAGGAGCTGTTTAGGAGATTGTTATACAACAAATATTACGGTTAGTTCACATACAGATCATAATTTCACACAGAGAGCGGTGTCTGAGGAGGGAGTGACATCATTGCCTCTATGTACAGTGTGTGGACATATTGTGATGACATCATCAACGATAAAGACAACATGGTGTAGCTTTTTAACTTCTAGCATTTAGCTTTCTATTTTAAAACAGAGAAGATACAGTTTAGCTAACTTCTAGTTATCATAGCTGCGAAAATATTCATCTTGGTGTTGCTTTACAAAAGGCTAATTTGTGAGTCAGTATTACCATAAACAAATTTCATCTCCTGCTGATCAACACCATTCATATAGTGAGTAAATAATGAGAAGCGCTGTGATTGGGCAGATGAATTACACACACTGACCTCAGTGATCTGGGGTGGAGAGGGAATCTCACTCAGTGGCAGAGGATCAAGAGAAAAAGCCAACTCAGACGCCCTGCGCACGCGTGCACACACACACACACACACACACACACAGAGTAATACATATAATACATTTTAATCTCAATAACACATGCAGAAGGCAGAATAAAGATGATGTACTGATTATTAATTAATTTACACTGTCTTATTGTTAATAAGACAGTGTAAGAAATGTAGAGAATTAAAAATGTCTACACAATCAGTGTGATACAAAGTGTGATATAATCGCATTCCTCTTAGTGAAACTATTTTCTGTAAGAGAGCTGTCTAAATAACAAGAGGATTTAAAAACAACAGTGTAACTGCTTTGGGTTTCTGTAATTTGAAAAGGAAAAAAAATCCCTAAAACAATTATAATGGAACATGTTTGATTAATATGTGAACAGCTGCATTATAAATTAAATCCATGTTGTGATCATATTGAGATTTTTATTCACTGGACTGTAAAATCCACAAACCATAAGGCAGAATGGAAAGAAAAAAATGTAATTCTAAGTGAATGCAATAACAAGTGAACATAATCATAAATGTATGTAATAACAAGGGTTTCACACAGGAAAATCACAGTTTTATATTTACTGCTTAACCTGTTTAATATATTTAAAATATATGTTTAGTATATTAAT
>CM040468.1:10302424-10326668 GCA_022758105.1 Pangasianodon gigas | reverse complement strand
AATGTGTAGTGTTTAGCCTGTTTAGTATATTAATGTGTAGCATTTAGCAGGTTCAGTATATTAATGTGTACTGTTTAGCAGGTTTAGTAATATTAATATTAATACTGTCGCGGCTCTGACTGCAGACTGAATGGTTACTGGGTCAGACACTGAACTCGCGTACTCGTTTCTGTACTAATTATATTGTTTGTTAGTTAGTGAACATTACTTAATGTGAAAATGTGTGAAGAATTATAAATAACTTCAGTAATCACTCTCTGGAAACTCATGAACACAGACATTAGCCAGGCGGCTAACAGCCCGAGCGTATCGGTTAATAACACACTCACGGTGCGGTTTTTGTGTAAAGTGTGATATAAAATAACTCACCACTTCACACTGTGCACCAGTCCGCGCTCCTTACATTGCGATATCATAGAAATCAGCTGCTTTTTAATCTGCACCAAGTCGCTAAACTCACTGCTCAGAGCCGCCGCCATTTTTCGTGTGTTTGTGTGACGTCACCGTGACGCAGTAGAGCCCCATCCTGATTGGACCGTCACATCGAGATAGGCTGTGCTCCAAATGTAGGCACACCGAGATAGGCTGTGCTCCAAATGTAGTTGAGAATTCCGCTCCAATCTTCGTAAAAGTGCACTACATAGGAAATGGAAAATATGTCTTCCACCCTAATCCTAGTGCACTACTATGATCAGGAATACACAGGATGTTCTAAACTCCAGTTAGTCCAGAATGCAGATGCCAGATGTCTTATTAGAACCAGAAAGTTTGATCACATCACCCCTATCTTATCCATGCTACTATGTCAGTAGCTAGAATAATGCACAAATCCATATAGCCTTCCACTTATTGTTCAGGACTCAGACACAGGACTCACTCACTCACTTTCAGTAACGCTTTATTCTGCTCAGGGTCACAATGTGGGCGCGAGGCAGGAATACACCCTGGATGGGATGCCACTCAGGGCACCATGCACACACACTAATTCACACACTCATTCACACTAATGACAATTTATCTTAGCCAATTCACCTGCTGGCCTATTTTTGGGAGGTGGGAGGAAATCAGAGGAGCAATAGTATTTTTTATTTGTTATTAGTACAAATAAATTGGAAAATATGTAGAATGTGATTATAAATAATTGTTTAAGCCATAGCCTCAGCACAAAATTTATTATGTGGCTGGGAAAATCCATTTAGAAAACTGCAGTCTGTGACAGACTGCTTGTCTGTGTTTACGTGGGCCTCCTGTCAGACATTTTATAGACACTCGAAAACGCCCCCTCACTCCACCCTATTTCAATCTGCTAAAACATATGACAGAAACTAGTAACCGTGCAATGCAGCCAGACACTTTTACAGTAAGCACAAAAATCTCACCATGCTTTCAAAAAACTTAATGACAAGCAACACACAAAAACTAGAATAAACATTGGAAGTGCTTTCCCAATATGGAGAAGCTTATTAGTGGTGAAAGGGATGACGTTGGATACAATATTAGCAATGTTGCTCCTGGACAGATATGTAAATGCAATCTGTGTAAAGCACTGAACAGTGTGAAAGTCTATTTTTTCATAATGAATAGTAGTAGACACCTTTTTCAGTCACTTAGAAACCCAAGTAAGGTAATGCTTTGGATGAACCACCTTCACAGAAATATACGTAGTGCCATCTATCTCCCTTGCAGCTAACGATGCTAACTGGTACCACTGGTAGTGACAGTCAGTGGCCATTCTCACAGCAGCAAATCAGCATGAGCTCTCATGAGCTTTTCAGCTGATATATAGAGTAGCTGAAAATAGCTAGTTAGTATTGTTAGCTGCATGGAAGTTAGCACCCATAGTGACATCAGCTGAAAAACCCATGAGAGCTCATTACAGTGAAAAAATGGAACAGGAAAGGCACTCATCTATTTTCATAAATCAATATGAGCTGAATTTCATGTGTTTATACCTTGCTGTACCTGCTATACATGCGATACCTTGGCTATAATGGCAGAGTGGGCAAAAACACAGGTTGTGCTAAAATGTTAACACCAGGAGACACGGGAGACATGGGAGTTTGATGCCCTGTTTGATGCTCTGGCAAACATGCCAGTAAACACCTAGATTTATTTTTATATAGTATTTCGGTATTCATTATATTTTAATATTATACTACAGAATTAAAACTTTGTAAGCAAATTTGTTTAGATTGCTGCATATGTTTCTATATTTAATCTGATTTCTCTCATAATCTAAAGTTTTCTTCAAAACAGACAGCAACACACCATTACACCACACACAGATTCTGCCAAGCATATTTCAAACTTTGTAACAGTAATAGTTTTGGAATAACTGAAAATTCAATTCCCTCAAATACACTTATGACTTTGGAAATTTAGATTTTGAATTAGTTTAGAACTTTTGTATGTAACTGGCATTTCTGGTACTCATGCATCCTGAACGGGCCCTTCATGTGGATTTCATATATACAGTCACTGGTTCAGAGCTGCAGTAATGTGAAAACGAAGAGCCACAGTCTTTCACTTTAGAGACAAAACTGTAAAGATTTTTCCCTCAGATTTTATTCCTATGATGTTACATAATTACATAATACATAATAATTACATAATAATATCCTCGACACATGAGTCCCTTTGAACGCATCACAATAACTGAATTCTGTATTAATGTGCAGGTTTTTAACCAATAAACTCATTACTCCTAAAACATTATTGGGCACTATCTAGAGGGGCATGGTGGCTTAGTGGTTAGCACGTTTGCCTCACAGCCCCAGGGTTGGGGGTTTGTTTCCTGCCTCCACTGTGTGTGCGTGTGTGTGTGTGCTCCTTGTGCTTTGGGGGTTTCCTCTGGGTTCTCCAGTTACCTCCACCAGTCCAAAGACATGCTGATTGGCATCTCTAACTTATCCTTAGTATGAGAATGGGTGTGTTTTGGGCCATTGTGCTATCTGCGATAGGGTTGGTACCCTGACCAGGGTGTCCCCCGCCTTGTGCCCTGAGTCCTCTGGGACAGGCTCTAGGCTCCCCGCGACCCTGTAAGCGGTATGGAGAATGGATGGATGGATGTGTGCTATCTTTGCCTGTTATGTTGCTTA
Organism: Pangasianodon gigas; assembly: GCA_022758105.1. NCBI lineage: Eukaryota > Metazoa > Chordata > Actinopteri > Siluriformes > Pangasiidae > Pangasianodon > Pangasianodon gigas. The sequence continues at coordinate 10,323,570 of CM040468.1, read as the reverse complement.
GTGACAAAAAGAAAAAAATACTGTTAACAGACTAAATTGCGTGAGGGAAGAATTGCTTACAGTGAATATCACTATTAATATTAATAATAAATTTTCCCTGTAAAATCATTGTAACTAACGCCCTCTCGTGGCTCGTTGATTGAATCTATCACACGCCTTAATTCTTTTCGACAAAAAAACTAAATAAAACAATAAAATTTTATACTTGAGATCATGATAAAAAAAAATCATGCTAGACGTACTCTCTGTAAATATCCCATAAAGATGTTTAAAACACGGCTCATGCTTTTTGCAGCGTCTGACTGTGATGTGTCTGGTGTGATGACATCATCACTGCGCGTCCTGAACAAAGCGCCTGTTTATAAGAAGGCGGAACAGGACAGTGCCCTGGTGGATTGTGGAAGAAAGTGGAAGAAAACGCGGTTTTATGAAATAAGGCTGTAGTAAATAAGAAAGTGAAGTGTGTGTTAGTGGGATGGAGGTTGAGAGCTCGACGCCGGAGGAGAGAGGAGTGAGTGCGGCGCAGAGAAGAGCAGAAATCCGCCGCAGGAAACTCTTAATGAACTCCGAGCAGAGGATGAACAGAATAGTGGGCTTTAATAAAAATGACGGAGAAAACAGCGGTGAGATTAATACATTAATACTCCTGCTACACTCTTCTACTTCTGTTAGCGGTTTAATCTGAGCTGGAGCTCGGTTCTGGCGCTGTTACTGTGGAGGGCGGAGCAGGCCTGCAGTGTGAGCAGTAGGCTACAAAGGGGAATAAATAATTAAATAAAGTCGTGGTGGTGATCTCACTGCTCACACACACCTCATTCAGCAGTGTGTGTGTGTGTGTGTGTGTGTGTGTGTGTGTGTGTATGTATGTATATATGTGTCTATGTATGTATGTGTGTATGTATATGTGTGTGTCTGTGTGTATGTGTATGTATATGTGTATGTGTATGTATATGTGTGTGTCTGTGTATGTGTATGTGTACGTATATGTGCGTGTCTATGTATGTATGTGTATGTATATGTGCATGTCTATGTATGTGTGTGTGTGTATGTATATGTATATGTATGTGTCTGTGCGTGTGTCTGTGTGTGTATGTGCGTGTGTATGTTTGTGTGTGTCTGTGTGTATATGTGCGTGTCTGTGTATGTGTGTGTGTATGTATGTATGTATGTATATGTGTATGTATATGTGCGTGTGTGTGTGTATGTGTGTGTGTATGTGTGTGTGTATGTATGTGTGTATGTATGTATATGTGTATGTATATGTGTGTGTCTGTATGTGTGTGAAATCACCAGACAGCCTGACCCCAGATGCGGTGTTGAAGAAAGCCAGGCCTCAGTTGTATGACTGACATTAGCCCAAAAAGGTTGTTAGAAAAGGGAAATAAAATTTCTTCTTTTTCTCAGTATATTGCATGGGAAAAAGTTAACTGTGGTGCACACAATTTCCTGATCTGCAATATGCTCAATGGTTAAGGCTGAGAGTTACTGATCAGAAGGTCAGGGTTCAAGCACCAGCATTGTAAAGCTGCCACTGTTGGGCCCTTGAGCAAGGCCCTTACCCCTCTCTGCTCCAGGGGTGCTGCATCATGGCTGAGCCTGTGCTCTGACCCCAGCTTCCTAACAAGTAGGGATATACGAAGAAAAGAATTTCACTGTCCTATGTGACAAAGGCTTCTTCTTCTTTCATAATCCTCTTTTCCTCACCCCATCTTTACAATATATCTTAAAACAGAAATGGTTCTGTACATCGTAGACACACTGTCTGTACTTTTACACGTTCCCTTTGTTTGCTGTAGCCTATTCTTAAAAAAAAAAGATTAGATTTAATTCTGATTACTTGCTTTAAAACTAGGTCTTGGCAGACACAGACTACTTTTTAGCTAACCCAAAAACCACCACCCACAGACTTGATTTTTCCAGCTGCAACTTTGTTCCAAAACAAGCCCATTTTGGCTTAAAAAACTGTGACACATTAGGATTTTACTGCTTGCACGTTATAAGTGTTAATGCACAATATTAAGTAAATAATGACTTATACCCCCTGTATAGTGCACTCTGTATGAAATAAGAAATCATTTTGAATTTTAGCTCCTTACTTTATTTGAAAGTAAATCTTTAATCAGTTATCTTGTGTTTTTTTTTTTTTACAGAACCCCAGCGTGTGACAGAGCCACGGTTCCACCTGGACTTGGACAGGAACGAGTGTTTCTCCTCCTCTATGTCCACTAAAAGGGTGTCTCCATTTGTCTCAGAGGCTCGGAGTGAGGGATTGGTGTTAGATGAGAGGAGGGAGGAGGAGGGGGAGGAAACAGAGCGAGGGGTTCGGCTCAGGCCACGGGGGGAGACATCGAGTGAAGAACGCTCTCGCTCCCCTCGCAGGGGCCTAAACACCTACCTGTCTCGTTTTGATGATGCAATCAAGCTGCGGGGTCAACTGGCCAATGAGAAGGTGTCTCAGGAGAGCGGCGCAGACGTGGAAGAGTTTGATTCGTTTCGGCTTTTCCGGCTACTTGGCAGCGTGGTGTTAGCCGTGTGTGTACGCGTATTTGTCTGTCACTACTTGGTGAGAGTGACACAGAAAAACATTTACACCTTTTATTAGACAGTTGTCTAATTATGTGATCAGTTGTTTAATTGATTGTCTCATCAGTTGCCTAATTTGTACTTTATCTTTTTTATTTTTTTTCCACAGTCCATATTCGCACCCTTTCTCACCCTGGAGCTCGCCTACATGGGCTTATACAAATACTTCCCAAAGGTGAGACAGGCAGACAGCGATGGCCAGACAGGCAGACAGCGATGGCTAGACAGGCAGACAGCGATGGCCAGACAGGCAGACAGCGATGGCCAGACAGGCAGACTGACCCTGATGGACACACTGAAAATGATGGACAGACACACAGAGACAGTGATAGACAGACAGCTACACGGAGACTCTAAGAGACCATCAGAGACAGACAGACGGACACAGAGACACACTGAAACCATTACAGAAACCCACAAGTGCACACACACTGACCGTGACAGACAGTGTATTGTTGACTTTATGGAGCAGGGGTGTTAGTGATGAAGGTCATGAGCTGGTGATCGGGAGGTTGTGATCTCAAATCCCAGGACTGCCAGAAACACTGTTAAATACTCAACACTGTTAAACAATTAATACTGTGTAAAAGCATCTGTTAAATAAATACATGTACAGCAGAATAAACACTAGTCCAGGCACTGCAGTGATGGCTTTAATGTGCTGGGTTAGTGTTGTGTCATTATGTTAGGAAACTTTGTCCCGCTGTATACATGTCCCACTCTACTGATTGTTCCCCCTTTGTGTTCATATCCAGGTGGACAGGAAGATGAAGACGACAGTGCTGTCTGCGGCGCTGCTCCTCTCAGGGATTCCAGCTGAAGTGATTAGTCGCTCGGCAGAAACCTACAGGACGATGGGAGATGTTTTCTCTGATCTCTGTGTTTATTTTTTCACCTTCATCACCTGCCACGAGATCATCACTGCTTTCTCCTCTCAGTCCACCTAAATAACTCCCGCACACACGCGCGCTTTGTACAGCACAAACACGTTATACACACAAGCAACATACATCAGCGTGTTTATTACAGCTAACTGCAGTATTCCGATCCTGCTTTAAATACATCCCCTTGGTTAAGTCCCCCTGGTCACTTTATCAGCCGTTTGCCAGTTGAAGCTGTTTACAAAGGAACTTTTAACAGACATGACAGTCGTATGATTGGATTTTAATCCTCCATCTTTACTGCTGGAGGTGCACTACTACTCAATGCTAATGAATTAGCAGGCTAGCTAATTAGCATGATAGCTAGTCAGCAAACTGTACAGAAATTGTGTGTTTGAGACTTCAGTACAGTGTTCTCCCTGCAGTGTGTATGTGTGTGTTCCTGTTCAACATCCCTACACACTGCACACTACATACTTCTCCCCTCAGGCTTAGTACACACTGCTGCTGTTGTGCACTTAAGCATTATTAGGGGAGAACATGAATGTGTTTGTGTTTGCTGAAATGCGAGTTAATAAGTGTCATAGTGTTTCGCTCCTCAGTGTGTTGCTGGCTTATTTGTGATGTGACATTTTTTGGGGATTTTTAAAAAAAACTCTGTTATTAATGTTATTTATGCTGCTTACTTTTATGTAATTATTCTGTATAACAATCACTGCTGCCTGTTACTGCAAAATTACTGTTCATTATAAGACAGTGTGAACAATAAACTTCAGTAAACAGTCGTGTGTGTATTTTACAGACTGTGCTTCATGTGAAATGCATACTTGCTGCAATGGATTCTACTGTTAAATTAAAGCCACCCTAGAAAATAATATTGTATATTTCTTTGTTTTTATTACAATCAAAATTAAACTATATGGATTACATTTTCTGTAATTAAACAACAGTTGGTGGATTATAAGCTGTAAAACAATGTGATTAGGAAACTGATCAAATTGCTGCTGCATGCAGACGACCTGGTCCTGCTGTCCCCCATGTGGCAGCAGTACTGACAGGCCTGGGTCCTGACAGTCAACCTCAAAAAGTCCAAAACTATCATATTCCAGGAAAGAGCCAGATTTCATGGACACACAAAATAGAAATGTGTAAAGAATATTTGATTTGTTTTCTCGAGTGCACTGAACACCATCCAACCTCTCCTGCTACGTGAGAAGATGGGTAGAATGCAGGTTGACACCTCCATGATCTCCAGGTTCACAGAATACCCCTGCGTTTCTATTCGCATACTTATGTTGTTGTTATTCCTCTTTCGGCTGATCCCGTTAGGGATCACCACAGTGGATCATTGGTCCGCTTATTTGATTTGGCACAGTTTTACGCTGGATGCCCTTCATGACGCAACCCTCCCCAATTTTATCCGGGCTTGGGACCAGCACTGGGAGCGCACTGTTGCACACAACCCCAGTGGCTGGGGTTGGTTCCCTGGCCGGGAATCGAGCTTGGACCGCAGCGGTGAGACCGCAGTGACCTGACCACTAGTCCTCCAGGGACCCCTCTATTCACCCACTTATACTATGCACTGAAAGTATGTACTCTTTTTGTGTACACTTTTGAGTGTGTAGCAAAAGTGTATGCAAGTAAGTTGCACATTTCATTTACACCTCTCTAAAATGTGTCCCTGAATTTGGCGAAGCAAACCATCACAAAACTCCTTCTCCCACACGCAAGGAGTGGTGGGCAATATTAGCTCAAAAAGTGTCCACATTGCATGACAGTGGTAGCTAATACCATGTTTATGAATAAGAGGTAGCATATATAGAGAAAAAAAGCAGTGGACCTAAAACAGGAGAACCTTGTGGAATGCCAAACTTTACTTTAGTGTGCATAGAGAAGTCACCATTTACATCTACAAACATCTACAACTGACCAGTCAAATAAGACCTGAGCCAGGAAAGGGCCATTCCTTTAACTCCAACCACATTTTCTAGTCTATTAAGGAGAATAATATGATCAATAGTATCAAAAGATGCACTGAGGTCAAGTAACACAAGTAAGGAGACATGATCCCTGAACCCTGATCAGAGGCCAATAGTAGGTAATTTACCACTTTAACCAGCGCTGTCTCAGTTTTGTGATGAGGCCTAAACCCTGACAGATTTCATGAATTTTATTCCTATGGAATTATGAGCAGGTTTTTTAATCAGGGGTTTGATAACTGCTAGTTTAAAAGATTTAGGTACATAGCCAGTGCTAAGGGAAGAACTGATCATTTTTAATAGAGGTTTGATTGAGCTTTATTGTCAAGTCATGCAAATAAATTTCTTTGAACTGAGTTGAATTCAATTAAATTGACTTCATTACTGTTTGACCCCCTCCAGGTGGCAGTACATCAGCTTCAGTCGGTTGTGATCTCCACTAAATAAACACCGAAGAAGAAAGACCGGAACCGGAAGTTGGAGGAGAAGAAACAAAAACGTTGGGAAACAGTTGAGCAGTTTACAGACAGTATGGGACGGGAGTCTCGGTGAGGAAATTAATTGTTTTACTTTATTCATTTATAGAACTGGTTACCTAATGATAAAAAATAAATATATGCCTCGCGGAGAGAAAGAGATATTAGTTCTAACTGAAGTGAAGCTAATAATATTAGCTAGCGGACAAATATTAGTGAATTAAGATTAGCGGGCTTGCTAACTAACCGGCTAACAGCAGCTAGTATTATTAATTATTATTAATGGTGCTTAGGTCAAGTTTGTTTATTTAGTGAACACGTTATTTAATGAGGAGCTCCTTGTCTATTTCAGTCGCTACTTCAGTGAGCTAGCTGCAGAAAGCGCGAACTAGCTAGCCAGCTGTGTATGTGTGACGTCACACTCTGAGAGACACAGTGTGTTCACACTAAAAAATCCCGGGACGTTATTTATTTATTTATTTATATACATATACCGTTGATGTCTGCATTTCGCCTAGGATAAATAATAACCCGTGCAGAGTGCACTAATAATAAATTTGTTTGTTATGAGTGTTAAAACTGTTGTTGTTAACAGTATTACGGTATTTATTACAGACATTATCGGAAACGCTCATCGTCGCGAGGACGCTCGGGCAGTCGCTCTAAAAGCCGCTCTCCTGACTCTAAGCGTGTGAAGAAAGAGGAGCGAGCACGTGAGCGGGGTCGCAGGGAGAGATCACGCAGCAGAGAGCGTAGGAGATCACGCTCCAGAGACCGCAAGAGACAGAGGTCACACTTTCTCACACACACACACACACACACAGCCTCTCTCCCATCCTCGTGCTTACTGTAATACTGTGTGTATGCGTGCTCAACAGGAGGTCTCGGAGTCGTGAGCGTAAACGCTCCAGAAGTCGTGAGCGCAGAAGGTCGAGGAGCCGCAGCAAAGGGCGAAGGTCAAACATCAAACAATGTTAATGAGAAAAAAAGTATAATCACTGAGTTTGTGTGTACTGATGTGTGGTAACTGGAGTGTTTGTGTGTGTGATGCAGTAAGGAGAAGTCAGATGGAGGTGAGCAGTCAGCTGATAAGAAGAAGAAAGAGGAGAAGGAGGAGGAGCGAGTGGAGGATGTAAGTGTTTTTGTGTGTGTCCCTCTCTGTGTGTCCCTCTCTGTGTGTCCCTCTCTGTGTGTCCCTCTCTGTGTGTCCCTCTCTGTGTGTCCCTCTCTGTGTGTCCCTCCTTCTGCAGTTTAGCAGGAGTTAACCATATTAATGAACTGGCCCACAGCAGGACTTTGACCAGACGACACTGGAGGAGGAGATGAGGAAGAGGAAGGAGCGGGTGGAGAAATGGAGGGAGGAGCAGAGGAAGAAGGCCATGGAGAACATTGGCGAGATCAAAAAGGAGCTGGAAGAGATGAAACAGGGCAAGAAGTGGAGCCTGGAGGATGATGATGGTGTGTATGTGTGTGAGAGAGTGAGAGCATAAGACATACGCAATATTGATTGTAGACAGTAATGAATGTTTGTGTGTGTGTGTGTTTAGATGATGATGAAGAGGGTCCGGCCTCAGTGGATCAAGAGGGGGAGGAGGATGAGGATAAGGAGAAGGAGGGGAAGGTGGAGGAAGCAGAGGCGATGGTGGAGGATGGAGGGGAGGAACTTGATCCCTTGGATGCCTACATGGAGGAAGTGAAGGAGGAAGTGAAGAAGTTCAACATGGGCACCATGAAGGGAGGAAATGACAAAGTGAGACACACAATGAAACTCCGATCTAAACTCTAACATAGTTTTGTTAGTGCGAGTTGTGTGTTTGTATGAGAGAGAGAGAGAGAGAGGGCATGCCTCCGTGTGTGAGTGTCACTCACATGCCAAAACAGTGTTGCAGTTTGTCATCATTGTGTTCGCATGCATTCGTGACAACAAAGTGTTTAAATTGTATGTGTGCAGAAAGGAGGCATGACTGTGACAAAGGTGGTGACGGTGGTGAAAACGAAGAAGACTCCTCACACCACCAAAAAGAAAGGAGAGTTAATGGAGAATGATCAGGATGCCATGGAGGTAAATGCCTTTAGATACACAGCTATGTGTGTGTTTGTGTGTAAAGATGCATCACTGTTACTGTAAACTGGGTCTATCTGTGATGTAATGGTGTGTGAGACTTGAGTTCTTATTTAACACAAACTGATGAAACTCATGAGGGAGCTTGTGTGTGTGTGTGTAGTATTCATCAGAGGAGGAGGAAGTGGACCTTCAGACGGCTCTCACCGGCTTCCAGACCAAACAGCGAAAAATTCTGGAGCCTGTGGATCATCAGAAAATCCAGTATGAACCCTACCGCAAGAATTTCTACGTAGAAGTTCCTGAACTGGCCAAAATGACACCGGAGGGTATGGTACTGTCTACGCTTATGGTTAGGAATACACAAAACAATACTGAACTTGAACTGACTGCCTGTGTGTTTTTCAGAGGTGAATGAGTATCGTCTGGAGCTTGAGGGAATCACAGTGAAGGGGAAAGGCTGTCCCAAACCCATAAAGACCTGGGTGCAGTGTGGAACATCCATGAAGGTCTTAAACGCCCTTAAAAAGTGAGTGCTTCTCTACTGGCCCAGTCCCAATCCTGTTCTTACGTTCCTACTTTTTGTTCACTTCCCCTTGGACAGTTAAAGTTTCGGGTTCCATGACTGTATAAGTAAAGTGTTAGATTAAACTGGCTAAATGCAGGTTTTTGGAAATGGCAGTAAAGGCATCAGTCATTATGCTAAGTTATGCAAACATTATGCTAAGTTTGTATTTTAACAAGTCAGTGATGTTCAACACAGTAAGTGCTGCTCCTTAAAATATTTACTTTTCAAAAACCAACTCAGAAACAGAAATTTAACTTGGCCCTGGTTCTGAAAACTCCCCTAATGTTCCTTAGAGTTCCTGCAGTGATTGTAGGTGATTCACTTCAGACCCTGTTCACACTCAGCATTAACATCCGTGTCTGTGATCACATGTTCACATGCTAAATACATGTCTGAAAGGTTTTGGTATCAGGATAGTTTTTTGGGACGTGTTGGTTATATTGGGTTGCTTTTGGCGGATCTGGCAACCCTTCTGTTCACAAAATTTGATCACATGTGATTATGCTGGGTGCAGCGAACACCCGAAATGTTAGGGGAAGTGGACAAGGCAGTGTTGGAAACAGTGATGAACAGAGTGTGTGTGTGTGTGTATGTGTTTGAGAAAGAGCGAGAGAAGAGAGAGAAAGAAAATGCCTACCCAAACAGATACTGTAATTTTTGATGGCTGAGGCATTGTTTTGGTTCCAGACATTTTAAATCCTTTTATGAAATGTCTGTGTGTGTGTCTGTGTGTGTGTGTGTATGTGTGTTTCAGGCATAACTACGAGAAGCCTACGCCCATCCAGGCTCAGGCAATTCCTGCCATCATGTCAGGACGTGACCTCATTGGCATTGCCAAAACAGGAAGTGGGAAAACCATCGCATTCCTGTTGCCCATGTTTCGCCATATTTTAGACCAGCGACCCCTAGAGGAAGGGGAGGGGCCTATCGGTACACACACACGCACACTGTAAACACACAAGTCTTACACTTGATAAATGTATTTAGTGTTCATGTTAACGTGTTTCTCTGTGTCTCAGCGGTGATCATGACACCGACACGTGAGCTCGCTCTGCAGATCACTAAAGAGTGTAAAAAGTTCTCCAAGCCGCTGGGGCTCAGAGTGGTGTGTGTGTATGGGGGGACAGGCATCAGCGAGCAGGTTTGTGTGTCTCTGTGTATGTTCATATAGTGTGTATTGTCAGTGTGTGTATTACCCATAATGCACTGAGTGGTTTGTGTAAAGAAATAAAATGTAAAGTTCATGTTCATCATTCAGTGCGGTCTCACATTTTTATCCAGTGACCTGATTTTTAATGGAACAAAATTGGATTGAGAGACGCACAAGGCTCTCACAGTGACCTGTAATAAACATACTGGTGTTTGGGACATAGCCTGTGTTTAGAATGATATCTTAACACTGTGTGTGTATGTGCATGCATTCATGCCTGTGTTTGTGTGTGTAGATAGCAGAGCTGAAGCGTGGAGCTGAAATCATTGTGTGCACTCCTGGTCGAATGATTGACATGCTGGGAGCCAACAGTGGTAAGTGTGTCCTCGTGTGTGTGTGTGTGTGTGTGTGTGTGTGTGTGTGTGTGTGTCTGTCTTCATCCCAATATGTGTATTTATGAGCTCACAGGGATTTTGAGATGTTGAAGTGTTTAATGAGGAGTGTGAGTGACATCAGGAGATCAGACACGTGGTGGCTGAAGATCATCTCACACACTCTCTCTCTCTCTCTCTCTCTCACACAGACAAACACACACACACACCATTTCTGTAGGTCTTATTTAATTGTGGTAAATAATCATGCTAAGAAGCTGAAAGTATAGAAATAAGTTCCACATTTATATAGATGTTTATCTAACTTGTGTATGTTGTAAGATAGAATAAGTATGAATAAGTTGCAGTGAATATAGTCACTTATTTTCCTTTCTGTGTAAATGAAAGTGTTTAACAAGTGACTTACAGAAGATGAAGGTGGTGTATGACAGAAGGTCTTATTTCCTCCAATACCTACGTGTGATATGTGTTTTAATCCTTAGCTTGTGCTCCCACACATGCGTGTAATCTGTGCTGTGTGTTTTCCAGGTGAGCGCGTGCTGTTTAATGTTTGTTTAACAGGTTGGCTGTGCCGAACGATGGTACGCAAGAAACCAGTAGCAATAACCTTCTGTCTGTCATAGAGCCGCATCAGTGTTAGTGTTAATGCAGGGTGTGTGTGTGTGTTTGCTGCACTGTGTTCACTAATGTGGAGTTGATGCTGTTTTCAGGACGAGTCACGAACCTGCGCAGAGTCACCTATGTCGTAGTCGATGAAGCTGATCGAATGTTTGATATGGGCTTCGAACCGCAGGTGAGTTGGCACACCAAACACCACTTTCACTAAACACACACCTGATGTAAGACCCACCCATACGCACAAGAAAATTGGTATTTATCACAAGTGTGTACACATAGCAGTAACCAACGGCCTTTGATAAATCCCACACATTCTAAATTGATGTGCTTGTGCACAGCCACACTCATTTGCAAAATGAAACACCCTCAAATCTCCATATATGGTAAACAACTTCCTTTAAAGTGCACAGTAGCCTGCTCAAGGTGCTGATTGTTTCAGACATGGAACATGACAAAAGATCTAAGAAGATGAACTTCACTGACAGTGAAGTAAAGATATTAACGTAATAATATAATAAAATAATATATAAGATAGTAACGATTGAAATGTATATAGAAACTCTGTAATGATGTGAAAATTTGTTATTTTTCTGTCTTTTCTGCTGCTGGTTTTGGAAATGTAATGTATTCCACTTTTCTACCACACAAAACTATGCATACGCACGGTTGATAAAGGAGTCCCCTGATGTTTGCCCTGAACCCCTCTGTCCTTGTCTAGATCACCTGACTGAGTGATGTAGTAACTGCTGATGCATTAGTATGATGTGTTTGTGTTTGTGTATGTGTTTGTGTGTGTAGGTAATGCGCATAGTGGATAACGTGCGGCCGGATCGTCAGACAGTGATGTTTTCAGCAACTTTTCCTCGAGTGATGGAGGCTTTAGCTCGCCGCATCCTCAACAAACCAGTCGAGGTTCAGGTTGGGGGAAGGAGCGTGGTGTGTTCAGATGTGGAGCAGCATGTGGTGAGAATATACCCCCCCCCAAAAAAATGCTTTATTGCATAAGCATTACTGTACATGCTGCTCTTAGTGCTGTTATTCCAGAATCTGAGCTGTGTGTTTGTATGTGTGTGTATGTGGTCAGATTGTGATTGAGGAGGAGAAGAAGTTCCTGAAGCTGTTGGAGATTTTGGGTCATTATCAGGAGAAAGGCTCGGTGATTATTTTTGTAGATAAACAAGAACACGCTGACGGATTGCTGAAAGACCTGATGAAGGCCTCGTACCCCTGCATGTCTCTGCATGGAGGTAGACACACACTAACTTCAGTGTATTAATATTGTGGTATATGCGTAGTATTGTATTAATACTCTGTGTCTCTGTCACAGGAATCGATCAGTATGATCGTGATAGCATAATAAATGATTTTAAGAGCGGCGCGTGTCGGCTGATGGTGGCCACATCAGTGGCTGCAAGAGGCCTGGACGTAAAGCAGCTCATCCTGGTGGTGAACTACAGTTGTCCCAATCATTATGAGGACTATGTCCACCGTGCCGGGAGGACTGGCAGAGCTGGAAATAAGGTCTGATAATGCTAAGAATGATGCTAATAATGATACTACTAATAATAATAATAATATAAAGTATGTAACAAAAGTGAGTACATCTCTGTTGAATATCACTAAAATATGAGAAAATGATCTATGTAACATGCAGTTTGTCTAAACAAATAGGCAGCCAGCCATATATATTTTTGTGAAAAGGTCTAACTGTGTATGCAATTAACATTTAATTGGAAAAACCATCACAGGTGTACTCACTTTTTTTTCATTGAGTTTCTACAATGTCTGTAATTTCAGTATGGTTTGTCTAACCTGATTGTTTTATTTATACATAACAGCATATATTCTACTGTTTAAGTTAAAATAAATGTATTTATTTCATATGATTTTGAATCCTATGACATTTTAGTGATGTTGAACAAGGGTGTTCTCAGTTGTTTTATACCGTACTCACTTGTTTTCTCTCCCCCTCCCACACACGGTATAAAACAAAAGTGAGTACACCCCTGTTCAACATCGTATAACACACACACTATTTGGCTAAACGTATGTGGACACCTGATCACCTGTTGCCACAAAATTGGAAGCACACAATTGTTTAGAATGTCCTTGTATGCCGTAGCATTATGATTTCCCTTCACTGGAACTAAGGGGCCCAAACCTGTTTGAGCATAACAACGCCCCTGAGGACAAAGCGTGACATGGTATGGAAGAACTTGAGTGGCCCTGACCTCAACCCCATTGTACACCTTTGGGATGATTGCAGTTGCACGCTGGGTATTCTCACCTGACATCAGTACTTGATTTCGCTAATGCTCTTGTGGGTACATAGGCAAATCCCGACAGCCACATTCCAAAATATAGCGTAAAGCCTTCCCAGAAGAGTGGAGGCTGTTATAGCAGCGAAGGGGGACAAAGTCTGGAATGGAATGGAATGTTAAAAAAAAATCACACGTTTGTGATGGTTATGTGTCCACATACATTTGGCCATATAATGTGTGTGTGTTAGTTAGTTATTGTGTGTTACTATGTTAGCTGTTGTGTGTTATGTTGTCAGGGCTACGCATACACGTTTATCACAGAGGAGCAGGTGCGTTATGCAGGAGAGATCATTAAAGCTCTGGAGTTGTCAGGGTCTTCAGTTCCTCCTGAGCTCGAGCAGCTTTGGGCTACATTCAAGGAGCAGCAGAAAGCGGTGAGACCCTGAGACCACACCCCCATAACACCACCCACTCTCCTACACTACACCCCATAACACCATCCCTTTACCTACACAGCACCCCATAATACCACCCCATAGCACCACGCATTCACCTACACCACATCCGTAACACCACCCTTTCAGCTACACCACATCCCCATGATGCCACACTTTCATCTACACCACACCTCATAAAACCACCCATATACCTACAACGCAGTAACACCACCTGTTCAGCTACAGCACACCCCCATAACACTGTCCGTTCATCTACACTGCGCCCCATAACACCTCCCGCTCACCTACACCACACCACATAAGTCCACTCGTTCACCAACACCACACCCCATAACACCACCCTTTCAGCTACATCACACCCGATGACACCACCTTTGCAGCTACACCATGTAACCGTGACACCACCTGTGTGTGTGTGTGTGTGTGTGTGTGTGTGTGTGTGTGTATGCAGGAGGGGAAGAGTATTAAGAGCAGCAGTGGGTTTTCAGGGAAAGGCTTTAAGTTCGATGAGACTGAACATGCTCTGGCTAATGAAAGGAAGAAACTGCAGAAAGCGGCGCTCGGTCTTCACGACTCAGACGATGAGGACACAGCACTGGATGTAAGTGTGAAGATTCAGTGCAGAGTTAAAATTTCTGATTAACTGATGATTTTTGTATATCACCTATGAACGTATCCATGAAAAGTAGTATGAATTAAGACTGTTCTTTGTAATGTGGCTGTATAAACTGATAGTTAACTAGCAAGCAGGCCAGCTAAGGTCACACCACCTGCATGTGTGTGGTCTGACTGTGTGACACAGATTGATTAATGATCAGACAAAATTTTTAATCATTTATGATCAATGTTTAATGGTGTGTGGTGGTGTTTAAAGGAGATGTTTGTTCCCCTCACAGATAGATGAGCAGATCGAAAGCATGTTCAACTCTAAGAAGCGTGTGAAAGACCTGGCGGCTCCGGGGGGTGCTGCACCGTCAGCTTCAGGAGTCAGTGTTACTGCTGCAGGACTTGGTGGTCTCGCTGCACCTTCAGCTGGAAACATCCAGAAACTTGAGATTGCCAAGAAACTGGCACTGAAGATCAATGCGCAGAAAAACCTCAGTGCAGAAGCTCAGGTGAGACAGGAAGGGTCCATCCCAAACTAAAAAGTGCACGCTAGTTAGAGTTCTTAGTAAAACTTTGGCAATTTTAAGGCTCTGTCCCAGTCTTAACTACTAATTAGCCCATTAGCTAGCAGGCCACGCTGATTTTCAGTACACTTCTGTATTTGGGACACAACTCGAGACTTGGCTCTGCACTTCATGTTGTTGTAATTTTTTCCTCTGAATGGCAGGACGTGATGCAGCAGGCCACTAATGCCATCATGAGGGGTGGCACCATGATCGCACCCTCCATCTCCGCTAAGACCATTGCTGAGCAGCTCGCCGAGAAAATCAACGCCAAGCTGAACTACACACCCATCGAGAAACTGGAGGAGGAGCGACAGAGTGCTGAACAGGCAGAGAGTGTCAAGCGGTATGAAGAGGAGTTGGAGATCAATGACTTTCCCCAGGTAGACACACACTCACCTAACTCTTAATACGTGTGTGAGTGTGTGTGTGTGTGAGAGAGAGAGAGAGAAGTACACACACCTAACCCCTGATGCACTGTGTGGGTGTGAGAGAAACAGGTACACACAACTAACCCCTGATACACTCTGTGGGAGTGTGTGTGTGGGAGTGTGTGTGTGGGAGTGTGTGTGTGGGAGTGTGTGTGTGGGAGTGACAGAGACAGGTACACACAACTAACCCCTGATGCACTCTGTGTGAGTGTGTGAGAGAGAGAGACAGGTGTACACGCACCTACTACCTGATACGCTTTGTGTGAGTGTGAGGGAGCAGGTACACACACCTATCCCCTCTTATACTCTGAGTGAGTGAGTGAGTGACAGGTGCACACACCTAACCCTGATACACTCTGTGTGTGTGTGTGTGTGTGTGTGTGTGAGAGAGAGAGAGAGAGAGAGAGAGAGAGAGACAGGTGTACACACCTAACCCCTCATACACTGTGTGAATGAGAGACAGGTACACACACAGTTATTGACCTATTATTGACGTGTTGTTGGCATGTAGACGGCGAGGTGGAAGGTGACGTCTAAAGAGGCTCTGCAGAGGATTGGCGAATATTCAGAGGCTGCCATCACCATCAGAGGGACGTACTTCCCCCCTGGCAAAGAACCCAAAGAGGGAGAACGCAAGATTTACCTTGCCATTGAGAGTAAGTACACACACAAACACACAGTTATGCTGTGTTGATTGTTTAAGCCTGATTGACATTGGGAATGTCACTCATTAGTGAACTGTTACAAAAAATCTGAATAAAATAATGATGTGAAATGTTTAATGTTTCAGGTGCAAATGAGTTGGCAGTGCAGAAAGCAAAAGCAGAGATCACACGGCTCATCAAAGAAGAGCTCATACGCTTGGTAACCTCTTCCTCCTCATTATTATTATTTGTTGCATGTATTATGGGATTATTATTCATAAATGTAAATAATTTTAGACTCTGACTCCTTCAATAAAGTGAATGATGGTTTAATATCAGAACTTTCTCTAATGTTCCATTTGTTGAAGCATAGCTAAACTGTTACTTTTCAAAATGTTTTTTAATTGCACATTAATAGTTCTTTTCTTCCCTTTCAGCAAAACTCGTACCAGCCGACAGCCAAAGGCCGATACAAAGTGCTGTAGACGAAGATGCTGCCATTTTTTGAGTATGTTTTACAGTGACATAAAAGAGGTGATTTGTGTTTATATCAGTGATTTAAATGAGCTGTGATGTGATTCAGCTCTCAGTTCAAACTCATATTCATTATGTGTAGATTCTCTTTTACACCAATAAAACATTTTAAACATAACCCTCTGTGTCTGTATGATGTTACAATGTAATAAATATATTTTATATAGCAATAGCCCTAATTTATGTTTTAAAATCTGCTTGGTCAGCATTCCCTAAAGGCTTTTAAGTGTGCATCAGGTACCTCATACAAGTGTGCACTTGGAGTTATTGGAACAGATTTAGATTTAGGTACCTCATACAAGTGTGCACTTGCAGTTATTGGAACAGATTTTTTCCCTAATTTGTTAACACTCTATAAAATAAAGTGTTTTCATTAGCTGTCATCTTCAGAAGTTGATAAAATGTCCTTAAAGAGACAGCAGCTGAAGTAACAAGCAAGATCAACCGGTTTGAATGTTAATGTTTCTCCAAAGCTTCTTAGAGATGGAAGTAAAGTTTGAAGAACTACAATCTTTAAGCACAACTGTCAGTGAGTGGTGTTTTTAGCTCATTTAAAAGATTAATGGTACACAAAGCTACTGCTCTCACGCCAAATAGTTATAGGAAATACAGGCTGTAATTTTAGAAACTTTCTCACAAGAGGTTCTTCATCAAAATAATAGATTTCTGTCATATTAATCAGAAATTGGTGTGTAATTGCAAAATTATTATTTTTTTTGGCAGAAATGTGGGCTGTTAATGAAGCGCCTTTCACATAAGTCACTGAAAATCTTACTTTTAAACACAGTCTCCTTGATAGGATATGTAGTACTCATTGAGCTCATTGGATTAGGGTTAAGCTTACAATTAGGGGCTATGTGTAGGGTTATTTCCTGTTTGTTATAAAAGTGATTGTGTAAAGAAGTCAGACATCAAACATGGCTGATTGACAACATTGGGGATAAAGAGGAACACTATAATTTGGTAAATCTGATTTTTTTCGTTGAACGGTTTCTCTTTAGATCATGAAAAACAGACACTCGTTCAAGTGTGTCTGAACTTTTGATTGAGCTGCAAAAAACCTGAAAGTACAGAAACTTGAACAATTCATTATTTCCAGCAACAGCTCAGGTTTGTCAAACTGTTCTGCATGAGGATGTTATTTTTATCTCCTTTTCACAGCGGCACTTGTCAAAACATTGTTAACGACAAACAGGCAAGCGTTAATAATTAATAGGATTGGTAATTGCATGGAACTGGGGAGGTTTTTAGGTTTACTCTAGAGATTTAGGCTGATGAAAGACAGCTCTTCCGTTAATTACAGAGGACAAAATATTCCCTCTTGTATTTCATCACCGTGCAGTACTTAATAAAGTCAATCCCAAGTTCGTTATGATCCCACAGGACTGAGGCAGGTTAAAAACATATTTTTTGTGTGTGTAAGCTGAATCAGCCACACCTGACTGTGCCATGGACAGAGGGGCTCATTCGTCAATCTTTTAGTAAACATTAAAAATAAATGTTTGTATAAGCCATCCCGAACTAAAAATTCTAGCCAGATTTACAAATTTTCTTCATATTAATGTGTGTATGTTGTATGCCAATCACCCATAAAGTGCAAAGCAAGTGCATGCACAGCTGAGTTGTATTTAGTGAGGTCCACAATACTCCATAAAAAAAAAGCAAAGCTCAGTGAAAGCTGAAATCACAAAATGATGAATAAACAGCAGAAAATTGTCAGAAGAAGAAGAAGTGGAAGTTATTTTGAGTCATGTCTATGCCAGTAAAAATATATTATTTAGTAGTGTAACAAAATCTGAATCCAAATTATAGAAAAGGTAAATTGGGTATGAACTAAGTGAGGTGAAACAAGAATAGTTTGGCATAGAAAACATAAAAAAATGTACTATACCCAGGTGATCATGGATGCCAAGCACATCACACAAGGATCCTGCTATGTTTAAGGTTTTAAAAATTTTATTTAAAGCAAAGTGTCTCGGGCACTGACTGTCAGGCAGATGTACATTGCAAATCAATGCCATGTTGGAAAAGGAGGGCATGTGTCATAAAGAAGCCAATGATGGCATGCAGCACTAGGAAGTATATGGCAGATTGCAAATTAAGACATACCAGATTGGTCACTTATAAGTCACTTAGTGCTGGCACTAATAAAGTGTTGCACAGCATTAAAAGAAGATACGGAAAAAGGAAAACGGAACCGGCTATGCTGAGCCATTACAGCCTGTCCTCCTTTTATATGCTGCCATTTCTTCTTAATTGAATGACTCTTCTTATTTAGCTTAAGTTATAGATTTATCTTATATGTCTTTTTTCTATAATATTTCCTATTTAATATTTCTTTATGAATATGAAATCACTGCATTTTACAAAACCATCATTTAATTTGTGTGTGTAAATGCTTTCATGGTCAGGTTTGAAGTGTATCTGGGGCAGGCTCGGCACAAGGTGGGAGAATTCATGCTGGACGGGATGGCAGTCCATCACAGGGAACCATGCACACACATTCATACCTGGCAATAGCCAGTCTACCTACCTGCATATTTTTGGACATTGGGAGGAAACCAGCAAACCTGAAAAAACCCCATGGGAAACTCTGCACAGACGGTAACCTTTATGAACCTGATCAGGATCAAACCCTGGACCTTGGAGCTATGAGGCAGTCATATTTAAATTACATTTTTTATTGAAATATCACCCAGCACAGTAGGTGTTTATTCAAAGAAGTTAACAAGACGGAATTTATGATCCACAGTTTGGCTGTTTTCACACGTGCTATTCTTTCTGAACAGCCAGTGCATGTTTTGCATGTAATCCTATGGGTTTTTTAAAAAGCACTTGGTGGTGCTTTTATTTGTCACAGCGGTACTTCCAGAAGTTTAAGAAGTTTAAATTTGGGGACTCCAGAGTAATAGAAAAGCATTCGTCCTCTCAGTGGGAGATTGCACGTCCAAATCCTGATGATGCCACAGCAATCTGTGGCTCGATGGCCATGCTGTCTGGGTGGGAGGGATGGCATACTCTTCACAGCGACACTAGCCAACTGCCGGTGTCTGTGAGCTCATGTGAGTGAAAGAGGGCAGATAGTGTTGTCTTCCAAGGGTTTTACGCTGCCTGTGTGCAGTAGTTTGAAAAGATGCAATTGGCTGCTTCATGTGTCTCGGAGGAAGCACATGTTAACCTTCACCCTCCCTCGTTGGTAGCTGTAATATGATAGGGAAGAGCTGGCTGGTGGGTGGGAATTGGCAGGTGATCAAACTGTGGAGAAAATGGGGAAAACCCAAAAAAGTTCAACTTTTCAGAAAATCAGAGCGACTTCAAGCACTAGTCTTGTTAGTAAGCAAATATTAGGAAATTTCAACATGCTGAATTAAAAATATTTCACTGCCAATATTTCAATGTTGCAATGTAACGAAAAATAACAACTTATTTTTAAGTTAACATGTGATGTCCCACTTTAACTGTGGCTTCATACAGTCAAGTCACACAAGTAAACCACATAACCCATGTTGAAGCTCAGATACCATGAAGTATAGCAACACAGACCCTCACAGGTCTGATGTGGGCAGCCCACTTGGGGCCATTGGTGATTTGCTCATCAGCGCGACATTGGTTCAGTGACATTGTGCTGATGTGAGAAGCCCACAAGGTACAATGGCATGGGGACAATGTTGCACCAATGTGCAAATCCCCAGTGAAGGCTTGCCTACAGTCATCTCACATGGAATTTGTGTGGGCATGTCAAAGTGTGGGCTGCCCACAGAAAACCTGTGTTGGGCCAATGTGGATAATAAAAGGTATTGGCCCAATATGTGCTAGTCCACAGTTGTCCCACATGGGACTCATGTGGGCATGCCAAAATTTGGTCTGCCCAAAGAAAACCATGTTCAGCCAATGTGGGCTAACCCACAGTGGTCCCACATGGGATTCATGTGAACATGCCAAAGTTTGGGTTGCCCACAGAAACCTTTGATGGGCCAATGTGGGTAAGAAAGGTATTGGCACAATGTGGACTAACCCACAGTGGTCCCATGTGGAATTCATGTGGGCATGCCAAAGTGTGGGCTGGCCAAAGAAAACCATGTTGGGCCAATGTGACTTTACTGTGACATGGTGTTTGTCTATGAGGCTGATGGGACATGGTTCAAGGCAGAAGCTGGTGATGTTTGTTCCTAAAGGTTTAAAAATATAAATAATAAAAAATAATAACGTAAATGGAAGAAACATAAATTAAGAAAGATAAATTAAATCTTCCTGATCAAATTTGACGTCATCACACAGGTGACTCAACGCAAGATGATAAGCTGGCAGAGGAATTTTAAATGAACTCATTAGATATTGCTTATCAACCTTATATTCTTCAGTTTAAGAAATAGATCCTTTAGTTTTTTTAAATATAGGTATAAAATGTAAAAATGTAAAATTTATTGGTCTGACTTTTTTCATGCCTTTTTTTACTCAAACTTGAAAAAAAAAATAGTCCATCAAACTTTTATTAAGTTGAATTTTTTGTACACTGTAATCATAAAATGCCCACAAACACCAAACAGCAAAGTTGTAAGCATCAAGAGACATGTATGTCTTCAATTTCTCTCTAGTATGAATGTTTGGAATTTATATAAGATATGTATATATGTCCGGCTAATGCAGGCTAGACCACCGCTTAGCACCATTTACCCACTACCAAGCCACATGGCTCTTCTAGAGTTACACCATTTGAAAGTGTTAGTTTAGTCAATCACTAAAAGGGTGTATCAGCACATTACAAAGTGTTCCTATTTTATCATAACAATTAGCCAGCAATTACAACTTTTCTAACAGAAAAAACAATAATGCAACAGTCAGTGCCACTCAGATCACATAGTTTAATGTGAACATTAAGATGATATGGTTGACCTGTATCTGCATCTTTTTATGCATTGGGCTGCCATATGGTTGGTGGA
>CM040468.1:10244300-10277259 GCA_022758105.1 Pangasianodon gigas | reverse complement strand
ATGCTTTATAATAACCAGGTACTGAGAGTTAATGCTGTGTCATATTTTGGTGCTGTAAGAGTTTTGTGCCATAACTTAAAAATTAAGTATATGTATATAAAATGCCAACCTGAATGTACCTACAATCATAATAATATTATGAAAAGTGCTAATAATGATACAGAATGTCTTGAATACACTTTATTGCAGTGGGTGGAACTTTCAGGAATAAAAAACACCAATGTCTGCATTAAATATAGTAGTACACATCTGTAAAACAGATGAAACTAATCTGTGCTGTGATCACTGGGAGGGTTTGTGATTGTTTTTACACTTGAAGGGGTTTCTGGCTGCAAAACTTGTGAAAGAAACCCCTTGCTCTAATTAATTCTCCCTTTCTTTCTGCAGGACTACTGATGGCCAACATGTCTGGCCCTTTGACCTTTGTTGATATGCAGGCCATCAGACTCGCTTTTACAGGTGAGAGGATCTTTAAGGTGTTCCTGGTGCTGTCCACGCAGTCCCTCTTCATTTACATTAATACTGTGATGCTGTTTACGCTGCGCACCAAGGCCATCTTCCGTGAGACACCACGCTACATCCTCTTTACCCACATGCTCCTGAACGACACCATTCACCTGGTGATCGCCCTGTTGCTCTACATGCTCAATATATTTTACCTTGTGGTGGTGCGTGCCGCTTGTGCCTTCATCGTGCTTCTGTCTACATCAACATTTGTGAATGCACCACTCAACCTGGCTGTCATGTCCCTGGAGAGGTACACGGCCATCTGCTTCCCTTTGCGGCACAGCGAGTTGGCTACGCCGGGTCGAGTGAATGTGGCTGTGGCTCTGGTGTGGGTTTTGGGCATCAGTGATGTGCTAACTGATGTGTGTGCTCTCTTCCTCCTCGCAGAGCCATCCTTCTACTTGTCTCCTACAGTGTGTACCATTGCGCAGCTCATGGTGGCACCCTGGCAGCAGGGCAGGAGTGTGACATTCAAAGTTCTGCTCTTCGTCACAGTGGCCATTGTGTTACTCTACACGTATGTGGCCATCCTGTGGCAGGCGCGTGCCGCCTCCTCTGACTCGTCTTCTGCCCGCAAGGCCTCGCGTACTGTGGTACTGCACGCGTTGCAGCTCGGCCTCTCACTCATGTCGTTTCTCTATGAGTATATAGAGTACCTGCTGGGAAGCCTGCCACTCCCTGTATACACACAGATGCGCTTCCTCATCTTCTTCATAGTGCTGGTCCTGCCACGCTGCCTCAGCTCACTCATCTATGGCCTGAGGGACGAGACCTTCAGGCCACTGTTCAAACAGAACTTCCTGTACTGTGGTACAAACAGAGTTGTGCCTTTAGAGGCTTTTACAAAACACTAATGGTGAGACAAGAACAATGTGATCAATGTTTCTGTGATCTGTATGTGAATAAATGTGTACATGTGTTTCTGTAGATACATACACAAAGGATGTGGCATAAGTCTCAAAAAGCTATTTGTATGTCGTTTATCAGGATCACAAGTGTTATGGGTTGATTGTGATCCTGATAAAGATTCTAATATTTTATCTAACATCAGAATGAATGCTTTATCTGATGTAAGGAAAAAGATTTTCTCTGTTTACTAATAAAATAAGAGCTTCATCCAACATGTCAAATGTGAGATGAAATTTGTTGAAGCTGTAACTGAAAAGGTTTAAATTATTGCTAGTAACACCAGCATTTCATATCTCCCTTGTATACCTCTTCATGGTCACACTGCTTCATTGCTCCACAATGTTACTGAGGTTTTGTTTTGGCCTTCAGAAATAAATACAGACATTATGAGTGATGTGAATGTGATCCACACACACACATTTGCATACATGCAGTAGGTGAACAGAGAAGAGATTAAAGGAAAGTTTTTTTTTTTAAATAGTAAATTGAATGTATGAAAAATGAATGACATAGACAGTCCTTACCCAAAATGATTTTTTGTGCTTTGGTATTGGTATGAATTTGATTGGCTAATAAATATAGTAAATAAATAAACTTGTACTAACTAAATAAATGTAGTTAATACATAACTTTGAACACTAGAAAAACAGTGGAAGTGAAGTGGAATCTGGGTAAAAGAAAGTACACCCTCCTTCAATTCTATGTTTTTATTTATCAGGGCCTAAATAACAATTGTGTGGTCCTCACCAACTTCTATAAACAAACAAATAACCTCAGATGACAACAAAAATACACAACAGATTTCAATACTGTCAAGCATGTTGGTGCAGGGGTGATGATTTGGGCTTGCTTTGCAGCCACAGGACCTGGAAAACCTGCAATCATTGAGACAACGATGAGCTCCACGTTATACCAGAATATTCTTTAGACAAACGTAAGGCCATCTGATGCTGTGGCAGGATCTTAAGAGAGCTGTGCATAACCGAACACGCTCAAACATCAATGAACTGAAGCAATGTTGTGAAGAAGAATAGGCTAAAATTTCTCCAAAATGATGTGAGATTACCATCCACAGTCCAACAAACAAGCAGAGAGAGCAAATCAGGAAATCAGAAGGTTTCTTAAAACTTGCTGTGGGGACAGCTTTGCCTGTTTTTTGGTTTCTGATATTGATTGATATTTTGGATTTGTTTGCCTGTTGAATAAAGTCTTTATCTGGATCTGCATCTGTCTCTGCTGCCTGACACTTTTCTACTTTAATGAGCTAAGGGACGATGTTTATTGACACAGATATTTTTGGAGCTTAAAACTCTCAAGGCTCGCTGATGTAAGAGATCTGTGGTATATTTAAATAGTGATATTTATCACCCAGAGACATAAGAAGGGTGTCAGTGCTTCAGGTCTTAAGCTCACTACACTGTAGGTGGTTTCTATATTTGCAGTAGTTACAATGTAATACTTGTTTTCCATATTTGTTATTCTTTACATTATTTGCTATTAAAGTACTATATATAGTGTGAAACAAGACCTTCTATCTGTTTTCCATCAGTAATTAATGGACTGTAGATCAATAATTTATTCATTTGTTTGTTTGTTTAATATTTTATCATTTTGTACAACTAAAAATCTAAGTAAGAGTGTTATTCATCTGAAGGCCTAACTGATTTACACTCCAAGTGTCATTTTATAATGTGTCCATTTTTTATGTCTCTGGTAGAAGCTTGTTTAGTATTCCTCTTGCCTTTACTTAATTATTATTAAGATGTTTGTTTTATGTGTGGCACTAGTAGTGAATAATCCACAAGAAACTCCAAATACAGTGTGGAAAAAAAATTGACTGGCAGTATGTAGTGTAATTAACCAAAATTACAATGTCATTTAATGGTTGTTTACACGGTTTAATTTCACAGATTGGTGTTGGTTTTATTTATTATTGGTGCTGGTTTATTTAATGCTCTATAACACGCAGGTACTGATAATTAAGGTTGTTTCATATTTGGGCATTTAGTATTTCATAAGAGGTTTCCAAAAGAGGTATATGACTTCAATGTTGTGGGTTTAATCTCGTGATCAATAACTTAAATATTAACTACGTATAATGTCAACTGATAATGCTGTTAAATATACAAAATGTAAAGAATCTGCATTTTAAAAAAAGTGGATGAAATTCTCAGGAATAAAAAGCACAAATGACTCCAGGAATTATAGTGGTACACATTTCTAGACATTCTAGAGTTCTGTGTATTTGGATTGTACTAATTGAAACTAGTAAATTGACGCGAAAGTAGATCTGATTTAAAGCAAATGGCTAATCCTATAGTTTACAAACACTCATTGTTTTCTCTCCTGGTAGTCAGGAGCCTCACTTCCTTAGCAACGACTCTGTCGCTATGTGATAGGAGCGAGTGATGATCACGTGAGTCGTCGGCGCCACCTGGTGGCTAAACAATGACTTACACCAGCGTGTCCAAACTATTGAAACTAATCTGTACTGTGATCAGTGGGAGAGTTTGTGATTTTTTTTTGTAGAAAGTTGTCACTTTTTATTTCACGTAAAATGATTTTATATGTGAAAAGGTTTCTGACTGCAAAACATGTGAAAGAAACCACGTGCTGTAAGAACTTCTCGCTTTCTTTCTGCAGGACTACTGATGGCCAACATGTCTGGCCCTTTGACTGTTGTTGAGATGCAGACCATCAGACTGGCTTATACAGGCGAGAGGATCTTTAAGATGTTCTTGGTGCTGTCCACGTACTCCCTCTTCATTTATGTTAACATTGTGATGCTGTTTACACTGCGCACCAAGGCCATCTTCCGTGAGACACCACGCTACATTCTCTTTACTCACATGCTCCTGAACGACACCATTCACCTGGTGATGTCCCTGGTGCTCTATGTGCTTGGGGCCTTCTACCTGCTGGTGGTGCGTGCTGCCTGTGCCATGATTGTGCTGTTGTCTTCATCGACGTTCGTCAATGCACCACTCAATCTGGCTGTCATGTCCCTGGAGAGGTACACGGCCATCTGCTTCCCTTTGCGGCACAGCGAGTTGGCTACGCCGGCGCGAGCGAGTGCAGCTGTGGCTCTGGTGTGGGTTTTGGGCATCACCGATGTGCTAACTGATGTGTGTGCTCTCTTCCTCCTCGCAGAGCCTTCGTTCTACTTGTCTCCTACACTGTGTACCATCGAGCAGCTTCAGGTGGCACCCTGGCAGCAGGGCAGGAGTGTGACATTCAAAGTGCTGCTCTTTGTCATGGTGGCCGTCATGCTGCTCTACACGTATGTGGCCATCCTGCGGCAGGCGCGTGCCGCCTCCTCTGACTCCTCTTCTGCCCGCAAGGCCTTGCGCACTGTGGTACTGCATGCGCTGCAGCTCGGCCTCTCGCTCATGTCCTTCATCTATACATTTATAGAGTTACTGCTGGGAAGCCTGCCACTCGCTGTATACACACAGCTACGCTTCCTCAACTTCTTCGTAGTGCTGATCCTGCCACGCTGCCTCAGCTCACTCATCTATGGCCTGAGGGACGAGACCTTCAGGCCACTGTTCAAGCAGAACTTCCTGTACTGTGGTACAAATAAAGTTGCGCCTCTACAGTAGTGCCTCTGCGCCTCTACAAAACACTGACGAGACAATAACAATGTGATCAATCAATGTTTCCGTTATCTGTATGTGAATAAATGCGTACATGTATTTCTGTGGATACGTACACAAAAGATGTGGTATGTTAAGTCTGACAAAACCACTGTATGGAGTTTATCAGGCTCACAATTATTATGGGGTGTTTGTGATCCTGATAAACTAAAGGTTCTATTGATTTTATTTAACATGCTGTATCTTATGTAAGGAAAAACAATTTTCTCTGTGTACTACTAAAATAAGCAACAGGGAAAATGTGACATTTGGTAAAGACATGTTAAAGCTGTCACTGAAAATGTTAACATTATTGCTCATAACACCAGCATTTCATATCTCCCTTGTCTACTTCTTCATAATATCACATCTTTATTGCTTCACAATGTTGTTACTGAGATTTTGTTCTGGCCTTCAAAAATAAATACAAACACTGTGAGTGAAGTGGATGTGGGGGGTATTCCAAAAAGCGGGTTTAGGGACTAACCCAGACGGAGTTCATAAAAATCTGGGATTTTTCATTCCAGAAACTGAGATCAGAGTAAGTGAGAGTCAGTTACTATGACAACTCAAACTCTGAAGATAACCTGCGTTCTGACAGGTTTACTTAACCCTAACCTGGGGTTATGCCCACAGCATTCATGCAAACATGGCATGTCCTTTCCTCAGAGGATCCAGTGGACAGTGAGGCTGGACATTCAGTTACTTCCAGATTAATCTCTTTGTGAATATTACTCTTTCTCACTGCGGTCAATTATTTAAACAACATTTTCAGGCGCACATTTTAAATATTACATATCATACAAATATTTCAAATATTACATGCATCGGCCTCTGTTTTTTTTTTTTACTCTGGAAGTTTTCTGTATAATGTAGCAGACGCTGAACATATTGGCAAGGCAACTGTATGTCGGCCTGTCTGAAAAGTATGCCTAACACTAAAATGCTTTGTACATATTTTTGTAGTGTTCCCTAGGCACAAACCTGTAATGTCCATCAAAAAATCATTCCACAGAATCGCAAGTTTGTCTTTATTCATGAAGAATAAAAAAGAAAATGCGAAAACAATAGGCAGTAAGCATGCCATTTCATGTTTCAGGATTTCCCAGGGTCATTGGTTGGATTGATGGAGCCCACATTTCCTCTACATCACCTTCAGAAAATGAAGGAGATTATGCCAATAGTAAAATCCAGTTAAAATAATCATCTAATGATGTACTGCAACTCACTGTTCTCCTCCTCCATCAAGATAATATATGATGCTACCCATATAATCACAAACATTGAAGCCAAATGGCCAGGCTCTGTCCATGAATCGCAGATTTTCTGGAGTCTACACTATACAAAATATTTGAACAGGGTAGGCCTATGGCACTTTTGATAGGACTATGGTTCACATTCTTGTGTAAGGTTAAATTTTAAATTGCACTGCACCTTCCTATGTGATTACAGGACAATTTGACAGTCTCCTGCTTACAGACAGAGGGTACACCCTGCAAAAGTTTAATTTCAGTTTGTTTTCATGACTTCATTATTTCCTGGAAATAAAAATAACAAAAGGAAAATGGCAATGCTTTTATTTCCTTGTCATTATTCATAAGTAAAATAACAACCATTTTTAGGCATCCACAGCACCTACCCAACTTTAACTTATACCCAAGTAACTCAATTTCTGGCCTTGTCTTCTTGACTTGGAGCTTGATATGGTCCATCTCTAGATCACACTTTTCATTCTGTTTCTCCAGTCAGACCTTGTACATCTCCTTTACAGGCAGCTTGAATGAGACAAGAATAGCATTTCGTGCTCTAAAATACGTTTAGGTTATTTCATAAATTTGTTGAGACACATGGTCTTAGGGTAACTATGAATGAGAATGAACTATGAACTGAAATTAAATCTTATATCTGGATTTCTGTAAAACTGCTTTGAGACAATGTCCATTGTTAAAAATGCTATACAAATAAAATTGAATTGAATTGAAATGAATATGTCCTTACTGTTCCAAGCTAATCTTTGGAGGTGATTTTTATGGTATTGCTATGAATGTGATTCATTAATAAATATAGATAATAAATAAACTTGTACTAACTAAATAAATGTAGTTAATAAATAACTTGTGATTGAAGTGGAATCTCGGTAAAAGGAAAACATATTTGAGTCATGATTTTTGAGATTAGTAATGAGTACTTGGGAGTAAAATTATAATCAGCATAAAAAAGTATTAATTTTCAATTATACTAATAATTATAAAGTACTAACCCTTAAACTGCTACTTATATTTTGTAACAAAGTACCTAAGATCTTTTTTTTTTTACATTTGTTGCTCACCATCCAATCAACATTTAAGCAGCACTTTAGATGATGTTAATTTGCATTTTTAATCCAACGGCTTTGAGAAAATGTATCCTTGGTGTTAGACAGAATTACATCATGATGAGGTTTTAATTTAATTTTTTAATTTTTTAATAATTCTCTCCTGCAGTCAAGAAGGCACCTCAGTTGATAAAGGCCACATTTTTAGTAACAGAAACCTCTGAGACAACACTGACAAAAACTCGAGAATAATAATTACATAATCAAGTAGACATATGAACCAAAGGAGAGAATTTCAGGATGAAATATGCCACTGGACTTCTCAGCATATTTTATTTAGTAAACCATTTTCACCTCAAATATATTTTTCTTACAACCCCTCATAGCTGTCTCTACAGTCCTGAGAGTCTGCTCTGGGGAATTGGTAAATTACATTAATTAGCTAGTTAAATATGTTTTTCCAGTGAGGATATGATTAATCTAATTTCCTCTCAGAAAAGGGGCAGATCTAAGACCTTTAGGGGTGCTCGGTCTCTAATGCTTGTGACCTGCGGCCTGTGGCCTTCTCTACAGGACCTGCCGGGGCCCTGGTCCAGCTCTGGGACTCCGTGGGACCCTGGGGAGAAGGGGAAAAAGAAAAAATGAGGTTAGAGCAAGACTGGGATTGCGTTGCGCTCGCAGACGCTGCCATCGTGCCAGTCAGCCCTCTCTAGCAGCGCTTGTGATGGAAAGGTGCGTCTGGAAGGAGGGGCTGCTGAACATTGTGGAGCTGTAGGCAGCAGCAGTCTCTTCTTCCGTGTTGTCGGGGTAGGAGGAGTCCTGGAGGAGGGCTCGTTAGAAGGCTACAGCCAGCTTGTCAGGTTGGTGGCACTGGTCTCACTCCGACGTTCCAGCCAGCAGCTCATGGACGCGTTGGTGTAAGTCATTGTTTAGCCACCAGGTGGCGCCGACGACTCACGTGATCATCACTCGCTCCTATCACATAGCGACAGAGTCGTTGCTAAGGAAGTGCGGCTCCTGACTACCAGGAGAGAAAACAATGAGTGTTTGTAAACTATAGGATTAGCCGTTTGCTTTAAATCAGATCTATTTTCGCGTCAGTTTACTAGTTAATGAACGGACTTGGGTATGTGTGAATTATGATTTCTTTCACGGCATGCAGAGACGCTAACGTTAGCGGATGACTACTTAGCTGACTAGCTAGCAGACGTAACTAGCCAGATTATCAAGTGTAGAGCAAATAGGTGACTATCTGTGTTGCCTAACTAGTTGTTTGTATTTGCCGTTTTCAGTCATTTTAGTGGAATAACAGACAGAGACCTTATCCGTTAATGGTTTTATTCACACTGAAGTTGTTAGTTAATGCTGAAAAAACTGACCTCTAAGCTAGTGCTTGTTCCTTTAAGAGCTGGGGTAGTATATATTTACACACAGTTATAAAGCTTGTGCTGTAATGTTTCAACTCTTCAACTTTGCTTAACATTGTGTAAACAACCATGACAAACCCAAAACATAAAGCTCCCAGAGATACCATTAGATGGAAGGGACGTTGTTAATAAATATGGATGAGATGTAGCTAGGTTTAACTTTCAGAAGTTCTGCCAGTAGTGCCAGCTACAAATAAAAAATCACAGCTTTATATGTTATATTATATTTATATTTATATTTATATCAATGCCCTTGTTCTAATATGGATCATTTCTATGGTAAGAGCTCATACACAGGGACTTGTATGACAGACATTCCACGTAATATAACACTAATAATTAAAAAACTTAAAAAAAACAAACAAAAAAAAAAAAAACCAAAACAAAACATCATTCTTGATATGGTCAAGTTTTCTGTAAGGATATGTTTACTTAACAGTTATGGAAGGAGTCTCCAGTGTCAGCACTTTGTAACAGTTCGAGGTAAAGCTGTAAACAGAAATGTGAAAACAGGAGCTTGTGAAATTGATAATGTTGCAAGAATGGTCCACAACATTAACCATAACTATAAATGTACTCCAAATTACAACACATTCTTTAATAAATAGATAAATAAATTAATATGCTGGTTGTGGTATAATAAAAAATTGCTGTGGTACAACAATAATAATAAAAAAAGGACGTGCTCTTATTGGAAATAATCATCTTTGTTGATTATTTTCTTATAAACGCATACCCCAAGTGTTTTATTCCTTACTTATTGTTTACATTCATCATGTCCTGATATCTTTTCATTTTATAGAGAAAGGTTGAAAAAGAAGGGCTTTGCATAGTAACAGGTTCAGCCAGTAATTTAACATGCTTGGTTGTATCTGATAAAATGGTGACTGGTGTCTCCAGAAATGCTTCTAATGCTGCAATTCTGATAATTCTACAGAGCAAAGCACATCGTATGGCAGAGCTGCATATCATCGGGCAGATCATTGGGGCCAATGGTTTCCCTCAGAGCAGTCTGTTCTGCAAGTGGGGCATTCAAACAGGTGCCTTATGTTATCATATTGTAAAATTCTGATTTCTTTTGCTCTGTGGACAATCTTGATATTCATATCGTTTATACCAGGAGGAGCATGGAGACTTCTGTCTGGTCTAAAGGAGGGACAGACACAAGTGGACATACCCCAGATAGGTGAAATGGCTTACTGGAGTCATCCTATTGATTTACATTACTCCACTAAAGGCCTTCAAGGTTTGTTAACATCCTGATTCTGTAAACTTAGCTGGTGTATTGTCAGACTGCCATCTGACTGGGTTTATAATTTTTTTCAGGTTGGCCAAAGCTTCATTTACAGGTCTGGCATCAGGACTCTTTTGGTAGATGTCAGCTGTATGGTTACGGCTACTGCCATGTGCCCTCCAGTCCCGGACAGCACCGGCTGCAGTGTGTGACATGGAGGCCAGTGGGCACCTGGCAGGAACAGCTGGCCCAGATGTTTGTTGGCGGGGGCCCTCAGCTTCGCTCTCCTGACCTCATTTACAGTGGAGCAGACAGATACAGGCTTCACACAGAGGCTATGGGCACAGTAGAACTGGAGCTGTGCATCATTCTGCGGCATTTTGAGCGATATGGCGTAGAGAGCTGAGAGACTCGAGGCTATGATATGCAGATAGCAACATCTAATGAGAGATATTTCAGAGGTGAACAAATCATAAATTCATTAGCTAGTCCACCGGGCAAGTAAAAGCTACTTCTGAAAAGATCATCTGTCATCCATGCACACTAATTAATCCACCTTGTAAAAAACATTCTACTGACAGCAGATCACACCTTGTCCGATGTGTATTGCAGCAAGCAGTGGGATTTGGAACGGTTAGCGTATGCTATAGTTACAGCATGGAGGTGCATTGGATCACTGTGAAGAGCATTACTTTTAAATATAACTACATATCAAATGAAATTTTGTGTTTAGTGAAAGTCTATAAACTACTATACCAAGTTAGTATAAACCTTTTTGAAAAGTAAGGAGTATTTTTTTTTCTTTTCTGTCCGCTGTGCAACTATGAATAAAAACGAATAGCCCGGACATGAAAGGTGCTTGTTCTGGGCATCTGGGCTACTGCTTTGTCCACCACAAAGTGCATTTTATTTACACTTATACTGGAGTTACTTGTAGTGAATTTGTGACTTTTTTCTATTCAGAGAAGATGGAAAGGTGTCAGCTGATCTCTGGCTTGTGAGACATCTGTGGATGCAGTGATAATTAATATGAACTGTATGTTTTGATCAATTTTGTACTCATTTTATACACAATTTTAATGTATTTTGTGTTGTATTTAAAATGAATTAAAGGTTTGATTGCTTAATCTTTCTTTTATATTTAGGGCCTGCATTTTCATTTTACATCTCAAGTGACATAGATCCTTCAAATACATATTCAGACACCTAATTATATGCACCCCTTGGCCATATACTTTGCAGATATACAGTACTGTGCAAAAGTCAGAGACCACTGTTTGGTTTTCAATCAAATGGCCATTCAATACTTATTTGTTAATTATTTGGTGGCAATCAATAAGGATGGGAAAATATACAGTACGTTAATTCTATTTTGAGTCAAACAGCAACACAGTACTTATTTATGCAGGCCAATATTAAAGTTTAATATTACAAATAAAATATTTACAGATTTCATACATTTTACTATTTAAGACCTTTGTATGATTTTTCCGTTAAATACATTTTCCCATCATTTTTGTTCATCATAGTTATAGCTCATAAATCATGCAAAAGTCTTCAACAGCAAAAACAGTATGCAATCTGCAAATATTCTATCTGTAATATTGAATATTATCGTAATTCGAAGTATAATTAACAGTAAGTACTGCATGACCTGATAGTACTTGTACCTGATTTGCTTGAAATGAAAAAAGGTGTGGCCTCTGACTTTTGCACTGTACAGTACAATTCAACCTCGTCTAGCAATGGAAAGGGACCACCACTGAGCAGATATTATTTGGCTGGTAGTTTATTCTCAAGATGCGTAGTTTTTTAAATAAATTAAAATTTGTAATTGTTGAGAAATTGCTGTGGTATAAGAGGAATGAAACACTTTTTTCAACTTTGTGTTGTAACACTAACTTCGTTTCATCACACTACCCCATCATTAGTTATTTTATTATTATTTTTCTATAACAGCACTCCCTATTGCATTTTATTCTTTATGTAACCTTCATGGAGTGGCTAATGGCACTCACGAAACTGCTGGAGAAACCGGTAATGTCTGATTATTTCTACAGAAATCCAGGGAATTGTCATCTACTGTAATGTATGCAGGGATCTGATATTTTGTTGATGACAGATAATTAGGGCCTGAGCTCTAAGTCACCCATTTGATGTGTTACAGATGTTTTAGTATGCTCATTTCCTGGGTGGAAAGTTTTTTCCTTTCTTAGGGTAAAAGAAAGCAGAAAAACAGTTGTGGTTTACCAAAGTTGTCTTGCATGGAACGTTATGCTCTTACAAATCATTTTTGTCTTCAGTGAGCTCTGACAAGCGAGAGCAGTTAGTAAGACAGAAAAACAGAACAATGTCAGATTGAAGATAGATGTGGAACCCTAACAAAGCGTTGGACACTCAGTGGAACAGGCTTAAAATAGGAACCACAGAAGCTTTTGCTGCATCAGCATTCTCACCTTTCTCAAGGGCAGGCTCATGAAACTGCTTCTAGATTGTGGATGGTTGTTGCTTGTGGCATATTGGCATAGTGTCCTGTTTACATCCAAGTTCCTTTCAGTTTTTTTGAACCAATGACTGATGAGGGGAAAAAAGAGCGAGAAGAGGAGGGAGAAAGGGAAGGACAGGGCTGATCTAAGCCCAGGGGATTATGTTAGTGAGTGTGCAGTCGGCATGGGGTTAGGTGTAAACTAGTTTATTTGCTTTGCTTTACCCAGGAGGGAATTTACTCCACTTGAAATTGCATCAGGGTTGCATCTGCCTTCTATAAACCTGGAAGCCAAATTTGCAGATAAGTTCATCAATTTGTTGAATGATTTTGTACTATTATACATCAGATTAAGTTTATCTTTTTAAATCATTTGATTTCTGCAAAGATGACTATAAACAAGCTTATACATATTTGAAGTGAGCTAAAAGTAAGGAAAAATTGTTGATTTTAATGTTGCATTTGAGGCCATCTGATTAATGGGTTAAATTCAATGGGGAAATTGCTTTGCAGTAAAGGAAGTTTTGTGTCCTTTATGTTAAGCTGTGCTGCTTCCTTTTCCTCTTTCACCCCTTAACTTGAGACTGAAGTGAGCATTATGAAACAAGGAAGCAACACCAAAAGGTCTAATAAGCTGTTCTATACACTTAACTATTAGCATTTTGGACTCATCAAAGCTGTTGAAATTGCCTCATGTGCTGTAAGTAATATGTTTTAAGAGAGTTTTGCTTCAATCTTTATTGTATTTAGTTTATTGTGTGGCAGCATGCTGCATTTCTGAGAGACTTCATTTTGAGAGCCGTGTGTTTGTTCGATTCAGCAATGCTGCCTGCCAGCAAGACAGATATGGGCAGCAATTTCACAGTGGTGTAGTGAGTCTGATTCTGACCGTGGAGTTTTGAATTCAAGCGACCAACCAATGGAAAACTTTTTTTGGAATCCTGAAATGGAACAAACATTAAACGTGTGTGCGCCTTAAACATTATTTTCTTTCTTGAACTTCCTGAGATTTCTTCAGAGTGTAAAAACGACACTCTCACAGCACCAGTGTGGATGATGAGGGCACAGAGTTTGCTGTTGGCACTGCTGTGCCTAATGGTATGTGTGGGCTACTGTGGCACCTTATCAACCTGCAAACCCCTGAACCTGGAGCTAGTGAAAAGGAAGCGCATCGAGGCCATCCGCGGACAGATCCTCAGCAAACTACAGCTGGCCAAAGAGCCAGAAGATGATGATGAAGGAAAGGGAGATGAGGTGCCTGCAGAGGTCCTGTCTGTCTACAACAGCACAGTGGAGTTGAGTGAGGAGCTAATGCAGAACACCGAGCATGTGGATTCTCCTGATGCAGAGGAGGAGGCGTACTATGCCAAGGAGGTTCATAAGTTTAACATGACTAGGGGTGAGTATTTTCAGGCTGCATGGTTATATCACCATTAGCATAAATACCTTGTTAATGATTCTGTCAAAATGCCAGAAAGGCACTACAGGAACAGATATACTTAAAATGATGATAATGATAGCATGCCATAACTAATAGCCAAACCTAAGGCTTGACCATTTCTTTTGAGGTTTCACAGTGGTTTAGCACAACCACAAACAGGAAGGAAGCGTGCTTAGTGGCTGCTAGGGAGTGACTCAGATCCCATTTTAAGAGACCTCTGGGCAACTTGCGTTCTCTATCTTTGAGCACGTGTCCATCTCTTAACTGTTATCTCTTAGAGCCAGGCTATGATTGTTCATTGTTTATACCTATACAAACATACTGACTTTCTACTTTAAACAGAACATTGTATTTAACCCATTTAATGCCAATGATTTCTTAGCTATTGTGAGTGCAAATTTTTTTACTCCTTTTTTTTACTCCTTTTATAGCCTAATTAATTTCCAAATTTTTTTCTCTTGGAAATTTTTGTTTTCTTATTAATTACAGTTATGATTTCTGGTTGAAATCTATTGTCTAATGTTGATCAGCTGGTCAGTTAGATTAAGTTAAAACCATACAACAATTTACTTTTGTTTTCTTTGTTTACCAACGAGCGACATTGAAGACAGGACGCTTCCATGCACCTGTTTGCAGTTATATGTGATCTAGAATATCTCATACCTTAAACTCATATGTCAAACTCTACACTCTTACAAAATGTAGAACCCTTAAGGGTTATTTAGTTGTCCCTATAGAGAAACCTCTAACATTTCTATGTAGAACAGAGTCTTTCTCTATCACAAAGGGTTCCATGTAGAACTATTTTAAGAGGCTGAGAACATTTAATTACCCAAAGAACCTTTAAAGAACCTTTTGAAGCATATCCAAAGTACAGAGTGCAGTTTAGCTAAATTTTAAATGTATGACAAGTTCTAATAATTTGGAAACTGTACTACACACTGGATAATTACGGGTTATTAGCTTCCAGAAAAAGGGCTCTCCTTGAAACCCTTTTCTGACAGGGAAACACTGTTGTAGGGTTCTACATAGGACATTTAAGGGTTCCCCAGAAGGACAACCAAAGAACCCTTAAGGTTAGACATTTTTTAAGAGTGCATGAAAGAAAACAGTTGGTAGCTGGCATTATCAACAGCAAGTTATACAGTATATTTACAATAAGCCACTGTGTTAAGCCAGTGTTCATAAATGTTACTGCTGGTACATTTATATCTCCTACACATAAATGTGGAAGTAGAAGTACAACAGGGTGGTGTGATGCAGTCTGATGTAAGTTATTGTTACCACCCTGAAGTTGATTATTTTCCAATAATAGAACATCTAGAGGTGTTTTCTACCTCTTATACCACAGCAATTTGCCAGGATTTATGATTATTTATTGAAGAATAACAGTTCCATTTACATAGTTGATAGTTGATATGTTTAGTGTTGTGGAATGTCCATGAAACAAGGCAGATCCTGTTTTCACTTATGTTATAGCAGCTATGCATAGTCACTCCCTCACCAGCCTCTTTTTTCTGTCTTGAAGTTAGTAAGACAAAAATGCAGCAAGTCATGTTACAGAGAAACTGCAGTGTAATCTCCTCTGTCCTGAAGACTTTGCCATGTCAGAAAACTTACAAAGTTACAAAAAGTTACAGCTTTACCTCTGTTACAAAACACAAACAGTGCAGACTCCTTCTATAAATAATAAATAAACATCTCCTTACAGAAAACCTCACCCTATCAACAAATACGCTTTTTTTTTTTTTTTTTTTTTTTTTTTAAATCTGTTTATGTGGATCGTCACCCTGCAAGTTGTTAGTATAGAAAAAGGTATTACAGCAGGCAGTATTGTCAGAGCTTCTGTTATAGAACATTAATCAACACCTTCTGGCCAATCATATTCAAGAATTCAACAGCACTGTGGTATAACACATAAACAATAGACCAAATATGGGAATTGTATTGTTACTGTAATTTACTCTTCAGTGACAAGTACATAAAATCTTTTAGAGTTTTACAGACCTGTCGGTCATTATTATCAACAACATTAACCACACTATTCTCAATAATACTGAACTAGAGGCATATTAATACTAAGAAAAGATGAACATCAGTTGACATTTTTAGAAGATTCATTTGCATGGTTGTTCACACAAATGAAACGCATTGCAGCAGAAACCACAGCTTGTTTGAGAGCTGAAGACATAGCTATTCAACTCTTAAGTACAAAACTTTATTTAAAAAAAAAAAATTTTTTTTTTAACTTAGTGCTTCCTAGTGCACGCTTTTTAAATAGTCTACTTTAAAAGATACATTGTATTGCATAATTATTATTATTTTTTAAA
Source organism: Pangasianodon gigas (assembly GCA_022758105.1). Lineage (NCBI taxonomy): Eukaryota > Metazoa > Chordata > Actinopteri > Siluriformes > Pangasiidae > Pangasianodon > Pangasianodon gigas. The sequence continues at coordinate 10,260,977 of CM040468.1, read as the reverse complement.
CATTTGACTAGAGTAACTTTCTATCAGAGCACCTCAGCTTCAGTTCAAATGAGTACTTTCGGTATTTCTCACCCCATTCCACTACTTTAAAAGTTAAGTGTGATGGGTAATATGGCAAGAATTCTTTTAATTAAGCAAGTTCATTTAGGGTCTTGATCTGGGGCATAATGGGGCGGCTAGTTTTAGGATGTGTAATTTAGACCATTAGACTAAGTTTGGCGTGCCTGGGTGTTGGTTTTCCGAACTGACAACACTGGAAACCACAGACAGCGTCGACCACTGCACACTTTCCTCTACCTATTTCCTTCACTTTCATGTAGTCTTTTATCTCGTCTATCATTATGTTTCTCTACAGTGAACCTACAGTGAAATGTTGTGTAGTCACAGAAGCACTTATTTGAAGGGGAAGATTGGTGTGTTGCTCTCTGGTGGTACAGTGTGGTTTGATGTGGACCATTTTCTCAGAGCCTTGGCCAGGGCGTAATTACTGTCAGATAGAGGGATAATTTTGCATCACACTGGCAGAAGTGGTGAGCTCCAGGCCTGCTGCCAAACCTTCAACCTCCCCCACCAACTTTGGCCTATTTCTAAAGTTCTGTCTGCATTTCTGAAAATAAAGTAACTTATAGAAATAATTCTTGCTTTTTTGTCTTAATATTTCACTGATGTGCATTTTGACTGAGAGTAAAAACTAGTTCCACCTTTTTTACTATAAAAAGGTGTTGAGAGTAAAAACTAGATCTATTTCTCTATAGCTTTCAGTTTTATTTCCTCTATGCACATTCTCTCTTACTGCTCTTTTTGTCTGCTTGTCTACCTGGATTGTAGACAAAAAAACCCCAAAGCTGAAGTGAAATAATTCTGAAATAATTTTATTCCCCTTTTGCCCTTCGTCATTCATGCAGTATAATATCTTCTTTCAGACAACACTGTAATATAAAATCTAGCAGATTGGGTGTTTGGTACCTTTGTGTAATGAATACAAGACATATAAGTGAAAAAGAGGTTGAGACTCATTAACAAATTATGGTCAGATCATATTAATAATAATTGCAATTTATATACCACCATGTTCACTCTTAATGGTACTTTATCATATTCAAGAAGTGATAGTGATGGGGAAACGTATGGCTGTCAAAGTTAAATGAAATTAAATCAAGGAAAGATTTTATATTACTGTGTTGTAAAATTTTTCAGTCTCACTGGTCAGAAGGAGTTGATTACTTTTCTACAAAAGAAGCTTGTTGTGGTATAAAAGGAAACAAAGACTAGTGGGAAGAAGAAAGGGAAAAGTGCTGGGAGAAAAGATATGCTAAGTAGACTTTTAAAATGAGATAAGGAAGTACAGTCACACAAGTCCTCGGGGATGGCATTCCATAGTTTGGGGAGTGTGGCATTAAAGGATCTGCCTCCCACTGATGTCAGTCTGGTCTACCAGCAAACCAGAATTGGCAGACATGTGAGTCAGACCAGTTTTTATTAATAATAAAGGGATAAAAAATGTATTGTTATTTAACAAAGAAAAAAAACAGATGGTGAAGTTTTCTGTGTGGAGATGTTAATAGTTATGAAAGGAGTCTGCAGTGTCAATACTTTGATTAGAATAGGAAAGTAAACACATTAATTTTTTTTGTCTTTTATAGTTACGGATAAAATGGTGATGCTGTTTAACGTCACTGCAATGAAAGACGTTTTGGGCTTAGACCGTATGGTTTCCCAGGCGGAGCTCCGTCTTCTCATCAGGGACCCTAGAATAGCTCCTGGCAGTGTGCAGAGGTTAGAGCTTTATCACGGGGCTGGGGATAAGGCTCAGTACCTGAATTCACGTTTAATCACCAATGAGTTGAACAGCAAATGGATATCCTTTGACGTGACACAGACTGTGAAAACCTGGCTGCAAAATCCTGGTGAGTTTATTTACAGTATCAGTTCATAACTCAGGACTACAGGAGCAATAATGTAATGAAGTGCAAGCTGTTATTTTTAAAGTATACCATGCATTACTGATTAATTGTGCTGTGTGTCCACAGAGGAAGAAAAAGAATTAGAGGTGAAGTTAAATTGTGGATGTGGGGAGAACGGCAATAAGATGCCCTTCCAAATTTCAGGTTTGTAATATGAAGAGCAAGTTCAGCCCAATGAGTACATTAAGTGTGTGTTTTTAAATCCTGTATTGACTGATGCACATTCAGGCATACCCAGTGAGAGAGGAGACACAGCAGTTCTACAAGCCAAAATGACAAAGCCACACATTCTGGTAATGTCACTTCCTGCAGACCGTGTCCGTCATCTCAGCTCGCGGAGGAAACGCCAAGCTACAGGAGATGCAGTTTGTTCTGAGTTCAGCACTTTTAAAGAATTTATGCTATTCAATAATATCCAAAAAATATTTCATGCTTGATGCTTCCTTTGTCTTGTAGTGTTTTTTGCCATGTGCTCTTTCCCCATTTCTCTCCATTTCAGTGTCCTCACTGTCTCTTCATTGTGTTTTATCCAGGCAGTCAGACGTTTGCTGTGTGAGAAGACTTTATATAGACTTCCGTAAAGACCTGGGTTGGAAATGGATACATGAACCCTCTGGCTATTATGCAAACTACTGTATTGGCTCCTGTTCCTTTGTCTGGAACACGGAAAATAAGTACTCACAGGTAACATGCATAGCTGAACAAATGTGAGATATTTTATGCTTTATTTTTATGCCTTTTCTTAAGAAGTAGACATACATACCATAACTCAAGGAATTATAACACATTGTAACGAAGTGCTGTTGAATTCTGGACTCTGTCTGGTCAGAAGGTGTTGATAACCTGTCAGACTGTTGCTGTGGTATAAGAGGAATAAAACACTTCCAAATCTGCCTTTCAGGTTTTCAGGTCACTTCAGAACATAGATTTGATACCAATAATCATACACAATAGATGTGATTACTTTAATAAGGCTATAAGGGCTATAAGTAAGAAATAAAACACAATAGGGCATGATGTTGTAGGGAAAAAAAAATTAAAATCTTGGGGTGATAACAATAAATAAACTTTGTGTTGCCCCACATCACACTATCCCATGTCTATGCCTGCATGTAAACAACAAGCATTTCACATTTCAGTCCCAGTTTAAGTTTACTGTTTCCAGCCAGGCTGGCCATTTTTCTTGTAACTGAGCATACCATAATCTCAGAGTATATGTTATTTCACCATAGAGTCAATTCCTCTAATTATAACCATTCAGTATACTGTAGGTTGGTGAATCTTTTTTGAGCCATTTCATAGTTATTCCTTTTTTGACTGCCACAAGGAGCATCTAAAGCAGATATTTCTGTTTGCTGCTTTGCAATTTTTGTGGGCCGGCCCTGAGAACAACAAAATTGAGGTCTTTGTGGTTTTCTATCTAGTAATTCTTTAGCTACTAGTAGCTACTACTTCTTTCCAGATATTGTAAGATTAGGCCACTACTATTTTCTCAAACAAACATGTAAGAATTGCACAGTGTATTTCACCAACCCCTGCTCTAGTTTACCAATAAGAACATGCATGGAACTGTTTACAAAAAAAAAAAAAGCATTTATATAAACAGGTGCTGGCGCTGTATAAACATCACAATCCTGGAGCATCAGCCCAACCCTGCTGTGTGCCGCAGGTCCTGGATCCTTTACCCATCCTGTACTATGTGGGGAGGCAACATAAGGCCAGTATAATAACATTATGCACTACAGTACAGCAGGGAAATCTTCACCTACTTGCAAAGAAATGTAAATTAATCTGTCTGGTACAATTTGGATCTTCCACAGGTAGAACAACTGTCAAATATGATCGTCAAGACCTGCAAATGTAGCTGAATGACATGTGTGGTCTTCAGAGTCTCTCGTTGAGAGGAAAGAAAAGAAGACGAAAATATATTGAGAGGAAGAAGAAGGGTGTGAACGGAGGGATAGTTTGTACAGTTATTGGCTTTGGACATTTTGTGTTTTCAGTTTTTTCTTACTGAAGGTTTCACCCCTTAAACTCCCAGGCTCAATCAGTGGGTCCTCACTTACATTCCTCCTTTCTTGTACCTACATACCTTACCTATTAATGATAAAATTAATATAAAAAATATTCTTTACAGTCAATAATTCAATAATAAGATGGGACTTTAAGGGGTAAAATTCCTTCTAATTTTCCCTGGTACATTACAGACTTTCATTGTTAAATGTGGCAAACAAATGGTTGCGCCTTGTTGAACTTGAACGGTTGGTTGCGTTTTTTAATGTGGCCTTATACAGTTAGTGTTGGGCTGTAGTGGAATACAAGTAACAGCGGTACATATTTAGGATAAAACAATCAAATGTTTGTATTCATGCCATCATAGGTTTTTGAAAATGCAGTATTCAGAATACACTTATATTAATTATTGTGTTTAACAGGTTTGTAATGCATGTGCACACTTTCTCATTTGCACATGGTTAGTCAGAGTCTAGTATACTTTAAAATTTTAACCTGCTTTGGCATAATTTATTAAACATTATAACATCTTTGCAGAAAGAAAGCCAAGGCAAGATTAAAAAACATTGCCACTAGTTGTGAAAATGTATTATTAATTATTTAATTTTAAAACATGTTCTTGGCAGCTGCAGAGCATTTTTAAAATAAATATCCCATAGTGTAAAATTGGCAACTCTGGCAACCCTGTTACTAAGTGCCCTGTCTGCTGCTCCTGCTCAATGGAAATATTCATAGAGTGAGCATGGGGCAGTGTGAGTCTTGGCACAATGGCCTCTATCAGTGCCTGTTGCAGTTCTCATTTTTGACCACTAGGTCCCATAATAACACTATGGAGCTAAGTGGGGCAGTGAACACCTTCCCCATGATTGTGCAACATCTAGAACGGTGACCAAATAAATAGTACACTTATATCTGTCAAATAGAAACATTTAAAAAAAAAATTGTTAGTAAATAGTAATTCAGTGTAATTAAAAATGCATTAAAAATGGACTGTGAATGAGGAAACATTTGTTGAAAGGTTGTTGTATATTGTGCCTTTATGGATGAGCTGCCATTGTCTCTCTGACAATACATGATAATACATGATAATGCAATCCCTAATACTTCCACATATCCTGGTGTTCATCAGGATTGAAAAGCACTGTAAATGCATGCTTGATTTGTGCAAAACTAAGAACTAATCCTATACATGTAGGAGATTTTTGCTTTAACAGCTCTGTATTTAGCTATAACTACTGCAATCTTACCAAACAGGTCCATGGGGAACCCTAACCAGTCCACATTTTTTTCCTTCCCAGCTTCTGGCACAGCTGTATTCGGTGTTCATAACTGTGTGGTGGACTAGAAAGTCTTCACATGGTCACATTTTGCCAGTTTGTACTATATATAGTTCTGAAAACATCAGACTTTCTTGAACAGAAATTTGTGTCTTATTCACCTGTATATCTATTACAAGTAGTTATAGCATTTTAAAGGTGCTTTGTGGACAGTTTGATAGGCAGTATCTGATCACAAAGTGAATTGATCAGGCTTATGTCTGTTTCATTACAGCACATACAGCATGTAGCTATGCAACAACTTGATCAAAGCCTGACATTGATTGTGTGATGAAGTCACACTCAGCTAGCAAGACATCTTTATACCGAGCATGTTTGCTAAACTGGCTCCTTACACAGCAAGGTCTTTGCAGACAGATCTCAAGGCAAGGTTAGAAAATAGCCTAAATATAATTCCACACTGTTTTTGTTAAAATATTTGTATGTTTTCTTCATGTTGGGCTGTTTTCCAGAATTCAGGTTTTCCCAGACTGACACACAATTGCTTGGTTTAGCTAGGGGTTGTGGAATTTAATTCTAAGAACTAAGAACACAGTTAATTTTAGTTGTCTAAGCAATTTGTCTTAGTCTTCAAACAGTTGATGAGATGCATCCAGTTTGGCTCCTGATGGGTTGTAAACCTGCAGCCTCACCATCATTTAAGATTGGGTGCATTGGAAGCTGGGAGAGGTGAAATGTGAGCCACGAGGGATCTCTGAAGATCACTGTGGGGAAACAGGGATAGCATTTCTGTCTTTGCTTACATGTATGAATTTTAGATTTTAAGGAATACATGTTATGCTTCATGTCTGACTTACCTTGAAATTTAGTTGTATTGCTTATTGTTGAAACCTTCTGCTTGGGACAGTGCTCTCAGACGTTTTCTGTAAAAGACAAAACTATACCACATGCAATGTGAATATTAATAAAGCTTTAAACAAACCCATACTTAAGCCTATTGTTATCAGCTGACTATTGTTATCCACTGTTAAATGTACTGTTGGGAGACACTCTCATAGAGAAGCACAAGTGTACAATATTATATTCCACAAGCCCATCTCTACATCTGTTCCAGGTGTTCAGGAAACAAGATATCCTGTCAACAAGTTTTATTGTGATTATAGACTCAGCAAACATACGCACAGCGTGATCCTGTTGACACATCAGTCATCTGCAGGACCATAATATTCAGCTTAGATGTTATATTTGTGTTGGTTTAAAGCTTTTAGTGCTGATCTCAAGACAGATGTTTAATATTTAAATGAAGAGAGATGCTAAAATGTGTGTAACAGCAATATAGTCATACACTAGCCCGAGTGTATTAAAACAAAAACAAAATCCAACCAATCCTAAAATCACGTTCTTGCAACTTTGAATGATGCAAGAAAACTAAGTGTGCTTTCACACTTGTTTTTTTTTAAACTGAAGAATCACTGGCCTGAGCATCTTTCTTGCTGAAAATAGCAGCTCAAGCAATGTGTCCACTGTAAGCATGACAATGCTCTTACTAATCCTAGCTAGTATCAGCTAACTTACTAGCCTAGCTATGTATAATTCATTCATTCATCTTCAGTATCCACTTTATCCTGGTCAGGGTCAAGTTGGATCTAGAGCCTTGGTATCACTGGTCACGGGCACAGGCACAAGGCCCTGGATAGAAAGCCAGTTCATCACAGGGTACCATGCACACATACTTTCACACCTACTGGCCATTTAGTGTAGCCTATCTGCCTACCAACATGTTTTTGGGAGGTGGGAGGAAACCAGAGACCACAGACAGTAACCCAAGCTCAGGATCAAACCAGGGACCATGGAACTGTGAGGCAGTAACAATACCAGCTGTACCACTGTGCCACCCTAATGTGTAATTAATTGCAAAGTTGTACCTGCAATTTTTTTTTTTACCTGAAGCAAACTCAGTATATTAGTAAGACTACGTTATATTCATACACATCATACACTTTATTTCTTAACAGGTTTTGCATGTCACTCATTTTCATAGTTTTTCTGTGACTACCACCAGCATGGCTAGAAAAAGACTTAAGTAGTGCCTTCGAAGTGCCTTAAAGAGAGGCTCGGTCAACCCTGAGACCTGTGGTCTCCATACAATACAGGAACAAACTCCCTCATAAAGAACACAACTTTTGTTCTGAATGTTGTACAGCAGGCTAAATAAGATAATAAAAAATGTGACTAGTTGAGCTACTTTACAAGATCATTTGATCCTGATAATACCCTTGAAACACCTTTACTTTTTTTTTAATCAGTACCATTTTGTTTCCCATGGAAAATACACTATATGGCCAAAAGTCTGTGGACACCTGACCATAACATTTATACAGCATGTGCTTGTTGAACATCCCATTCCATATTTAGTCCCAATTTGCTGTTATCCTCCACTCCTCTGGGAAGGCTTTCCACTACGTTTTGGAGCATGGCTGTGGGGATTTGCCCATTGAGCCACAAGAGCATTAATGAGGTCAGATACTGATGTTGGGCAAGGAGGCCTGGGGGGCAGTCACCGTTCCAGTTCATCTTAAAGGTGTTCAGTGGGGTTGAGGTCAGGGCTCTGTACAGGCCACTCGAGTTCTACCACTCCAACTTTGGCAAAACATGTCTTCATGTGATAATGACAATGTACACAGGGGCATTGTCATGCTGGAACAGGTTTGTGCCCCTTAGTTCCAGTGAAGGGAAATTGTAATGTTATAGCCTACAAAGACATTCTATACAATTGTGTGCTTCCAAATTTGTGGCACAAGTTTGGGGAAGAACCACATATGGGTGTGATGGTCAGATGTCCACAAACTTTTGGCTATATAGTGTAGTTCCACAAGGTATGACACTGTGATGCTGCCCTCTAGTGCACATTTAATGTTGTGGAACATCCACAAAATAAGTTACTTCCTGTTATCACTTAAGGTATAGCAAATATAAACATTCCCTGACCAGCCTTGAAGTTAATAAGACAAAAATGATACAGACTAACCACAAAACTCCTCTGTTCTGAAGACGTTCCCATGGAGGAAAACAAAGTTACGGATTTTTCACATTTTATTTCGCAAAGTGCTGCTCTTAAATGGGCTATTTAAGAAACTTTCAAAGAAGTTTACCTTCTCTGAAACAGATGCCACACCATGCCATTTCCCCCTGCCACTTGTATGCTGTAATCAGAATAAAAAAATAACATAAAATGTATTGTTTGTGTTTCTACTACCACTGGAACATGCTATCAAGAGTGGAGATTGGACTCATCCAAGTGTTGAAGAACAGAACTGCAGTTTGTTGAGGAATGCGTGGTACAACGCTAAAACAAAGTAATTTTTAACTGTAATAAAAACACTTAAAATTATGGTATATATGTGTACTGTACATGTTACCTTTAATTAGTGAAGGTCCGGTTTCCCTTTTATCAGCCGAAATCTGAAGGTTTTCACTGTTTTGTGTATGAATGAGTGAAAATATGTAATAAATCAGATGAGGCAGTGGGCCATTCTGGCTATTTCATCTGTTCAAATCCTCACTTGAATAAAATTATTATAAATATCAACCTAAGATTCATCTGACAAATTATTATTATGGTTCTCCTGATAGATTTAAAAGAAGTCTTAGCTAAAACGATTGGTGTGATTTGTAGTTTTCTTCGGAAAGAATATTTTGTACTAATTTCATTGGTAAGATATTTACTGAGATTTAAAATCGTGAGCCCACACAGCCTATAGGAAATATTATTTTTGAATCGATAGACCTGTGATAGCCTTTTTGTTGTGTTGTGTTTATGCTAAGTCTATAGGTTATTGACTATAGGCAAAGTTCCTGAAATGTCTGGTTTTTTTTTTTGTCTGCTGTAGCTGTGGCAACACATTTGTGCGTGTGTGTTAGAGTAAACACCTGGCATTTGTGATGACAGTGCTATGTATCGTGATCTGAAGTGAATTAGGCCACAAGTAGTCTTACTGAACTGGCAAAAGAACAAGCCTCTTGAGTTATAGCTTTTCAACTCATCGACCACTTTCTGCAATAATTCAAATTCTTTTGAGTGACTGCTGGCATTTGAGTTTTCTTCTCAAACCTCTGCCTACCCTGTTTTACCCAGGACCCACCCACTGTTCAATTTCTGGCCTTGCCACTGTTTTTAAAGTGATAACTCATAGCAGTGTATCCTAATGTCAAAATATGTAAAGATTGGCAGGCCTAAATATTATGTGAAGCATAGTTCCTGTGATCTGTGAATGAGTACATTAATATAAACTTGGGATTTGCTGTGACAATATTGTCAGAGCTGCTGTTATACAAAATTAACACCTTCTAACCAAGCTGATTTGGGAATTGAACAGAGCTGTGGTATAAAATATTACAAAATATTATAGTCACCCAGTCAGTTTTTTCTTGTTTATACTGTTGTATTATACTACTTACATGTGCCAGAAGATGCTTGGCCTTTCTGGCAATGGCAGATTTGTGGCAAATTTTGCAGTCACACCTTAAAACCACAGTGTAACAATTGTCTGTTGTCAGTTTATTATTGCTTTTATGGAACTGCTTTATGAAGAGATAAAAAAATACATAATCTCTGAATTCCTGCAAGTCATCATCTGACTCGTTTAGCCTGTTCTTGGGCAGGTAGTAGCCTACAAAAACATTAGTTACTAGTTGTTATTTGCTCATGTCAGATTCTAATCTGAATTATCACCATGTGGGATGACTCAGCGTTTAGAAGCATGAAGTGATTTGTCACATAGAAAGAACATGAAAACAGACCCCAATAAGGCACACAACTAACATTACATCTACCCATTTTATTATTAAACAAAGACTTGTAGAAAAAATATTGCATGGCATAACCGATATTATTATGTCAGGCAAGATTAATAAAAATGAGGTTGCTTTATCCAGTAGAAATTAATCATTAGTTTTAATGCATTTTGTTCTGTTTACTATTTCTCTATTTTCCCTCTACCATTCCTGCACCACTTTGTCCCAAACCAACTGTCCATGTGGCTCCTTGGCTCCAGCTGGCAACAATGCCAGGTACACCGGAGTTTCTGCTCCTTCCTCTGGGCTCTTGGAGGCATTTGGACCAGCCATGTCTGTTCTAACCCAGCCTGGGCAACAGGCATTGAGGAGGATGCCATCTCCAGGTCTGGTTTCATTAAGAACCCGTGCCTGGATCCTTGAAAGAACAGTCACACCGATCTAAAAGAATCACAACAAATAGTCACTTTTTACCGTGTTCTGCTGCATTAACCATTTCAGACATACATTAAAGGCCCTCCAGCTTCCCATAACTTTGTTTTGAATGGTTATGGTATTTTGGACAAAAACATCAAGCACAGACTTAGATTCAGTAGTGCATAAGCTAATGAGATAGGTCATTATGGGCATTTTCACACCTATTAGTCCATTTGTTAAGTCTGAATCAGAGTAAAACTGATGTTTTTGGTTCATATGAACATCGCACATAATTAAACAAACCAAAATGCAAAACACATTGTCTGATGGGTGTATGGGGCTGTAAACATAGTCGTAAAACTCTGTTCTTTGGTTCAGTTTGCACCTCCCAGCTCAGTTAGGAAGCTCACATATACAAATAATGCTGCCTGCAACCCAAAATACACAGCATGTTTGGTTCTCTTCCTGCAGTTGGGTCAATTCAGTGTCGAAGGGAAAACACACCAGGGCTCTATTCAGACGGACTAAACGCTGTATATGTGTGTGACGAGGAGGAGGGAGGGGCCAGGCTGTGAGGATGCACGCCTGGCACGGAATTGTCTAATCAATGGGAGAGAGTAATAAAAGAGCGGCTGGAGACGCCTGAGGGAGACAGCGAGACGCACGTGACTTTTATGTTTGTGCTACGTTTGTGGTTTAGGTTATATTTGAGTTCTGTTTATTATTAAAATGTTACGTTTGAGTTCACTCGGTTCCCGCCTCCTCCTTGCCCATTTGTGAAGTTTGTTAAAATCTGAAAGCATGCTAAAAGACTACTGTACATTAAAATAAGCAATATTTGTCCATAAACAAGTCCATTATCGAGGGACTGACTTCTAATGAATCTAAACACACTGGTCATGTCATCTTGGAATCACCCACCTAACAAAGAAAACATGACTTTGCAGACAACGTAAACCATTATATTATTTAAGGCAATATTCACTCTAAGGTGAATGATTAATGATTAGATGATTAGAGAACATTAGATGGCTAAATGTCATTACCTTGTGCAGGTTTGGCATTTTGTATTATATTATACCATCTTTTTCTACACAATCTTTTGGATTTCTTTATTTATTTCATTTATTATAGTTAGATGCTAGTATTGAGTGTTCCACATTGTCAAAAAAAAGATGTTTGTGAACAGTACCTTGGTGGTACCATAAGCAGTGTTTGGCCAGCCCTGAGCCTCGTGAGTTCCACTCTGTGCAGCAGTAACAAACTCCCCCATCAGTGTGCAGAGCTCCTCCTCAGACATGTCTGTTCTTCTCAACCTTGACACAAACAGCATATCATCAAAATTTGTTTAAAATGAAAGGCATACTATGCAGTCAATGGCAGACACAAAAACAGATGAAAACTATGTTTCTGTATATAAAAAGGAACATAATCATGAAAATGGCATAATATTCAATATTTTTAAAACTCATTTCCAATGTACCCTGCAATGGATCTGATGCTCCCCCAAAAGTGGGGAGGTCCTGAGCTAGTGGGTAAGCAGCCCCTGGGGGTTCAGTCTTGTGATGGGCCAGCAAAACACCACCCCAACCCAAACTTTTGTGGCTCATCTCTATATTTCTTTGTACATTGCAATCTGGCCATACGATTCTTACTGCTGTAGATATTACTGATATATATATATATATATATATATAAACAGTGGGGTCCAAAAGTCTGAGATCACTAAAGAACATGCTTCTATTTTGTAAGCTTTACAAATTTAATACAAAATGTTTAATTAAAAATGATATCATCAGCAATAACTTGTGAAAAGTAACATTTTATAGAATATTTACATGAATTTGAAAATTTCTTTGTATTTGGTATGTCCCCTTTTGCTTTAATGACAGTTTGCACTCGAGCTGGCATGGACTCCATAAGTTTGTATAAAACCTGATGATTTATGTTAGAACAAAACCATTGGAGTGTTACCTGAACAAACGGAAGGGATAAATCTCAAGGAATTTCTGGAGTTACAAATGTCACAAATTTGCTTAAATTTAAACAGTGACCAACAAATCACACAGAATCTTGAATATTTAAGATTTTGATTAGAAACATTTCTGTTTCTTTGCTTTAATTATTTCTTTAAAACCTCCTGTTTAATTCCAGTTATAAATGAAAACAACAACAACAACAACAACAACAACAGAATTTCAGTGTGGTCTCTGACTTCTGGACCCCACTGACACTGATAAATCATGCACAATATGACCAAGAATGAACTAATATGAACATGAAGAACTGACAATGTTAAGACAGAGTTAATGATGAGTGTAGGATTTAGGTTGTATACTTTGCCTGGAGTTCTGGGCTACATTTACCCAGAGACCTCTTGCTGACGAAGCTGGACACATTGACCACACGGGCATTAGGTCTCAGCAGGGGGAACAGAGCATGACACACCCACAGTGTTCCCCAGAAGTTGGTGCGCATGGTGACTTCAGCCTGCTCCCCAAACGGCTCAGTGGCATTCCCTAATAAACAGAGACAGGAAATAATGCATTTTCATTTTCTAGTCAATTACCGTCTACGTGCATTTTTGTAAAGTTTCAGAAGCACTTAATGTGCATTAACTAAGCGTGTAAATCAACCTTTGTAAGCGATTCCCGCGTTGTTGATGAGCACATCCAGGCCTCCGTACTTCTCCTTTACAAACTTTCCCAGCGCCAGGCAGCTGCTTTGGTCGCAGATGTCGAGTCGATGGAAGACGACATTTTTGAAACCCTCGGCTTTCACCAGCTCTACTGCCTCCTTTCCCAGTGCTTCACTGCGAGCGGTGAGGAGAACATCTCCACTGTAGCCTGCTTTACAAAGTCCTTTCACGATTGCCAGTCCAATGCCTTTATTGGCTCCAGTGACAACAGCGACCTTTGAAGCCATATTTTTGCTTCTGTGCAATAATTACCCTATACAGTGATAGAGTGAACCAAATGAATCAAATGAAGGAGCCAGTAGAATGAACCAAATGAAGGAGCCAGTAGTCACTAACATACAGTGTAATTTGAGCCAACCATAAGTCGTCCAGGAATGAGTCGACTCTTTGAACCGGATCCTATTGTTAGAGAGCCGACTCACACACAGTGCCACTGGAAAGTTTGTGACCCCTTTACAATTTTCTTAATTTCTGCATAAATCTGACCTGAAATGTGATATAAGTCCTAAAACTAGATAGAGAAAACCTAATAAAACACATGACGCAAAAACACTATAGTTTTTACATTTATTTATTGAGCAAAATTATCCAACATTAAGTATCTTCATCAAAAAAAATTATGTGAACCTTTGCTTTCAGTAACTGGTGTGACCCCACTGAGCAGCAATAACTTCAGCCAAAAAGTTGGTGGGCTTCCTTGCATGAACTGCTCTTTTTAGGTCCTTCCACAGCATTTCTATTGAGTTAATGTCTGGACTTTGACTTCTCTTTTAACCATTTCTTTGTAGACTTACTTGTGTGCTTAGGGTTGTTATCTTGCTGCATGACCCACTTGCAGTTAAGCTTCAGTTCACGGACAAATACCCTGACATTCTCCTGTAGAATTTGCTGGTACAATCCAGAATTCATATATCCAGAATAATATCACAGGAAGTCCAACAATAATGGCAAGCTGTCCTGGACCCGAGGAAGCAAAGCAGCCCCAAACCATGATACTGTTCTTATGTAAGTTCTTATGTTGGAATGCAGTGTTTGGTTTTCATGCTTTTCATTTATACCAAAAGGTTCTATTTTGAATTCATCTGTCCACAGAACATTCTTACAATAGCAAACTTCAGATGGGCAGTAGTATTTTTTTTTAGGAGAGTAGTGGCTTCCTCCTTGCTATCCTGCCATGCGCACCGTTCTTGTTCAGTGTTTGCCTGATGGTGGACTCCTGAACATTGACATTACTCGATGCAAAAGTGGCCTGTACGTCCTTAGATGTTACCCTAGGGTTCTTTGTGACTTCCTGTGATATTATTCACCGTGCCCATGGAGTGATTTATGCTCGTTGACCACTATTTGGGAGAGTAACAGTGGTGCTGAATTTCCTCCATTTGTATATCATCTGCCTCACAGTGGATTGGTGGAGGCCAAACTCTTTAGAAATGGTTTTGTAACCTTTTCCAGCCTGGTAAGCATTAATAACTCTTTTTCTGAGGTCCTCAGGAATCTCCTTTGATTGAGGTATTGCACACTCCATAAACCTGTGTGGTGAAGACCAGACAGAGATATTTAATGTTGGATAATTCTGCTCAAAAACTATAATGTTTTTGTGTCATTTGTTTAACTGGGTTCTCCTTATCTAGTTTTAGGACTTAGATGAAGATCTGATCACATTTCCGGTCACATTTATGCAGAAATACAGAACATTGTAAAGGGTTCACAAACTTTCTAGCGGCACTATAGCCTTTTCAAATAATGTGTTTCTAAAGCAGGTTTTATACTGTGCAATTACAGCGGTTTTCAAGTATACTTGTTACACCATACAGCTGGCTTTACACTGTATGTTTTTCAGCCAGATTTTGCTCTCATAGGCAAAAATCACATCATAAAATAGCTTTTTTGTTCCTGAGTTGAGATCAGTGGTCTTGAACACGTAATGTGACATTTGATTCGACCAAAGGCAGCTATCAACAAAGTTCAGTGTGACAGTGTTAGATTTTTAAAATTTAAATCTCAAGATTTTACTGGGATCATCTCATATAGTGTGACAAGTAATAATCTTGAAATTTCACAGTCTAAAACTTCCATTAATCCCATTAAAATCTTGACCAAATTCCATAACAGACTGTGTTCTCCATGTCACATTATATGATGAAGATCCTCTAAAGATAGACCTTTGATTAAATAAAATTACTACGTTCTGCTTACATCAATCAGTGTGATTTTCTGCTTGTGCAGAAAATGACTTTACAGAAATCTCAACTCACAACCAAAAAAATTGCTATTTTACGATGTGTGAAATTATAATTTTTTTTTTTTAATAATGCACAGGCACAATAACATTAGTAGTAAGTGCCTTGCTGATTTAACAATTATTTAAATAGATTTTATAAAATGCAAGACAAAGTAATATAATTTTTCACAATGATTTGATGAAACAATTCAGTCATAGTTAAGCAAAGAAGAACAATCTCTGGTAAAAAACAAACAAAAAAAAAGAGTCGACTCTTATTGGTGAGCTGAGCCAAATGATCTGACTCAGTGAGAAGAGCCGCCTTGCAGTTTAGTGTGGGTGGATAGGATCTTTATCAGTTACAAAGTGTAAACTGGAACCACTCCTCCCCTTGTAGACAAAGGGCAAAGTCATGCCAAGTAAACTTACAGGAAGTGTGTACAGTACAGCGCATGGATTTCTGAGAGTGTATAATGGAAACACACAGACACCCACATATATATATTGTGTCAGTCTCTTACTCTTCCTTTGATCTTTGATTGAGTTTTGACTTCTCTATGTCCAACTGAATACTCCATACAGCAGAAAATTTAGTCATATATCTGGCATACATTGTTTGAGTTTTGTCTGTTGGCGAAATGAGCCAAATATGCTGGGTGGAGCTACATAGGTTACTGAGCCCAGTGTTACTGTAATGACACTGCAATGCACCAGTATTTTGTGAAACAGACTTTTTTTGTTAGTATGTATGGAATGAAATCAGAGTTAGCAGAAGCTAAACCTGAATTTGTAACGCTTGAAAAAAAAAAAAAACAGTGTAAATGTGATATGTACCAATATGGCACCCAAAACAGGAAACAATAACCACTATGCATAGAATAGACAGCTGGCAGTGTACAAAATTGTATATGTGTATTTAGGCTTTATATTAATATATACAGTCAGGTCCATAAATATTGGGACAGTGACACAGTTTTGGTAACTTTGCCTCTGTACACCACCACAATGGATTTGAAATGAAGCAATCAAGATGTGACTGAAGTGTAGACTTTCAGCTTTAATTCAACGGCTTCAAGAAAAATACTGCATTAACTGTTTAGGAATTACAGCCATTTTTTACAGAGTCCCTCCATTTTCACAGGCTCAAAAGTAATGGGACAATTGACTGATAAGCAGTTTCATGGCCAGCTGTGGCCTGTTTCCTCCTTATATCATGATAAATTAAGGAGATAAAAGGTCTGGAGCTGATTCCAAGTGTTGAATTTGCATTTGGTAGCTGTTCATGGGAACTCT
>CM040468.1:10221873-10240908 GCA_022758105.1 Pangasianodon gigas | reverse complement strand
ACGGGGTCATTTTTATAAATTCAACTATTATTTTCTCTTGTGGACTATATGTAAACATCTTTTATGTGAAATATCTTATTCAGGTCAGCACTAAATAAACAATAACATGCATTTTGTATGATCCCTCTTATTTTGGTAAAATAATAAACATTTTGCAGATTCTGAAAGGGGTATGTAAACTTTTGAGCTCAACTGTAAAGCTGAAAGTCTACGCTTCAGTCACATCTTGACTGCTTCATTTCAAATCCACTGTGGTGGTGTACAGAGGCAAAATTACCAAAACTGTGTCACTGTCCCAATATTTATGGACCTGACTGTATGTTATAACAGCTTCAAAACAGCACTAGTAGTGGTAGCTAATGCTGAGTGCTGGCCCACGAACATTTGTTTACACTGAGGGTGAGGTGAGCGGGCAAGCCCAGGAGAATGTACTGAGATTGGCCATGGTGGTGGGGCTCCTGTGGTCCAGTTCTCAAAAAAATATTATTGATTGACTAGAAGATACAGCCATTTAGCTTAAGGCCACCGCATAAACCTGTGCATGCCTATATACCAGGTTTTACAATAACTACCAGTGCTTCATTGTAAACCTGCTGCTCCTCTGCTACCTAGACTAACTTAGTTTAAACATTTTCAGTGCAAATATCAAAAAAGTATTTTATTTTCTATGCCTATTAACTTTATTAATATGACAAGATCAGTTGATGGTAGATCATGCCTTAAAATACCACCACTGCTTCTACTGCTGTCTGGCATCCACCCAAAATGGATTACAGCACCATATTTATCAATATAATTGTACAGCTCCTGTGAATTTACTTACCATATTTTCTCATCACCCCCTGAATTTGATTCCTGGCTACGCTGCTGTGCAGAGGAGTAATGGATTGGAAACATAGTGTATATCCGAGCCAGTGTCACGAACTACTATCCAAACACCTTAAAAAAAACAAAAAAACAAAAAAAGGGGATTCTTACAATATTTGGCCTCTAGGCAATTTCTTATATGGCCAAACGAACAAGCCAGCTATACTCAAGGGTACACATGCATGTTTAGTGAAGGTAGATTATAGGATTTGTGTGAATGTTACGTTTTAGCTTTACATAGCTTCTGGTTCTATTAAGGACCCTGGTTGCTGCATTCTGAACTAAGTGGAGCTTGTTTATGCATCTACTGGAATATCCAGACAGCAAGGACATTAGTCCAACCTAGAGGTAACGAATATAATGTAGTGGCATTATTTATGGCATTAATTATCCCTCATCCTACATGTGAGGTTTTTGAGAGTTTTTAATTGGGGAAGAGCTTTGGATCTACTGTGTGTTTTCACCTTCCCTATGGGAAAATTATTACAGAAAGTTTATTTACTGGATTTTCATTACCTTTAGGAATCAATTAAGTTTCACTATGGATTATTTCCTTAAGAAACCAATTAAAAGACTCACACTGTTCTTTAGGGAACCAGTGAAGGTGTCCTTTAATCAGTTTTGTTTTAAATAACAGATGTATACCTTTGGGGATGGTTAGTTATTTCTGCAATTAAATTGAATCACATTGAGTATGTGGTGACATTATTATAGTCAAGAGCTTACATCTAGCAATACACTGCAGCCAAGCTAAATTTCAGCACAACATTTGCAAGAAGAGAGGCACCTTAACCTGAACACTTCCATAATGAGCTCCACTGTTTGATATTCATGTCGCCAGTGCATAACTTGTCTTTTCTTTGCTTTTTTCTTCTTTTCTTCTCTTTTCTTTTACACATCTTCACTTAAGATGATGAAACATAAGGGAAGACTCGAAACAGATCACATTAATGATATTATCAGGATATTTTAGTGAAATATAATATTTTTTTGCATTTTTTTAATTAGACCAAGAATCTTTCTGTAATGTGCTTTAACTAACTTCATACAAAAATGTTTTCAAGTTTATTATGTACCTTTATTTAGTTGGCATTTTATAAAACCAATAAAAAATATTAATAAAATCAATTATTCACCAAAAAGTGAACTCTTAATATACTTACCTGTGCTTGATTTAAGTGGTATGTTAAATAAGGTTCCAGTAAAAAGCTTCCCGACCTCTCAAAATGTTTAATAAAAGAGGAACCAATAACACACACAGAAATGTTTATGACAATGACTAGCAAATGATTCAACCTTTCTTAAAAATTATTCTTGTGCTGCACAGTTGTCCACCTTTGTTTTAATCAAATTATTACAAAATAAATATTCTTTTCTAATCATACAATAAAATGATACAATGATAGAATTTGTAATATTCGTGCATTACTAATATTATAAATTAGTAAAAAAATATTTTTTACTAATATTAAAAAATATTCTTGTGCTGCACAGTTGTCCACGCTGTGTTTTATATATACTTTGATCAAATTATTACAGAAGAAATATTCTTTCCTAATCATACAATAAAATGATACAGTGATAATATTGTAATAATATTAGTGCATTACAAATTGCAATTACAGTTGTAATCACAAATTTGTCCATTACCATTATTGTTATCAGTAAGGAAATCCTTAGTTTAATGAGCTATTTTATTCATTTCTTTTAAAAGCCCTTTTAATAATAAAAACTCTTATAAGCATGGATAGTTTTTAATCATCCATTATTTTTTTTACACAAATCCCAAAATTATTTAAGTAAGCTATCGGTGACAGATATAAAATAGTTTCACCACTGGATGCAAAAGAAATTATTACAATTAATTTAATAATGTTGCTCTATAATTCTGTTCCACTCATTGTATGATGGCCTTTATTGCAATGTGTAATTATTTAGCTACTGATTGCCAATATATTGCTTGATTTCCCAGGTCTTTAAAACTGTCACTCTATCCATGATACACATTTTTTTCAACACAAGGATATCTAGACATTGTTGTGATGGTGATCAGAACGCATCAACCTTGTTTAGTCTAAGAAGTTTAATAAACTGTTCCCGTATTTCTTTAGTTCTGATACCATAGATTACTGGGTTGCAGATACCAGGGACAAGTAGATATCCGAGACTGATAAGGATACGTAGGTCAGATGTAAGTCCTGACTGGATTCTGTAGGCCAAGAAGGCCACCATGGAGGTGAAGTAGGTAATACAGATAACTATCAAGTGGGTGGTACAAGTGGAGATGGCTTTGCTGCGTGAATCTCCTGCAGCTGATCGGAAAATCACAAAAAATATGGTAATGTAGGAAAATGCAATGCCAATGCAGTCAATAGTTGGCACACAGAAACTGATCAGACCAGCTAAATAGTTCTTTGTGGTGTCTTCACAAGGGTTTGCCAAGGTGACCACCAGCTGATGTTCACAATGAACATGATAAAGAACATTAGAGGAACAGAATCTAAGTGTTCCAACCAACGCAACCATGGCTGTTATAATGAATGTATTACGAATTACAATTATACCTGTAGCAATCATACAATTAGTGAAACTCATGAAATCGTTGTACCGTAATGGCATACATATAGCAAAGTAGCGATCTACAGCCATGCCAAACAAGATTGTGGACTGAAAACTGCAGGCATAGTGAACAATAAACATCTGGATCAGACATAATTCTCGAGGCCAAACATTGATCCCTGATGCTAAACTAAATAACAACCGTGGGACAACACAGCATGGCACACATATATCCACGCATGCTATGAAACATATCAGCACATACATTGGAGAATGAAGTGTCCTCTGTCGTGTAATGACAAACACAAGGGCGATATTAGTGGTGACTGCAAAGATGAACATTATGCTAAATGGGATGAAAAGGAGTCTTCGGTATTCTTTTAGAGAGGTAAATCCAATTAGATAGAAATCAGTGTGGGTAAAATTCTTTGATGGTCCAAATTCCATCGTGATCCAGGTATGTGATCCAAAAATGCAGGCAAAACATCAAAATACCTGAAAGACATAAAGAATAAACCAAAATTACTTGTACACAGTTGTTTCATACTGTGTTGCAATATAGGGTCAGTTTGTATACTTTCAATCTAATATCCTCACAAGTCAGAACTTACTTTCTGATATCTAAGGAAATATCTTCTGCTATGCAATTATCCATGCTGGGAAAGGCAGCTAATCTACTAACAAATACAGCATAAGTGGATGAAAAACCATATCCTCACTTTAGTACAAATTGGACAGGGTTTAAAAATACAGTGAAGATAAAACTCCCGTTATAGAGGATTAGTGTGAGAGCTAGGTACAGCTGCAAAAAGTCAAAGAAGAAATGAGAGATGCAGTGATAAGAGCAGTCGGGGAGAAGTTGGGTCATGTAGCCACATTCTGAATCAGTTGCACGGGTTTGGAATCTGAAGACCTCCCACAAGCATGTTGCAGTAACTCAGTCTAAGGGACTAAACAGGAACATGATCAGATCCTCCCGATGTTCTAAAACAGAAACCTACATGACCAAGTCAGGTTAGCAACGATCAGAGAAGAGAAATTACACCAAGGTGTTGTGCATAATCAGATGCTGTGATCAGAGAGTTCTTCAGAGAGATGACCAGATATACAGCAGGTCAGTCTGTGGAATGGGAAGGAGAGAATGAGTTGTGTTATCTACAGAGCTATGGTATGAACAATAATGTTAGGACATAACTTCACAGAAAGAGCAGGTCTAGAGGGAAAACAGCTTGCAGTGAGCAGGGAAGGGTTGTGGAGGTTGAAAGTAAATGATACAAAGTAATGTTGATGTCTAGAGCTGAGAAAGATTGGTCCAAGTGGAGAACATTTTTGCCTGTGTGTCAGAGGGAAGTGGTTAAAGATCAGGTGAAAAGAGTACAAGAAAGAAGGCAGGAGGACTGGACCTGTCTGAAGGGAGGTTTAAGGGTAGAGATTAAGGAAAATGTCCAGCGCTTCTATGCTGTTTCCTTCACAAGATAAGAAGATTAATAGAGGCAACAATAACAGCATGGAATTTAGATGACAAGAGGTGTGAAGAGTCATTTATGGGAGAGAAGCCTGTGCTGCTGCCCCTGTCAGTTTCTTGAGTGTGAGGCAGAAGTAAATCTGTAAGAGTAAAATTTCGACAAAAAAACATTCGTGAAGGTGATACCTAGCCGGGAAGGAGAAGGTCAGTCTTGAGCAGGGTTAGGATGGAAGAGACAGCGTTCTATGCTAAAGATACTGTCTGGCTCTCTCAATTTATGTTTTTCCACCTTGGCCTGGCCTCTTTTAACAAGATTTCAAACTCCCAAAACACAGCCAGCCCTGGATAATGGCATTGTCTTCTAGTCTGTTAATTGGAGCAAAAGGTAATGACCTTTGGTCCTGTGTGTATTAGTTAGGTCTTCATGAGTTGGTGTTCTCATGCACACATGAATTGTAGGGGATTTATTTTAATAAACATTGCTTCAAGGTTAAATAAATACAAAATTGGATCACAGATAAAGTTTTTTACAAGATATACTATGATTATGTTAAATTGATTTTTGGATGCATGGCTGCATAAAATAAGCACTCAGGGTCAGCTGAAATGTAAGATGTGGTTTCACCGGAGACAATAAGAATGATAATCAAAATGACCGACCCTGAAGGAGTGGAACTCCAGTGTGCTCGGCACCTTCAACACCGTCATTGCAGCAATCGCGCGCCCAATGATTTATGGCATGTGGACTCGTACAATAAACGTACACCTTATGGCATTGGAATCAATGGTTGCATTGATGAGTTTAGTTGTCATGTGATGTGCATGGAGGTGTATAATACAAACAACGACCCCAGATTAATCGCAGACTATTTCGTATCCACAGTAACACGCTTGGGAAGCTGTCCAGAGTGCTTGTGGGCTGAGAATGGCCATGTCAGGGAAATGCAAGTATTCCTGCGCAGGAACCACTCGCACCACTACGCTGGAGAGAGAAGTTTTTATTTATGGATGCAGCACAGCAAATCAACATATAGAATCATGGTTGGGCATCCTGAGTAAGCAAAGTGGACAATTTTGGATGGACATTTTTCAGACGCTAAGAGATGATGAACATTTCTCCTTGTGACTATTGCTGTATATGGTTGAAACTGTTTTTATCCTGCTTGTAAGTTTTACATTTTTATTTTATTGTAGGACGAACTAGACAAAGGTGTGAGAACATGGAACTAACATGAAGTAAGATCAAAACTAAGCCAACGGATGGACAGAGGACGCCCAATTCTAATGTTCTGTATGCTGCAGATTTATGGTGCAGGGGAGGACAAACTCAAGTTTGTTGTCCCAGAAGAGGTCACTAGTTGTAAAGAGGATTGCACGCCTGAGGGCCAGTACCCCTGTGACAAAACTGTGTTTGGCTCTGTACTTTTCTTATGGTTGAAAATGGTTGGGATGTTCCTGTAGATGTGTACACTGTTGAGAAATGAGATACTAGAAAATACTGTATATACACTCACGGGTCACTTTAACAGGAACACCTGTACCCCTGCTCATTTATGCAGTTATCCAATCAGCCAATCATGTAGCAGCAGTGCAATGCATAAAATCATACAGATACAGGTCAAGAGCTTCAGTTAATGTTCACATCAAACATCAGAATGAAGAAAAAGCGTGATCTCTGTGACTTGGATTGTGGAATGGATGTTGGTACCAGAAGGGCTGGTTTGAGTATTTCATAAACCGCTGATCTTCTGGGAATTTCACACACAACAATCTCTAATATTTACACAGAATGGTGATAAAAACAAAAAACATTGAGTGAGCGACAGTTCTGTGGGTGGAAACGCCTTGCATCTTGTCAGAGGAAAATGGCCAGATTCGTGTGCGCTACTAGGAAGGATATAGTAACTCATATAATCACTATTTACATCCATGGTGGGCAAAAAACATCTCAGCATGCACAAAACATCGAACTTTGAGGTGGATGGGCTAAAACAGCAGAAGGCCACATTGGGTTCCACTCCTGTCAGCCAAGAACATTAATCTGATGCTATCATGGGCACAGACTCACCCAACCTGGACAGTTGAAGCTTAGAAAAAAAATCACCTGGTCTAGTTTGGTGTGTTTTATCTATGTATTCTTTGATACTGATATCAAAATAAACATTTCAAATACATCACATATATGACATCAATTATTAGACAGGGAATGAGTCATATGAGCCCAGTATAAATTAAACAAAACAGTTAATACAAAACTTCAGGCCAAAATAGCAATAGAACGTAAAGCTCTCCATACAAATGGTATGTACATATGTTCCAATAAAATACATGTAACATGTATTTTATTATTTTCTATTATTTTCTGCATGAATATTCTATCTAGTATTTCTGTGCATAACACTACTGTGTACATAACATTATACAACAATTATATCTATCTATCTATCTATCTATCTATCTATCTATATCTATATATATATATATATATATATATATATATATATATGGCAATATTATTATTTTATATTATTGTAATATAATATAATATTATATTAAACAATATTTTAAAATCTTAATATTATAAATAAATTATAAAAAACACATGACAGCCTGAAGTGCTTCCTCATGTGTGTTCCGCTTCCTCATGTGTGCATAAGCATGCTTCTTGTTAAGTATGTAAACATGTTTAAATGGTCCTGGCTACAATAAAATAATTCATTACTACACAATGTCCTTCACTCAAATGTTGCTCTCCAGAATGGCTTTAAATTTAGTTTAGAAGTCAGGAAAATTATCATAGCTATCTGAGAGTTGTATGAGCATCCCACATGTACATTAAATTGGGCTCCTTGTGAAACTGGCCTATGTAATCAGAGCCAAATCAGAGCCTGTGCAGAACCTAAAAAATATCTTGTTTTCATCAGGTTCTCTGATGTACCTTTTCAGGTATGTGGCAACCTCTGCTTGCTTTGAATTAATTTCTGTTGGAAACTTTAACATTCCCACCACTTTTTTGCCATTGGATTCAGGTCAATATATTTTGGTCAGTTCCACACAACTGACTGACATCTGTTGTTGTGTTATCTCCCTCTAGCAATCAATGACAGACATTGATTTTTGCACAAGCTTCTTGTGAGATATCTCATCAAGAATTCCTGTTAAAGTAGAAGCATTGAGTCTCCTCCTGCATTCAAACCTGTTAAGAGTTTCAAAAAGGTCATCAATATCAATAGTAGTGAAGTCATCTAAAGTTTGACTTAGGATATATCCCCTCTTGGCAGCTCACAAACTGTAGAAAGCATGCCCTCAGGTCACTGCAAATATTGCAAGTATTTGCAGTATTTCAAAGGGCACTTTACTGTCGCTAAGGACTCAGTCCAGTCTCTGTGCAATATATTGATCATATTGTGATGGTGGACCTACAGCCTCCACACTAAATCCACTACATGCTCCTCACGTGACTGCCGACCGGTTGCTTAAGGGACAGCGCCACTTCAGCACCATTGTTGTGGACAGTGAGAAAGCACATGGCTATAAGGTGGGGCGAGGAAAAAGAGCACGGCTGGCAGTCAATAATAGCGGTGGTGGCTCCTCACCCTCCAGGAGAAGGCAGGAGAATATAAAAGGGCGTGGCAGACACTGTGAGGTGAGCCAGTATGGTCTTCATTCCAATGCTGATCCGTTCCTCACTCTCTCATTCTCTCAGAGACTAAAGACAGCACTGAAGACTACACTCCCTACTCCCAGTCCCTGCAGGAATAATGCACCCCGGTGCCCTGACCCTAGTCACAATGGGGAGAGGAGAGCTGGGACAAGCTGCCCTGCCTATGCCTCACCACCTGACGAGCCCATGCTGACTGAGCTAGACCTGCCACTCCCCCACCAAGCCAACAAACCCTGGTTAGCCAGCTGTGCCCTCCACACCCCCTCTCCACTACGGGCCCCTGCCATCACCGTGGAGGTAGACAGCGCATTCCCCCCCAGCCTTCCTGGACACACGGTCACCCTCGCCAGGCTAGTGGTCCTGTCTCGAGCTACAAAGTGCACGGAGATGTCCGGGAGGTCCCCGCTGCCGAGGTCTGGGTTGAGAATTGCTCTGGCAAATGGCAGCTGCTGGTAGATCTGGTGCCAGAGCTGCCGGTGCCCCTGCTCCTGGGTAGAGACTGGCCAGGGTTCCCCACGGTACTAACCACTCCCTGGAAGGCCATGGGGACCAGAAGACGCCAGAGACGACCACGGCAGAACCAGGCCTGGGTCCGGCTGACCTACCTGGTGGATGGAGGAGGATGACGCCGGAAAGCGAGTCACAAAATAATGCTTGCTAACCCTGTGTCTTCTGTGGAGGTGGAGGAGGAAAATCAGAGGCCCAACCAGGCTCTGCCTGCCTCACACTTCCTGATCTGAGGCAGGCTCCTATTCTACCACACCGAGTGACAGGGCCACGCCTGCAATCTCCTGGTGGTTCCCTGCTTCAAGCCAGAGCTTCTGATGCACCTGGCCTACTCACACTCCCTAGGCAGGCACCTGGGGGCCTGCAACACCCTAGAAAAGCTAAAGGACTGTTTCCTCTGGCCAGGCATGGAGGTGGAGGTTCGGAACTTCTGTCAGCGGTGTCCCCAGTGCCAACGCACCTCACCCAAAAAGCCCGTGTCCACCCCGTGTTTCTTTTCGACGAGGGCACCTGCTGCCTACAAAAATTGAACAGAGCAATCCTGTCCCAATATGAAGAAAGGTAATTAGCTAGTTCTGCATCCTCCATTAGCATGATGACATTGCTGTCAATCTGTAAGAGAGTAAAGAACAAGTGTGTTTTATTGTTTTATTCAAAGAAACAAATTATATAATATAGGTATGGAACATAGATTTTTATTGAAAAAGTAATTAAATAAAAACATTGTGACTGCCATTACTCCTGGTGATGATTTCAACAACTCAGAAGTAGAGTAGGTAGAGTAGCAACTTTACTCAAACTACCCTTCATATAACTCAATGTGTTATATAAATATTATTATAAAAATCACCTTATTTTCTAGTATAATTTGTAATATATGTATGGCCTTATATTTAGAAAGAGGAAAGAAAGTACCTTTATTTTTCACATATATATTACAGTAAAATTCATGACTTCTCATGTCCCAGCTTGTTAGGAAGCTGAGAAGCTTCTTTTGTTAAGAGCCTTGCTCAAGGGCCCAACAGTGTGAGCTGGCACTGGTAGCAAGGTCTGTCAGACCAGGCCACCTTCTTCCATTGCTCCATGGTCCAGTTCTGATGCTCACATGTCCATTGTAGGTGCTTTTAGTGGTGGACAGGGGTCAGCATGGGCACTCTGACCAGTCTGTGGCTACGCAACCCTATACGCAGCCCCTGTGATGCACTGTGTGTTCTGACACCTTTCTGTCATATCCAACATTAACTTTTTCAGCAATTTGTTCTACAGTAGCTCTACTGTGGGATCGGACCAGGTGGCCTAGCCTTTGCTCCCCACATGCATCAGTGAGCCTTGGGCGCTTATGACCCTGTTGCCGGTTCACCAGCTGTCCTTCCTTGGACCACTTTTGGTAGGTACTAACCACTGCATACCAGGAACACCCCACAAGACCTGCTGTTTTGGAGATGCTCTTACCCAGTCATCTAGCCATCACAATTTGGCCCTTGTCAAAGTCACTCAGATCCTTACGCTTGCCCATTTTTCCTGCTTCCAACACATCAACTTGGAGAACTGACTGTTCACTTGCTGCCTAATATATCTCACCCCTTGACAAGTGCCACTGTAATGAGCTAATCCATGTTATTCACTTCACCCATCAGTGGTTTTAATGTTATGGCTGATCGGTCTATCTATCTATCTATCTATCTATATATATGTGTGTGTGTGTGTGTGTCTGTCTTTCACATGTATTTAATATATTTTAGGAAACCAGCAGATGGGGCTGTAGTAACAGTTACATCCTAATTATGTACCAAACTACAACATCTAGACCTGCTGTATGTCTGGCCCTTGCTAGAGTGAACTATAAATGTAGGTTATGTGTTCTTAAGACTAGGTGAAATCTAGCACTATAGCAATTATATTAAACTTAGGTGTTAGGTCCTAAGGTGGTTAGTATTTTAGAATAGTTTGACACTAAAATAAATCTGTGCTGCAATTATATTTGGGTCCATTGTTTTCTTAATGACAAGGAACCACAGTTATATATGTAACTAGTGGACATCTGTATAATGTATGCCAATAATATAATTAGGAACAGGACTTGCCTTTGGACCATACGGAATGGTATTAACGGATGATCACCACACTCACACTGCTGGACGGGGTTAACCTTAACGAAGTTAACCTTCTTGAACCTGGAAGAAGTGCATGGTGATGCCCTGGTAGCAGCAGCACAGACAGACACCACACCATTCATGAGATAGCTTCCAACTAAGGGCAAACAAGCCTAGGCACTATGGGCTCTTGGGTAGAGAATGTTTCCTGGTCTGAGAAGCCAACCCTGTAGGCACAGATGACCTGGCCAGAGTTGCCAATTGTCTTTGTCTATTTTGGACAGCAGATCTATTCAAGGAGGAAGCCGCCAAGGTGTTCTAATAACTAGGGAAAGCAATGTTGGAAACTAAGGTCTTGTCAGCTAGGCCTTGCCAAGCAGGTCTTTGGGGCCTACATGTTGAATTCTGTTGAAGGTTGACTTGAAGAATGCCCACATGCATGTGTTTTTGACAGTCTAGTTGATCAAGGAGTTCAGCACATCCATGGCAGGGGTTGATGATATTTCATGTTCTCTACCAGATATAACAATTGCTAAGTTTCTCAACAGAAGGTGAAGACGAGTTGATAGCCACACTTTCTCTCCCAGCATGTATTCTAGTGCCTTCTGCAGTGGCTTACTATTTTTGTCTTCTACTGGTGGCTTGAGCTATAGATGTATGTGGACTGAGGCCCAGACCTCAAAAATGAGTCTGAACCATTTGTCTACAAATGGTACCTCTGTTTACAACTGAGGCCAAACATTTACATACATCTACAGTAGGCTAAAGACAGGGCCGGCCCGTGGCACAGGCGACATAGGCAGTTGCCTAGGGCACAAAATGACAGAGGGACGCTACACAAGAAAAAGAGCAATATAGAGCTAAGAATCACAAATGACTGTTCATGTCAGCCATTGATGTTTATTTACTATTTTGAGCTGATTTAGAACCTCTTTTAGAACTGTCAAGGACACTGTGTGCCATTTTTTGTTTTATTTAAGTTTAGTGCAAGTTAAGTGCAGTGTATTTTCTTTAAAGTAAACTTAAGCCTCTATAATGTTGTTTTAATTTCAGTTATATTGCTGATTGCTTTCACTTCACCAAAAAAACTGCTAAATGTCTTCTTTTAAAAGAAACCATGATTAGGCCTGTAGTCTAAAGCATTCATGAATTGCAATCATTTAAGTTTAGGGATGTAAAATCTCTCACAGGGCATCAGCAGAGCCTGGGCCAGCCCTGGCTAGAGATATTCAATCTCAGTTTTTCACAACTCCACCCATGTCATGTTACCATAAATTTCTTTTGGCAAGTCAATTAGGGCATCTACTTTTTTCACATTAGAGATCATTTTAAAACAATTCACTATATCAGAATTCCACTGGGTGAAAATTTTACATACACCACATTGACTCTCTCTTTAAACAGTCTGGAAGATTCCAGAAATTGTTGTAATCACTTTTAGACGTTTCTAATTGGACAGCTGCATGCATGGTAAGATGAAATATATGGAGTTGTGAAAAAGTTTGAGTTTGAATGTCTTTAGCCTAGGTGTATGTAAACTTTTGGCCTCAACTGTAAGTGAACCCATTGGAACAAGGGTAACAAGGACATTATTCTGGTGGAAAAGTGGACTAATAAATTTGTATAAGTTCCTAAGTTTGCCCAAGTTCCTTGACCACTCTCTTAACATACCCATTGGACATAAGATGCTGGCCAGAGGTAAACCCAGATGCTCCATATACTCTCTCTGCAGCTGTAGGGTGAATTGTGTACCTTGGTCAGCGACGATGTTTTCTGGAAGCTTGTACTAATGGAAGATGGGGTTGAACTTGGCCACCACAGTCTGATACTTAGTTTGAAGACTGGGAGAGGAAAAAGACAGCATGACTTTGAGATTCTTGCCACATTCTCATTATTTTCCATCTAGTAAGTATATTTGAACTTTCTTAGGTTCTTATGTGTCTCTATGTGTGAAAAGATGATTCCATGAAAAGTGCCCAGTATGTTAATATATTTTAATACATGAGTGATTGCTTTATCTATAAGTTGACCATGGGACACAAGCTCAGAAGATTTTAAAAGTTTGTCCCAGGGAGTGTAAAGATTGTTGGAAGTTGGACCTAGACACTAGAAGGGATGACACCTGTGTGTACATTGATGCTTTAATAAACACTTTTCCAAGTTTTGTGCCTGCTTGCATCTTTTATCTCCAAGGAGACAAGAAGAAATAGGGCAGAATTCTGACACCCGAACAAGGCATTTTGGGTATGGGCAGAGTTTCTAACATTCCAGCAGACAGCTGAAAGGAGGCTTGACATGAGTGCAGGATAGTACAATGAACAGTGACGGTATTCCACAAGAGTTAAGAAATGACTAGAACTGAATGGGGTACTGTCTAAGCTATACAGCATAACTAGATATACATAGTGCCTGTCAGGGAGTTTTCAAATCATCCTCTTCCTGGAGGCAGATGAGGTTTGAATGTGCATTTGCAAAGTAAATTTGGGTTTAATTTTGCACACAATGCAGTTGTCCAGTTATTATGTTGCTCCAGTAGAAGAGGGTGATGGGATTTAACTTTAACTTTTTTTAAATTTGACTCTACCATAATCAATACAGGGACAATTCATTGTTCCTTTTTACAAATAAGAATCCAGCATATGTGTAGGAGAAATGAAAGTCCAGATGACCCCCTGCCACAGGGCCTCTCTGATATACTCATACATAGCTGCTGTTTTTGGAGGAGGAAGAGGGTACATGCAGGAACATGCACAAAAATATATTCTAATCATTTTTGAAGCAAAATTCTAAATATTGCATCTATATCTATCTAGCTAAAATTATTTCTCTGCTTAAAGGATCCCCAATGAATTAACAACTATAGACTTATATCTTTTTTGCCATGTTTTTCAAAAATATTAGAAAAAATGATGTACAAAAGGATTCTTTTTCATCTAGATTCTAATTCAATTCTTTACAAACACCAGTATGGTTTCCATAACAATCACTCCACTTATATGATTCTGCTTCAACTGAGTGACAAGGTTACTTTTGCACTTGAAAAAAATGAATTTACCTGTAGTATTTTTATAGACTTGTCAAAAGCATACAGTTACAGTTAACCGTCATATTTTACTGGAAAAGCTGTATAAATATGGTTCCCCTTCAGGAACTCGAGCTGCGTCGAAACGCTTTGGGAACGCCCCTGGCGAGACCACGTTCTGAATCACGTGTGAAATCAGTCCAATGGAGAAGCGAGATGTCACGAGTGGGGTGACGTGAGCAACCAGGAAGCATAAAGCGCATCCGGCAAACGCACATGTTAGCTTTTTGCTCTTCAGCGAGCGCGTTTGTGTATGTGCGTGTGTATCAAAAACAATGTCAAAGCGCAAATCAAAGTCTGTAGCGAGTGGACGGCGTTTCAGATCGTATGTTCCTCCCTGCCTGCGCTATCTCCCGGGTGGGGATACACACGATTTGTGCGTCGTCTGTTTGGGAGCGGAGCATGCACGGTTAGCTCTCGAGGGGGCTAACTGCCATGATTGTGAGCTTCTTCCGCTCTGTGTGCTCCGCTCCCGCCTGGCCGTCTTTGATGAAAGCGGCCAGGTTCGTGATCCCGCTGGGTTGGGTCCCGCTGTTGCTGAGGCACAGCGGAGACTGTTATCCTGGGGATCGCAAGTGGATTTAGCGGAGGGATCCGAGAGGGGCTTGTCCTTCTCTCTGTCCTCACCCGCTGGATCCACGGCTCATGGTTTCTTCCCCCCGGAGAGAGAGCCAGGCGTTTCATCTGTCTTCCTCTGAGAAGGTTGATGTGATGAGCGTCGATACTGAGGAGACTGTGGGCTCGCCACCACAGTCCCTTGCGTATGAGGAGCTCATGGAGGTTGTGACCCGCGCCGTAGCCAAGCTCAACATCAAATGGCCGGCCGAGAAGCGGGACGCTCGTCCCAAAAGCAAGCTGGATGAGCGCTTCCCGGTTAGACTGACATCCAGCCTGGTCGGGAAAGCTTATACAGCGGCAGGTCAGGCCGGTGTGTGTCTGCACACCATGGTGCTGTTGTAGGCGTACCAGGCCGACCTGCTAAAAGAAGGGGAATCCGGCATGGTTGCTGAACTACGTCGGGCCACGGATCTGTCGCTCCAGGCCACCAAAGAAACGGCCAGAGCCATTGGCTGTTCAATGGCGGCGTTGGTGGCCACGGAGCGGCACCTGTGGTTGAATCTGTCTGAGCTTAAAGGCACGGACAGATTCTTCCTGCTGGATGCCCCGCTATCGCCTTCTGGCCTCTTTGGCGGCGCAGTTGATGCTGTCGTCAGTAGGTTTCAGGAGGCGAAGCAGCAGGCGGCGGCATTCCAGCGCTTCCTCCCTTGCCGTTCCCAGTTCTTTGGGGCTGCTGAGCAGGAGCAGCCCCGGCCGTCTAGCTCCTCATATAGCCAGGCCCAGAAACAGGGTCAGGGTCTTCGAAGCGGGAAACGGATCTGCAGACCGTTATTCTGGCTAAGAGGACCTCGGCCAGGTGGCCCTGATGCCAGAGCTGCACTGACACCCCTGCCACCCCCGGTGCCGGTCATCCGTTTCAGGACACCGAATTAGAATCTCTAGCAGACACCAGTCCTTAGGCCGGCTGACACCCCTGCCACCCTCGGTGCTTCAGGGTTCAGTGAGCTTCAACGGGCTAATTTCCCAGCTGCCGCCCGGCTACGGTACGGCATGGGAAAGCTTGTTCCCTCAAGTGAGGGTGCTAGAGTGGATAAATCGGTCGCTTCCTGCCAGTCATCCGTTTCAGGACACCGAATTAGAATCTCTAGCAGACACCAGTCCTGAGGGGCTGGCGTCCTTAGGCTGGCTGACACCCCTGCCACCCTTGGTGCTTCAGGGTTCAGTGAGCTCCAACGGGCTAATTTCCCAGCTGCCGCCCGGCTACGGTACGGCATGGGAAAGCTCGCTCCCTCAAGTGAGGGCGCTAGAGTGGATAAATCAGTCGCTTCCTGCCGATCATCCATTTCAGGACACCGAATTAGAATCTCTAGCAGGTGCTTCAGGGTTCAGTGGGCTCCAATGAGCGGAATTCCCGACTGCCGCCCGGTGGCGGTACGGCACGGGAAAGCTCGTTCCCTCAAGTGAGGGCGCTAGAGCAGTCAGGTCGGTCACTTCCTGCCGGTTATCCGTTTCAGGACACCCAAATTAAAATCTCTAGCAGACACACTGTCTGCTCTGGTTCTCCCTCACGCATCCAGCTCCACTTGGGCTGGATGCCATGGTGCAGACGTGGCCGAGGCTTCGTCTATATGCTATTCCCCCGATCGCTCTGCTCCCGGGAGTTCTGGCGAGAGTACGCCGGGACGGGGTCCAGCTTCTGCTAGTAGCCCCGTTCTGGCCGGCCGGAGTATGGTTCTCGGACCTTGTGTCCCTCCTCGACGGCTCTCCACTGCAGATTCCGATCAGGAGGGACCTCCTATCTCAGGTGGGGGACACCATCCTTCACCCCTGCCCGGAGTTATGGAAGCTGTGGGCGTGGCCCCTGAGGGGGCACAGCTCCTAGCATCCGGTCTCTCAACTGAGGTTGTTGAGACCATACTCCAGTCCAGAGCTCCTGCCACGAGGAAACTGTATGCCTTGAAGTGGAAACTTTTCACTTCTTGGTGCGGACAGCGAATGCAAGACCCAGTCAACTGCCCAGTTGGTACAGTTCTGGAGTTTCTGCAGGAGCGCTTCTCCGCAGGGTTATCTCCCTCCACTCTGAAGGTTTACGTGGCGGCCATAGCTGCTTACCATGCCCTTCTAGGTGGTCAATCATCGGGAAGACACCCGTTCGTTACACGTTTCCTCCGTGGCACCCAGAGGCTGAGGCCAGTACAGCGCACCAAGGTGCCCTCATGGGACCTGGCGGTGATTCTGGAGGCTTTGTGCAATGCCCCCTTCGAACCCATTGAGGATAGTTCTGATAAGCTCTTCACGCTAAAGACTATTTTCTTGCTTGCCATATCCTCTCTCAGGAGGATAGGGGATCTTCAGGCACTTGCTGTGTGGTGCCTGGAGTTTGCCCCGGGCATGGTTAGGGAGTTCCTTTACCCGAGACCTGGGTATGTCCCTAAAGTGCCCACTTCTTCGCCAGGCCCCGTGGTACTGCAAGCCTTTTGTCCTCCTCCCTTCCAGGAGGCAGGCCAGGAAAGACTCAATCTGCTTTGTCCAGTGCGAGCACTGGACGCTTATGTCCACAGGGCTGCCCAGTGGCGTAAGGCAGATCAGTTGTTCGTTTGCTTTGGTCCGCCTAAGAAAGGGGTTCCAGCGACCAAGCAAACCATGAGTAGATGGGTGGTCGAGACCATCACACTGGCCTACAAGTCCTCTGGCCTCCAATCCCCCATGGGGGTCAGAGCGCACTCGACTAGGGGTATGGCGGCCTCCAAGGCCTTGTCAGTAGGCGTGGCCCTTCGGGACATTTGTGCTGTGGCAGGCTGGTCCTCTCCGCACACATTTGTCCGTTTTTACAATTTGGACCTAACATCTACCCCAGGGTCCCAAGTTCTCTCGTCTTGATGTGCTCACCAGATACACACAGACAGGGACTTGCTCGTATGGCGCAGTGGGTATTTTCGTTCCCAAAGTGTTTCGACGCAGCTCGAGTTCCTGAAGGGGAACGTCTCTAGGTTACGTATGTAACCATGGTTCCCCGAAGGGAACGAGACGCTGCATCTCTCTGCCATACTCCCTGCATCCCTGCAGGCGTTCGCTTCAGCAGAAGCTAACGTGCGTTTGCCGGATGCACTTTATGCTTCCTGGTTGCTCACGTCACCCCGCTCGTGACGTCTCGCTTCCCCATTGGACTGATTTCACACGTGCTTCAGAACGTGGTCTCGCCTTCCCAAAGCGTTTCGACGCAGCGTCTTGTTCCCTTCGGGGAACCATGGTTACATACAAAACCTAGAGACATTTTCATGATACTACATATGAGTGATTAAAAAATTATATCTCTAATAGAAAACAGTTTGTTTGTGTTAAGGGTTGTTATTCCAACAAAGCCAGACTACTCTGTGGGGTTTCTCAGGGGTCTTTTCTTGGACCATTATTGTTCCTTATTTATATCAATGATTTATTTAATCTAAACCATGTAGCATAAGCAGTTAAACCAATATTCGCATTCTTAATCAGTGAGTTGAAATTTGAATGAGAGAGAACTAGGTTTGTGTCATCTGCAATCATTATTGGAGTAAGGATATTTGAGACGTTAGATAACTCATTGATATAAATATTATTTATATCAATCATATTTGAGAAATATAAAAAATCTAACTTTATTATTTTCAGTGGTAAAAAAATCATATTCTAAGGATTTATCTAAAATTACAATTGAGTCTGTTGAGATGCCTCAAGTGTCAGCTACAAGATTGTTGGGAATTTTTTTGATGAGACTTTGAGTTGGAAAGAACAAATTGACTGGGTTAGCAGAAAAATAGATAAATCTATTTGTATAATAAGGAGGGTTAGTCATCTCATTACCACAAACTCTCTTCTCACTCTTTATTATAGTCTAATTTATCCCTATCTTTCATATTGTAATATAGTTTGGGTGAGTACTTTTTCTACTACTCTCCATGCAATTTTGGTTCTACAGAAATGTTTTGTTAGGATTGTAACCCGATCAGAGTCATATATTTCATCTTCTCCTTTTTTTTCAGGAATTTCAGATTTGTAGTATTTATGACATTAATATTTCTCAAATATGTGTTTTCATTTATAAAATAGGTTCAAGTGTAGGGAATATTCCTGAGCAATTCGAGACTTAATTCAAAGCAAATTCACAGGTTCATTCTTCTTAACTATTCAATCTTCCGATTTTCATTTTCCTAAATTTCTCACTTGTAGAGGTTAAGAATGGCTTTTCCCACCTGGCAAAGAA
>CM040468.1:10206803-10221773 GCA_022758105.1 Pangasianodon gigas | reverse complement strand
TATATATATATATATATATATATATATATATATATATATATATATATATATATATATATATATATATATACAGTCAGGTCCGGAAGTATTTGGATAATGACAGAGTTTTTGTGATTTTGCCTTTATACACCACCACGGTGGATTTGAAATAAAACAATATGGTGTATAGGGCTATACACTGCTCACATTCAGCCAAATGCTACAAAACTGATAGGAAGCCGCTTCACAGTGCAGGTGGATAATGACCCTAAACATACTGCGAAAGCAACTCAAGACTTTTTGAAGGCAAAGAAATGGAATATTCTTCAATGGCCAAGTCAGTCGCCTGTTCTCAACCCAATAGAGCATACTTTTCACTTACTGAAGACAAGACTGAAGGCAGAAAGACACACAAACAAGCAGCAACTGAAGGTGGCTGCAGTGAAGGCCTGGCAAAGCATCTCCAGGGAGGAAACTCAGAATTTGAGTGTTGAGAACATGGGCTCCAGACTTCAGGCAGTCATTGACTGCAAAGGATTTTCATCCAAGTATTAAAATTATGGTTATATTTACAATTATGTCACTTTGTCCAAATACCTTTGAGCCCCTGAAAATGGAGGTGCTTTGTTGAAAATGGCTGTAATTCCTAAATAGTAAATGCCATATTTTTGTGGAACCTCTTAAAATAATGCTGAAAGTCTACACTTCGATCACATCTTGATTGTTTTATTTTAAATCCATTGTGGTGGTGTATAAAGGCAAAATCACAAAAACTCTGTCATTGTCCAAATACTTCCAGACCTGACTGTATATATATATATACACACACACACACACATATATATATATATATATATATATATATATATATATATATATATATATATATATGTTATTATTAGTTTATAATTTTGATGTAGTTATATTATTTTTTGTATGATACTTTGTAGCGTTTTCTATAACTTTGTGAAAATTTAACATTGTTTAGGTGGAGGCTTTAAATAAGCCCTCACAGGTTTTTGCCTCTCCCTGCACTTTATATTTGTATTCTTACTACTTTTCTTTTGTGTACTTTTAATTGTACAAAGTAATAAAACAGAAAAAAAGAAAAAGAAAAGAAGACTGTAAGCACAGCTTCATATTGAAACACACAGATTTCTTAAGTCATTACTGCTTTAAGGTTGTGGCAGCTCAGTGGTTAAGTTTCTGTACTAAAGACTGGAAGGGTGTGAATTAAAGAGCCACTGTTGAAACCATTAGAAAGCCACTAAACCTCAAATGTTTCAAACTGGAAAATTATACCTATATTGCGA
Organism: Pangasianodon gigas; assembly: GCA_022758105.1. Taxonomy (NCBI): domain Eukaryota; kingdom Metazoa; phylum Chordata; class Actinopteri; order Siluriformes; family Pangasiidae; genus Pangasianodon; species Pangasianodon gigas. The sequence continues at coordinate 10,220,481 of CM040468.1, read as the reverse complement.
TCTGCCTCATTCATTTCTCACTTCGGATGACAAGCCCATCTACCTGTCAGGTAGAGAGATTGTCAAATTGCTACCATGTTGTGGCTGCATAAGCAAATATTTGCATTTTGTTACAGTTAAATGGTTATCAGGAATTGACCATAATAATTCTGAATGGATTAAGCATGAACATTCTTGTGTCAAATTCATTCTATTAACCCTATAAACAATGTTTGGTAACTTTATTTTAAAGTTGCTGAATGTACATGAGCAGTTTGTTTAAAAAAAAAAAAAAAAACTAGTCAGATAAGGCAATGTAAAATTGTAATGTAAAATTGCAAACCAAGCAATGAGCTGTGTACTGATCACAGATAAATACCCTTTGAATCAATATTGTGCTGTGAATCCAGGCTGTAATATTCATAAAATTGGGCAAAGGCTTGTGTTGCTTGTACATGTTTTATAGTGTTTATAGTGTCTCTCTTTGAGAGGGAAATGTTACACCCACAGCTAGTGCTTAACTTATCAGTTTTTAATTGTGCACTTTGAACACAAGTTTGACAACCTGTGAGATAGGCCATGTTGTATCTTCTGGATTTCAAGGCCACTTGTATAGCAAAATATCCTCAAACTTATTCATCCATTAAACAATCTTTATTACAATCTTCGTTCAAAGCTACTAACAGATATCTTAGATATATTGGAAATAAGTAATATGCAAAATATTACTTAAATGCTTTCACCTTTTTACAGTGGAAAGCCTGCCAAATATGCTTCTTTATAACTTGTCCACTTATCCTGTAAATAACTGGATTGAACAAAGGAGGAAGTATCAGAAAATATAAAGACATGAATGTCCGGAAATCATATGTCAAGTTCCTTGAATCTAACCCCTGTTAGAATGAAGAAATCTCCTCTCAATGTTGTAAGGATAGAGTTGAGCGTGTTCCTCAGTTTCTTCCTAGAAGGCCCTATGTTATAGCTAGATTGATGCATTATGTGTTCCACTGTTATTCAAATAGCTACCTGACTCCATCTTCCGACTGAGGAATATCAGTCAAAGTTAAACTGCAGTAATTAAAAGTGCCCCTGTCAGGACAAAGAAATCTCCTCACAGTATGGTAAAGATAGTGTTGAGCGGGTTTCTCAATTTCTTCTTAAAAGGCCTTATGTTAAAGCTAGATTAATTGCCAGTGTGTGTTCCATTGCCAATTCAACTACGCTATCCCTGGGTTAACCATTAGCGTAGAGAACTTATTCTTGTCCTTTTTTGTCTGCTTGCAGAGTAGTTTTGAAAGATATGTGTCTCAGTGTAACGATCAGGCATGGATGTCCTAGGGGACTTTTCTGGGGCACCTCTTAACTGCGCTTGTGCAGTCTGCTGATGCCGTATTGTAAACAAACTCTCAGGAGTAGTTAAGCTAACCTGAAGCAATGGTGTTTACATTGAAGTCTATGCTAAAACCATTAGCCTTGAAGGTTAACAGTTAGCGATTAGCATGTTTTGGCTTGCAGCAATTGAATACAGCTAGTGTTTTGGGCAATGGCAAAGTGATTAACCCTCATACATCTCTCTCACTTTCCTGTTCTATTTACTCTTTGCCCTTCTTGCTATTTTCCCCTCATTCCTCTAGGAGGAATATACTTACACACAGTTACTTATTGTGTGGAATTTAAATTTAATAAAGCTGTTAAATTTAACTGGAAATGCTCTGGAGTGTAGATACATCCATATCAATTTAATGTCAACCAATCTTTATTGCACCTTTAAGGCATTTTGACACCTATGTGTCCTAACTTGTGTGTCCTGAAGTGATCATTTCTTCTAACTCTGAGTCACTCATGACACCTGCTGGGAGGTGGGAATGCTCACCACTGCCACCGGGCCAGCGTATCGGCACCACTTGTAGACGTCAACAATTGGACACTCCAATTTGCCAGGTCAGCACACCACCTCTGAGAAGGGGGTGCTGAGTGCTCTATTTTGAGTGCTGTCCTTTTGTACTAAAAGTCTTGTGGTGTTGGATACAACTGAACGCGGTACATAGTGGGTCTTGGTCCTCACAGGTAGCGTGAATGGAGGGTGGCCAGAGGAGGGATGTCCTTGCTTGGCAAGTTTCACTTATATAGGAATGACTCATCTAAGGCTCCACAATAGGAGACACTTCCCTTACTACAAGTTTCAAATTAAACCAGAGACAACTCTCTTTCACTTTAGGTTTATTTCCTGTATATAGTTTTACATCAACTGTAAACAAATCTATACTCATAGTTAAGCCAAATGGCAGCAGGGCCTATTTGTGGACTTGATCCACTTGTCAATTGAGCCAATCTCCTTCCCTTAATCATACTCAGGTCCTTCCTGTCCTTTCCTGCCTTCTTCTATCTCACCTGTCCATTTTAGAGACCAAGCCTGTGGGAACCATCAACAAACTCAAAAAACAGTGAAGATTTTTGATGTTGTTTTCTCTTATTGAACAGGAAAAGTTCATCTTTCATCCATATTTTTTTTGTTTTCTTTTCAGTTTTCTCTGGCTGTGGGTCTATGTCTACTACTAAACTACCTGTTGCTGGAAACAATCATTCGCCTACAAATGAATGCATGTAGACTTTCCAATTCACCCTGAGCATGCAGCAAACAACAAAGAAAATGCTGGCACCGGTGAATGGGAACAAACAAGACGGAACTTCCATGGAGCAAACCCCAACATCTGCATCTCAGGGTTTAAATGCCCCACCTCCTGCACCATCAGCCAATCTCCAGCTGTAAGGTAATGGGTGCCAACACCCATCTTATCACAAAACCATCATTATATCTGGCACAGTTGGAATTATTTTGTCTGAACACACACACAAAAAAACAACAACAACTCAACCATCAGTTACTTTGTTAATAGTTTTAGTACTACAACAATGCTATTGTTTATCAATCAGACTGACACTGCATTTCTTGATACACTATATAGACAAAAGTATGTGGACAGCTGACTATCATACCTATATGTGGGCCTTCCCAAAACTGCCACAAAGGTGGAAGCACACAATTGTCTAGAATGTCTTTGTATGCTGTAGCATTATGATTTCTCTTCACTGGAACTAAAGAGCTTAGCTCCAGCATGACAATGTCCCTGTGCACAAAGCAAGCTCCATAAAGACATGGTTTGCCTAGGTCGGTGCATAAGAACATGAGTGGCCTGTACAGAGCCCTAACCTTAACTCCACTGAACACTTTTGGGATGAACTGGAACTCCAGCTGCATTCCATGCCTTCTTGCCCCAACATCAGAACCTTCCCTCAGTAACACTTTTGTGGCTGAATGGACACAAATCCCTATAGCTACATTGCAAAATCTAGTGGAGAGTCTTTCTAAAAGAGGGGAGGCTGTTATAGCAGCAAAGGGGGGACCAAGTCCATATTAATGCCCATAGTTTTGGAATGGGATGTTCAAGAACAGATAAGCATGTGATGGTCAGGTGTCCACAAACCTTTGGCCATATAGTGTAGTTCTGTGTGGTTGTCCAAAACACGAGCAGTGCAATTGTACTAACATTTGCTACTCACAATTCAATTCAATTCAATTTTATTTGTATAGCGCTTTTAACAATGGACATTGTCACAAAGCAGCTTTACAGAAATAAATGGATTCACAAAAAATATATTGTAAATATGTGAATTTATCCCTAATGAGCAAGCCAGAGGTGACGGTGGCAAGGACAATCTTCTCTTTGTTATTGTACTGTTGACATTAAACACCACTCCCTGCATGCAGATATAGGTACAGACAGATGATGGATGACACATTAAGAGAAACGAAATCATAGTGTCTTAAAAAGGTGCTGGGCCACTAAATATCACCAGAACAGCTTCAGTGCATTTGTGAAGGCCATAAAATATGATGTACATCATTTTCATCCTCATCCTCATCAACCCATTCAATGAGACCTTGTGCCCTGTGGATGAGGGCACTGTCAAAAAGATATCCCATATATGTAGTTATACGTTTGAGTATGTCTTGATGTTATATTGAAACTACCATTTTTTTCTTTTACAGATTCTACATAAGTTTAATATAACCGGAAAAATTATGTATGGGCCACTGTTTGATGATCCCGGAACTACAGCAATAAAAAGCTTTTTTGAAGTAACAGGTAAAAATGCACAATTTCAATTGCAAACTCTTTTGTTATACAGGTCACAAGATTGTAACACTGAGTTAATAGTTACTCAGTGCTGTATGTAAGCACATAAAATTAATGTTGACAAAATAAAAACAGTCTTCTTATTCCATATATCAAGATACACAAAGAACAGTTAAATCTATCAAAAGAAAAAAAAAAGTCAGTTAATTTTGCAGAAATTTGTGTTGCAAAACAGACAGATCTGGTCAGGATTACTGCGTTAAAGTCCAACAACATTTAGATGCATTTAAATCTGCAAGAGCTCAATTAAACCAAAAACTTTAGCAGATGATCAAGTGCATCTGAGATATTTCACAAATCAGTAGCAGCACGTTAAAAAGGCCTGAAAGGTTAAGATTAGAAGAAGCATCTTAATTAGTTAATCAAAAAAGACAAAGCAAATTAATTCAATTAAAGACATTTTTAGTTGGATTCCTATTCATAAACAGTGGGAGAAACAAAATTGGGCCTCAATGACCACACTGAAAAATAGAAGACAAAACAGAGGCAATGACAGTGTCTGGGAACTCTGTCTTAATTTTTTAAAGCCATGTTTTTAACACAGAACAATTTCTGAAGATGCTTATTTATAACCTGACCACTCATCCCATAGATAACTGGATTGAACAGAGGAGGAACTATCATAAAATATAAAGACATGAAAGTCCGGAACTCATATGGCAAATACCTTGAATTTAGCCGACTTTGTATTATTTCAAAAAAGATTCCAACAAAATAATTTAAAACAGCAAGAAGGTGAGGTGTACATGTTTGGATGGCTTTGGTTTGACATTCTTTAGAAGAATATATGCAAACATGCAAAATCTGTGCATAAGAAAATAAAATCATTAAAACCTGTGGAATCATGTAAACAGCCATTAGGCCAAGTCCAATTATGCTATGGACAGTGATGTCTGTGCAAGATTGTTTTATGAGTTCAAAATTTACACAGTGAGTCTTATCTATAATTTCTCTGCAAAAGGTTAAGCGTATTGTGAACGACTCATATACCAGAAAACTAGCAAATGGATAAGCCCATGCAAAAAATATAAATACCTGAAGCTTTTTTGTTGACATCATATCATGATAGTGAAGTGGGTAACAAATTGCAACATAACGGTCATAACTCATAAAGGCCAATATAGTTAGTTCAATAATATTATAAGTGTGTAAACAGAAGATTTGTATGAGACAATTTGTTAAAGATATCTTATGCACTTCAGTAGTGAGATTAAATAACAGATGAGGAAGCAAACTTGTGCTACCAAAGATGCCATTACATGACAGATTGCATACAAAGATATACATTGGATTATGCAATGTTCTTTCAAAATAGATAATGGCAATCAGAAGTGAGTTCAGTGTAAAAATTGCAACATAGAGTAAGAGAAAAATAAAAAAGAACAAATGCTTCTGCTGGTCCATTACAAAGTAGCCATCCAGAACGAATGTGGTAACACTTGATCTATTTTCCATTGTGTTTTACAGCTTTGCTGCAGAAGGAAGAGAAATAAATATTAATTATAATGCAGATATTTAAACAATAATGTGTATCGTCTGTTTGGATATTTTTACATCTAAAGCATGATGATGCTCTTAGAGTGTATAATGATACTGTATAACATAGATCTGCATGCCTCAGAATGCCTGAGTACCTCAGAAAATAACAAATTTGAGTTACACTGTAGTTCTTCCAAGATACCACAAAAGAAAATTTTAGTTGTTGAATTGTTAACTTTACTATTAAATATCTACTATTAGATAAGTGAAGAAAGATGACCAAAAAACCCAGACATTTTACAAGCTATTGAATCAAAAGTACTGCCATTTAATTACATTCTCCCACTAATTACTAATATGTCTGTTTGTTTCAGAAAGTCATAACTGTAAGTTGTATGTAAGACAGTTATATTATGCCATTATTAATTAGAATAAATTAATAAATAATTAATTATTAATCAAAATTCAGTTCAACTGTATTATACAGCTGGTATTATTTCAATTTTCAATTCATGATAATGAAAAGATATACCCTTTACTCCAAGTCTAGTTGTCTGATCTTTTTGGAGAAGTCGGGAGAAGAAGATTGTTCTTATTAAATGATTTGCTTAGCTGTCAAGCTGAGTTTTTGTGGCTCAGAAAAATGGGATGGTCTACAATATTACCATCTGTTATTGGCCTGTTAAATGTCTCTTGGCATTTCCAGCGTTATCTGTAGGGGCCAGACGGACAAAATATTCAGGCTGGGAGTTTTACACCTACACAGGCTGCCCCATACACCCACAAGTAATTTTGAGACTACCGACCACCTACTGTAATGCGCACTCACTGATCAATTTATTAGGAACCCCTATACATCTGCTCATTCATGCAAATGTGTAATCATTAGTCAGCAGTGTTATGAATAAAATCATGCAGACAGAGTTCAAGAGCTTCAATTCACATCAAACACCAGAATAGAAAAAAAAAAAACTGTTCTCAGTGACTATGACCACGGCATTGTTGTTGTTGCCAGACGGGCTGGTTTGAGTATTTCAGAAACTCTAGAGTTTACACAGAATGGCGTGAAAACAACAAAAAACTAAAAAGCCAAAAATAAGCAGGCCATATCAGCTGCAAGATACGCCAGACTACCAGGATCTCTCGAATCTCTAGATGGCCAATCTGGGCCTGGTTGCCACTGTAACTGGCTCATTGTTTTTGACTGGTGAATTGAAATATTCAAACCTTTTGCATAAAATTTTCAGTGAAAATGTTTTCACAGGACACCACTGCAGTGACACACAAATTTAGTGTCATTTGGTGTCATAATTTTTCACATGCCTCATAAACCACACCGGTGGGAAAAGAGATGAGGAGGAAGGTGGAGCGACAATGTAATCCACAAAATCAGGAGATGGAGCAGTGATGTCATCTGTGAAGTCAGCAGCAGGTAGGAGGCAGGCACAGGACAGCTATGCAGAATGGATCTGGAAAGTAGCCCACTGGATGGTCAGGACTGGAGTCAGGGTGCTTGAGGAACCACACCTGACAGGGGTCAGATGGCTCAGTAGCGGAGTCAGGTGGCGGGATGAGGACGTCATCCATGAAGTCAGCATGTGGACTCACCAGAGACAGGGGGTAGAGTGATGACGTCCTCGCTGGGCTCAGGAGGAAGACTAGACTGGACAGGAGAAGCCACTTTGTCACTGAAGCAACCTGGGGTGAGCCGACTGTCCACATGGGCTTGACCTACTGTAGCACCCCACCCACCATCCAAAATCTTTTTTTCCACTGGGAACTGGGAAGAACTGCAGGTCAGAACAATCAGGATTACATGAGAGGGGCAGAGGTAAAACAAAATGACAAGAAAATGCACATGTTCAGACACAGTCACATATTATACATATATACAAAGCACCACATGCAAGCTCTGGGAGCTGCAACACACAACAGAGGGGGAATTCGTTACACTTGGACACTTGATTTTGGTATTTAATATACTTCTATTGCATATATCCACTTAAAATTATGCCCATAATGTCTTTTGACTTTGTACATATAAATATGAACAAAACAGTAGATATTCATTCACTCCTGTCTAGGGATGACTAGTTTGGTTCCATGAACTTTCCACCTGCATGCTGTATTATCAAAATAATTGTATTGACAGTGATGTTTAAGGGCTTTTCTATGGCTCTGTAGATTTTCCATTCAAATGTTATTCAATAATGTTGAGAACTTTATAAGGCTCCTTCACCTTTACCATGATCACTACTGAAATGTGTGAAATCTGGCGACATCATAATGACAGTTTTATAATGATAGGGTTGACATTCTTGTGTTGACAAGTCCAATTATTCATTGATACAGTTATTCATTGATCACTGATACATCTTTCAATAGGTAACTGCAACATACTGTATGTAAGTGTTTTTCTGTTGATTATGGGAGTACTGCAAACATCATCTGGCACAGCTGGAGTTATTTTGTCTGAACTCAAAAAATAATTCAAGCATCAATTACTTCATTAATAGTTTTAATACTAGAATAGCGCTTGACAAATTATTTATCAATCTAACACTGTTTTTATTGACACTTCTATGTAGTTGTCTAAAACACAAGCAGCACAACTGTACTAACATTTGGTACTTGTTACACTCTGACTTGGCTCATGAGCTTCTCTTTTTTATGGTAACATTGACACTAAACACACAACCCTGCATGCACAGATATGTACAGACAGATAGTGGTTTTTAACATAGGGGTGAGTATATATCATTCTGTATGCATTCTGGTTTATCTGTTTCAGCTGTTGGTCTGGCCTCCTGTTTTAATTCTCAGTCTCTCCTCAAAAATAAAAGCATCAAAAGCTTTTTCAAAATCAGTCTGTGTGCCATGTTGTGCTACAAAGCAGGTAAGCTGCAAACTAGCTAGATAAATTTCACTGAAGTATTGACAGGTAACTAGCTAGACCTATCAATCAATAAAAAAAGCCCTGAAACAAAAGCAAATATCAAACATAACTTTATACTTACAATTTATTTACAATATTTACCAATTACTAAGACAAAATAATGAGCTATACTATTTGTGTAAAACTGTTATGTAGATGTTTTATGTTAGGCTACTGACCACTACTGTAGCTCCGAGCACTCTGTGAGTCTGACTGGCACTAATATGTTTAAGTTTGAGGTCCTGTCAGTCATGTTCATTACAGTTTCAATGACTGACACTTGGTTGTGAGGTTCAGCTGCTTTGAGAGGTGTCTCACACAAGAAGGGAGAAGCCATGCATCTGTGCAGGACAAGCAAAGATAGCATGAAATGTTTTTTTTTCTATGCAAAACTCAAAACACATATTAAATGTGTGGGACCCAGAATGACATATTAAAAGGCTGTTGTCAAATGAGCATTAATCTTTCCTCCCATTAAAACACAGTGTATTTGGATGTGCCATAGGATCCCACTGTAGCTGTGCGTCAATTGTGTTATAAAATAGAATAGAATAAAATAAAATAAAATAAAATACACCAGTAGGAAAAGCTGTGAGAAAAAAATTTCATGAAACTGTTTTGAACGCCACATTTTTTTTTATAGACAAAGCTTATGAGACAACAGGTTTTTTGCAAGAAATTATGTAATTGCCTAAAAGCGTTTATCGAAAAACATCTATTTCATGGAAATGAGCTGATAATAGATCATTTCACAAACATTTCTAAACACATTTTGCATTTTCATTTTCCACTTGCATTATAGACATTACATGTAGTCTAGTATTATAGGAATTTGATGGCTTACGCATATAACCTGTGGTACTGTGTCATAGATTTTTGCTCAGTAATTGAGGGTTTGTAATGATTAGATGGTAAATGCTCTAGTTATAAGAGGGTAACAGTTGTTGAGAAAAGAACAAAACTTCATAAGACTAAGATTATAAACATGAACTTACATATTAGAGAAACATTTGTTTCAATTATTTATCAATAAAAATCCCATTATACCACTTATGCGCCATATAAAAAAAAAACAAAAAAAACATGTATAGCCATAAAGATGGCAGGCCTTCAATGTGCGGATAAGATTCCTGTTGTTGTTGATACTGTGTACACATAGTTCAAACAGTGTTGCAATATCAGTGATTCTCAAGGGAGGTCATTATGGATGTAGTCTGAAGCCATCCTATAGCCTCTTGCTCCTGTCCACTGAGGGCTCAATTTGCTTGCTTGGTACTCAGAGACCATCAGTGGTTACTTTAAATTGCCTCCTTGGGAATGGGTAAGTTGGCCAAAGTAATGACAGCTAATAAACATGTTTATCAACGAACTTATTTGTCAGACTCTACCACCTGTTCCCCAAAGGACAAGATATGGCACACAGTAGAGTGTGAACTCAACTACAAGACTGAATACACTTTCTAGTTTGATGTCAGAATAATTTATGTAATTTACTATTCATAATGCATTTGCCTGTCTTGTTTATATTGTTTAATGATTTTTAGCATCATTAAATATTTTTAGTTTATGTGACACACACAAATGTATGGTCACATTTTTGTTTCATCTGAGAATTTATTTTTATTTGAAAAGAATTTATTTTCCTGAGCCACTTTCATGTTGTTAATGTAAATGCTGTATTCTCCAGCCGCAAGGGGGTGATGCTTATGGGTCTTATGTTTTATTTTTTATTTTTTTGTATATTTATTGAATTTCAGTAAAGTACAACAGACAAATACACAGTCAAATTACATTCAGAACTACAATAATACAAAAAAAAAGGTAGCCAGGGGGTGGGCTTACATTTATAGAAATAAGGTTAAAGAATCACACACATATATATATATATATATATAATTAATTATATAATATTTTTTTGTTTTGTTTGAGGGGACATTAGCAAGACCAAATAAAACATTTTCTAAACACAAAGAAAAAGTGGGATCAATATTATCAATTATAAATCTAGCCAAATCTTTCCAAAGTATTCTCACATGAGTGCAATGCCAGAATAAAAGAAACAATGTCTCAGCAGATGCATCACAAAAAGAATTTTTTTTTTGAATTATTACCCTTTTTAAAATTTAAGAAAAAAATTATTTACTGGGTAGTATCTGTGCAAAATTTTAAAAGTAAATTCCTTCACTTTGTTTTCCAATAAATATTTGTTTGGTAGAGTCCAGATGGCCTTCCAGTCTAAATCCTTCACCAGACTATTCCAGTAACCTGGACAATTTGGAGGGGAGACAATATCATTTTGACATAAAGAAAGAATAGTTATTATTAACATTAATTACTCTAGGAGGGGAACAAAGTTGTCCATACTGAGGTATGAAGTAAATCAGAAACAGAAGTGGGCACAATACTGTTCTGGATGTTAGCTCTGAATAATGTCATCCCTGTGGGAATTGCATCCATGACAATAGAGGACTCCCTTGGTGTCACCGGAATTCCATGGACAGCTAGAAACTCAGAATAAGTGAGCATCATGTCTTCTTGATTTAATAACTGACTGACTTGTATTATGCCTGTTAAAAACAATCTCTCAATAAATAAAGATTTATTTTTAAATAGTATATTGTAATGGTTCCAAATTAAATATCCATGGGGGAAAGTTATGTTTGTGAATTAGAGACCAGGCCAGCAACATTTGTTTGTGAATGAGAAGAATTTTGTCAATTTTGTAATTACAAATCAAGAGAAACCTAAGACCACCCTGTTTTGAGAAAACAAAATTGGGTATAATATTCCATAGAGAATTTGGGTGTAGAATGAAGTGTCTAATCCAATTAATTTTAAAGCTACTATTTAGAGTACAGAAATCAAGAAAGTTCAATCCACCAGATTCATAAGTATTCATTACTACAGATTTCCTAATATAATGTGTTTTGTTTCTCCAAATAAAGCTAAACAAACTAACATTTTCCCTGTCTTTATTTCTCCTGATTACTCAGGTATGTGAAATGTAAATGTTTAATCACAACAATACTCATGTAAGAACATGTTAACCTTTTTAAAATTTTCTTTGGGTTTTGTGTCAAAGAATTTGTTAGTTTTGTGAGTTTTCGCTGTTGTAATCAATGTAATTGTGTAATTACCACTGTCATCCTATACAAGTGAATGGGCCAAGTTGGCCCCTACCGCTTCGTGTTTAATTTGTAAGTTTATTTTTGGCTAAATTTTTGCTTATAATCAGTAAAATAGCTCAATATGTGTTTCATAGTATTTCATTTATCAGACTTATACATTTAATGTATATTTTCAATGTTTATTTGTATTTAAATGTTATGTTTAATGTCCACCAGCACAATACTAGGACTAAATGCTTTACTGTGACATAAGATGTTCGAGTTTTACATATTTTTAGAACATTTACATTGAAGTATGGTCCATAAAAAAATCTAAAATGGCTAACTCAAATGTGTATTTTTCATTGTGACCACAAAATCATGCATCCATCATTTTTATATTTGTAATTATTGTCAAGTCATATTTTTGGCATTACTTAAGCAACATTTATATGAACAGTTAAATAAAGCATTCACCATGAATTTCTTCCTTGGCACACAAAATGAGATGACAAGCAAAATGACAGTCCCATGCATCTTCTGTACCACTTAACCTACACAGGGTCACAGGGAGCCTGGAGCCTATCCCAGGTTACTCAGGGCACAAGACACCCTAGAGGGGGTGTCAACCCATCGCAAAGCACAATCACATACACTACAGACAATTTAGAGATGCCAGTCAGCCTACAACGCATGTTTTTGGACTGGGGGAGGAATCTGGAGTACCCAGAGGAAACCCCCAAAGCAGGGGGAGAACAAACAAACACGCAGCGAAGAGGCGGCAATCGAACCCCCAACCCCGGAGTTGGGAGGCAAATGTGCTAACCACCAAGCCTGACTGACTGACAGACACTGTCAATTGTATTGTGTTTCACAGAAGTAAGTAAGTCATGAGTTTGGAACAACATAAAGGCGAGTAACTGATGAAAGAGCTTGTAATTTTGGATAAACTATTCCTGTTGTGTCCTGCATGTTGTGTTCCCATGGAATGTCAGTTCCGTCTTGCAAGTGTTACACAAGACGGCATTTTTTGTTTTTAATTTCGTAGAACTTTCCCACACTTTGCTGTACCGACTCTGTTTGGACTCCGACATCTTCTCTTAGCGAAGTTTCTTCTTCTAGTGGGCTGCAACCGGGAATATAAATACTTATATTGAATATAAATTGAGGCTTCACTCAATAATAACCAAATGCAACTGACTGAATAACAAAATACAAATAAACAAGTGAGTTGCAGTAACTGGCCAGTTCATTAACTAACCATCCAGTGGGATAACTAACCGATGCAGTCACTGGGTTTAAAATGTCTTTTTCATGATTTGTTTGAAGCAGACACTTAACATGTTTGGTTTGCAAAGCCAGTCAAATGAACTTGGTCTTGTTTATTGAAGATTCTTGGTCTTGTTTATTGAAGACACATGCCAGACTCTATTAAAAGCTAGTAGTCTGGCTCACAAGCTAGTAGTCTGGCTCCATGTTCCAATAACACAGTTGTATATTTATGTGTCCTAAGTTTTAAACTTGCCAAATATGCCAAATTTATTGCTATCATAAGCCAAGTTTCCATCCACTTTTGCACTTTTCTGTTATCAACAAAGTGAAAATGCATAAAAAAAGTTGGCGAAATTAGCTGTTTCCCACCTGTTTCCATCCAGTTGGCCTTTTACTGAAAAAATGGTGCGTGTGATGATGTCATCCTTTAAAAAAAACAAATTGTAGGATAAGTTTTGGTGTATCGCAAAAAAATCTGCCCTTGAGCCGTTTCCATACATAATTTTGTGTATATCGCATATTGTGTACCTTTTGCATCCCACATGTCCTCAAATCTTTGTAAAATGAAGAGAGTATAGAGAGAATTAAGTGAAATTGGCCAGCTTATTGTCAATTTAATTTCACAAATAATTGTAATTGTATGGATTTATTCCCATGACGGATGAATAAATTCTGTCATGTGACACATTTATTTTTTTGTGTGAATG
>CM040468.1:10179133-10206703 GCA_022758105.1 Pangasianodon gigas | reverse complement strand
AAAAAAAAAAAAAAACAAACTCTTGGAAGGAAATGTAGCTATAGAACTACCTGACTATATAACTCCCTGAATTTATAGTGTTTGTAACTAGAAACCACTATCATTCCAAGCAGCTGTCATTCTGCATCTATAATTGTCACTCTGCTTTCAGCCATTTTTCATTTATGCCTTTGGATATTTTACCCCCTCCTGCTGTTAATTAGGAGAATTAACAATAGTTAAACGTGTTTCAAAACCAAGGGCTATGGACAGTCAAAATGACAGATTATCAAACACTTGCCATTCTATCAAGTCATTAAACAAATAATAGCAATGTTGGATAAACATAGGAAGTGAATGAATGCACCTAGGAATGAAACTAAATTCAGCAAGGTGGTGGTGTTGCAGGTAGCGTTGCTGTCTCACAACTACAGGATCTTCGGTTTGATATTGGCATTAGGTGACTGTCTGTGTGGAGCATCTGTGCATGTTCTCCCTGTGTGGGTTTCTTCTGGTTTCATACCACCTCCCAAAACCATGCTAGTAGGTGGCTTGGCAAAAAAAAAAAAAGCCAGTAGGTGCATTGGTGAAGATAAATTTTCCCAAGCTGTGAGTGTGTGTGCATGATGGACTGGTGCATCATCCAAGTTGTATTCCTGCCTCACACCCAGTAAGTGCTGGATCCACTACAAACTATCCTGATCAGGATAAAGCAGTTACTGAAAGTGAGTGAGTAATATCTAGTTCCAACATGGACACCCCTGAAGTCATAGAAGAGATTAGCTAACTGTTGATTCATATAATGTGTATATACACTCACCAACCACTTTATTAGAAACACCTATACACCTGCTCATTCATGCAATAATCCAATCAGCCAATCATGTGAGAGCTGCGCAATGCATTACCTGCAGATACAGGTCAAGGGCTTCCATTAATGTTGATATCAAATAACAGAAATGGGAGAAATGTGATCTCAGGGACTTTGAGCATAGTATCGTTGTTGGTAACAGGTTTGAGTATTCTGGTTCTGAGTTTACACGGAATGGGATGAAAAACAAAAACATCCAGTAAGTGCAGTTCTGTGGGCAGAGAAGTCAGAGGAGAGTGACCAGACTTGTTAGGGCTGATAGTAAAGCTACCGTAGTTCTTTACTGCTGTGGTGGACAGAAAAGCATCTCAGAATGTATAACATGTCAAACCTTGTTGTTGGTGGATGTGCTACAACAGTAGAAGACCACATAGGGTTCCACTCCTGTTAGCCAAGAACAGGAGCAGGACATATTTAAGATTGGAAAAGCTTTGTCTGGTCTGATGAAACTCGATTTATGCTGCTACATGTAAAAGGTACGATCAGAATCTAGCATGTATCAGTGAACTGAATGCCACAGCCTATCTTGAGTATTGTTGGTATAAATAAAAACAGGAAATGTCAAAGAAGCAAACTGTAACTCATTTGACATTAACTGTCTTCAGAACTCACTGTTACATCCCGCTTGTTAAAGATCATAATCAGGACAGTGCTCAAAAGAAGGGAAAAATTAATACAATTAAATAATTTTTTTTTGCAAAAAAACTGCTTCATACTTTTTAGTTTGCCATAAATTATATCACTTAAGAATTTCAAAATATGGGTCTAAAGCAAAGCATTGCAGCAGGTCTTTAAGGAAATCATCACAAGGGAAGTAATTATTTTTCCTGAACATTGTTT
Organism: Pangasianodon gigas; assembly: GCA_022758105.1. Taxonomy (NCBI): domain Eukaryota; kingdom Metazoa; phylum Chordata; class Actinopteri; order Siluriformes; family Pangasiidae; genus Pangasianodon; species Pangasianodon gigas. The sequence goes on along the minus strand of CM040468.1, from coordinate 10,205,013 downwards.
TCTAATGCCTCTGCCTTGAAGAAGGGCTACTGCATTAACTTGTTACTTTATTTCCAAGAAGTGTTAAGTGGGCTCCAGCCCCCTGGGCTGAAAATGAATCTGTGAAATAAAAACATAAGGGACAATGGGGATGAACAACTTGCTAAGATCTAATTATTACTAGGCAACTGTGTATAAACACAAAACCTGTGATAGCGTTTCAGGAAGAGACAGCTATTTTAATGAAACTATTGTGGAAGAACAAACAGAGAGTAACTTATCTATGATTTTCATGGAAACGGAAATAGGAAAAATTTCACGTATTTTACAGTTTAATTGGTGCTGTCAATATTTACTGCATTTGGCAGACGCCCTTATCCAGAGTGACTTACGTTTATCACAATCATACAACTGAGCAGTTGAGGGTTAAGGGCCTTGCTCAAGGGCTCAACAGTGGCAGCTTGGCAGTGCTGGGATTTGAAATCAAGACCTTCTGATCAGTAGTTCAGCATCTTAACTACTAAGCTACCACATAGTAGTAGTGCTTAGTGCATAGTAGTGAGAGAGAGAGAGAGAGAGAGAGAGAGAAAGAGACGAAGTTGACACAGCACACATCACACTCACCTCAAACTTGAACTTGAATGTGAACGTGAATATAATAAGCAGGAAGGAAGCATGAAGCACCGTCAAAAGCCACCTGTCTCCCAAGTCCTCCTTCACCCACACATCCTGGGTACTACACATTAAACACCACCCTAAAGATTTGTTTTAGCCAAACTGAGGGCAGCATCCAAATGCAGCATCCAAATAGCAGCATTAAATGCATTTGGTAATCAGACAGGGCAGCCTATATACATCTCAGAAATACCTATAATTTTAGGGAGCGTTAGAAGGGTAAAACTATCATTTGGAACGCCTGTCCTTCACTGAGCTACATCTGCTGGAAGGTCATCTATACACCTTGAAAGTGACTTGGGCTGCTTTACTCAGTTTCATACTATGCTTATCAGCGATTGCTGGACATGGATGTGACTCGCATGTTGTTGAGGCTGCAGTGTTTGGGTCAGATTCAACTGTGAATCAGGTTTTAATTCCATCAGCTAGGTGATGCCAGTGCCAGCATGCAGAATGCATAGTGAGCTGAGGCAGCAATCACATATTTGGTGCCTGGATTTAGCTTCCCAAGAGCAAACAGACACTGCCTGAACAAGCAGAAATCTTGCAGCATGTCATGTTTAATCATGCAAATAACCAAGAAGAGTATGTGTTATGGTTGGAGAAAAGCCACTCAAACACACTACCAGTATGTACCCACAGACCTGCTTGTTTATAATAAAATCTTGATTACATATTAGACAGACTTCTATATAGTGTTGCATACAAAGTTCGGTTTTATTTTATTTTCTGATAAGGCCTTGCATAATTTTGATTTTTTTTTAGAACAGTGCAGGAGAATTTCATTACATTTAAGGGGCATAATTAGAGTTATAATGAGTCCTTTCAATAAGTAAATGATAGGAAGCAAAATTATTTGCAAAATTATTTGAGATCAAAGTTCATGCAAATGTGTGTGCCACATTTTGTGTCACTAATGAACTTTACTGTTCATTACTGTTCATTATTTTGCTTTTTGACGCATTGTTCACTCGCTATGGGTCTGAAGACTTCCCAGGACCTTTGCGTTACTTTTTACAGGCTGAAGTGATTATTGTCCCACCTCTTCTCAATCCACTTACTGTATGTATGGCCTTAAACTTTCAGAGGTGTGGAAGAGGATTCTTCAAAGACACAACCAGAAGATAAAAATAATATAATGTGATAAAATTATTAATTGTTCCTTTCTATATTGTTTGACTGGCTATATTGTTTGACTGACATTAATATGATATGTTACTATATACATGGAAACAATATCCCAAGACTCTTCTTTGATCATCATATCATGGGTCATCAGGTTACTAATAATTGCATATGACATGACGTCAACATGTTTCTGTTCCTGAAAATAACTGTTACAGTACTCATGTGCTGAGATTAACTTTATGTCTTAATTTCAGTACATGATAAAACCTATCAAAAAAGACAATCTTTTAAATAGATTTTAAAAAAAAACATGATTAATTAAAGAACCTGTTTACCCGAGCTCTTTATAATAAAAACTTGATTACATATTAGACAGACTTTTATATAGTGTTGCATATAGAGTTCTGTTTTATTTTATTTTCTGATAAGGCCTTGCATAATTTTGATTTTTTTAATTAATGAAAACCTATAACAAAGTTGATGTATCACCTTGTACTATCTTATTTAATAAATAAATCGCTAATTAAATAATATATTTATCACTTTCTGTCAATACAAAAGCAGTTAGTTTAATGAAGCATGTACATGATGAAAACTACTTATAATGCAGAGATTAAAAACAACAAAAAATATAAACCTAAATAAATATGGGATTAAAAAAAATAATCCTGTCATGCCCTCTGGTGGACTCTGGCTGTAAGACTTCTTCTAGTATACCATAGAAAAGACATACAGTCTTCATTATTCAACAGTCAATGTTATTTAGTTTTTCTTGCACTGAAATTGAGATGATTTACGTGTATATTATGGAAGGAATAACACATGATAGACTATGCTATTATACAAAAATAATACATGCCAGGGTAGTGTGATATGAAGCGTATTATTTTCTTATAGCAGCATGGGCCAAAGTGTGTTATTCCTCCTATACCCATAGCAACTTGCCAATTTACAGTTGCTGATTACAATTTCTTAATTTGTTAATGAACGACACATTGTGTTTTTAAATGTTTATAGATTTAAAGTTGTGGAATATTCATGAGACAAGTTAGTTCCTGTTATTACTTACATTATAGCAGCTGTAATAAACGGTTGTTCGTTCACCAGCTTTGCTTTTTTTTCTCTCTTGGAGTTAATAAGACAAAACAGTTTGTCATTTGACTGAGAACCCAGAAAGCACAAAGTCCTCATCATGAAGACTCTCCCATGTCTGGAAGACTTATTGACTGTTACAAAGTACTGACATCTGAGACTTATTCCATAAATGTTACCTAATTGTCCCTTTAGACAAACCTTCTCCACACTGATGATTAAGTTTTTCTTTGTTAACCACCATGTTTTTAATACATTTATTATTAGCCTTAGATTATGTGAAGTAGCTGCCATGCAAGTCACTGTGAATGAGGTGGATATTTTTAAATATAATTACTAAAACAACAAATGCACAAAATCCATATCCATATAGCTTAAAATCACTGTGTAAAAGCAAATGATTTAATGTGGGGCTTTCAAAAATGCCGAATAACAATCCAGGTAGGAACAATAAGTAAAAACATCGATCTGTCTGTAAATTGTGGCTAAAGACTTGACAACACAGCAACATTACAGGGCTGCTGTGGTTTTGAGGTCTTTTCACAAGCAACTCTTGTAAATGGCAAATATGTGTGCTTAAAATCTAAAAAAGATGCCAGACCATAAAGTAGTGAACAGCTGTGTTCTTGCAAACTTATGTGTACGGATAAATACCACATGCACAGGGCTATTTTCGAGTTTAATAAGTAGGACTATTTGCTCAGTAATGAATAGGGTTTTAAGTGGCCAAATTGAAGTGCCCACATTAAAAGGAGCAGATTAAGCAAGCCAATCAAAATTTTTACCACATGGGAGCAATAAATGTCTAAGATATTCCTAGCAGACATTCTTGCAAATGCTAAGGGTTTTTTTTTATTTTATTTATTTATTTTTAAATAACAGTAGAATCCCTGCTTTGTCTCATTAGCCATCTTTTCACTGTGGAGCTTTACCCAGAAACTCTCAGGAACTGCAGTGCCTCATGTGTTTCTGCTGCACTGCTGATTTCACTGACATCATTTAAATTATATTTGTATAGCACTTACACAAATGACAATAGATATTGTCACCAGACAGCTTTGGATAAATCCGTACACAAATTTAGATCCTAATGAGAGGCAAAAAAAACTGCCTGAGATGACACCAAGAAGACAGCTTGAGAAAAACCAGACTCAAAAGGGAACCTGTCCTCTTCTGGGTGACACCTAATAGAGAAATTATAAATAATTACTGTATACAGGTGTAGAAGAGTAAAGCAAACAGTACTGTTTAAGTGAACATCACTTAGTATGAGCATGCTGTGAATAAGAGTACTGGGATGAGCACAGGACAGTCTTTATGATTACAGCAGGAGTTATTAGGTACAAATCTACATTTTCCAGGTGAGATTGTACGCTAAAGTATGGAAGAAGTGAGACTTGGATATAAACTGTTTTTGGGAAGTGCCCATGTGGGATCATCCACAGCAGCAGAAACTGAGTCACAAATGCACAAGTTCCAAGCAGAAGTGGAGCATAATAATTACTGACTGTCAGAAAAAAGTTTTCTTGCCACACAAACAGATAGTCAATAATTTTCCTAACCTGTTTTTGAATTTTCTGATAGTCAGTAATTTTCCTAACCTGTTTTTGAAGGATATTGGTAAAAGTAGTTTAGAGGTCAGAGACTTTGGCAAAGAACCAAAAGGTCAAGGATTCAAGCCTCACCAATAAGCTTCCCTGAACATTCTCTTCTTTAAGAAAGTATATCTACTAATTGTATATGTGCAAATAAAATCTATGTGTCATCTGTTATAATGGACTGTCTGAATCTTTGAGATTTTGCAAATGCTTACATGAAAATTAGAACCATTGTGACTACACTGCATGTGTTTGAGATCAGCTCTTTTCACGACTATGATAATTTGTTGCAGCCCCTGTCATGTGACATATTGGTATGAATCCCCCACAGTGGGCTTAATGAATGTGATTAAGAACAGCATTGCTATTCATGCAACTGCATAATGCAATTCTGACCTGGTCATCCAGATTCGAAGTCACCTCTTCAGATTCACTCCTCCCTCCCAAATATGGGAAAATAAAACAGACTAACCAGAATATTAGGCCAGTTGAAGTATTACTACATGAAGAGCAAGCATGAAACCGCAGTGTGCACTGCTTCTGATCCTGCTGGTCGTCTTAGCACTGCACTGTAAGTTTTGTCAACATGCTTTGGCTTTACTTTAATACACAAGTTTATGTCTGGACTTATATGTATATATATATATATATATATATATTCTATCTTTCATGTTGCATAGCTTTGTGTTGCTGTGGGTAAAAATTCAAATGAAATACAATAAGGAGCAGGATATTTTTTTCTACTACTACTACTACTTCTAATAATAATAAAAATAATAATAGTAGCATTTAATTTATAAGCACATTTCAGGGTACTCAAGGACACTGTACAGACACAGCATAGATCATAAAAAGAATGCAATCATTTAAATTACGCCAGTATTGTTGAGCTTTTAAATCCGAAGTTGTGGATTAATTTTCTGTAACAGCAGCACTGACATTAGTTCCGGCTGTAATACAAATAATATGTTTATATAATAGACTCATTCTAACAGGTTAACAGATAATTTAACAAAAAACGTATAATCATTACGTATATGTATAATCAAACGTATAATGTGATGTTTATTTAACATTTCTGTAAGGAGTCATAGGTGTCAGAGCTTTGTAATGGCTTTCTAACACTGGAGACAGAGGAGTTTATACATTACAGTATCTTAGTAACATGGCAAAGCTGCATTTTCTTATATCAAGAGAGAAAATAAAGAAAGGCTGGTGAGGGATCAACTACGAAATAGCTGCAAAAATGTAAGTGATAACAGGAACTAACATGTCTCACAGATCTTCCATTACATTAAATGTATAAAAACAAGACACTTCATTCAATAATAGATTAAAAATTGTAATTGGCAAAATCATTGTGGTATAAGAGGAATCAAACACTTCAATATGTGCAGTTATAGGAAATTAATCCACATTGGGTTGGTAACAGTAACTCCACTTTGTGTTGGGCCATATCTCACCACCCCAGTGTGGATTATTTTCCAATAACAGCATGTCATCAAGTATTTTATTCTGTACTTGTGCTATGTCCATAGGGGTAAAAATGAATGTCATTTGATTTAAGCTAAAGGAAATGAAGCTCTGTCGTTCCCCTGGAGCTGTGCTGCTCTCAGTGGAGTTTGCAGACAAGGAGCGTGTCTGCCTTCAGAACTCTACTTCGGACCGTTAGGGTGTGGGAAGGGATTTTTGTGAGTATCATGTTTATGATAGTCCTATTCATTATAAACATTATCCGTATCACAAAGATCATGTTTTAGGCATAACTAATACTGCCATTTCTTTGCACTGTCACTATGTACTGTGACTATGTTTTGTTTTTTTTCTTGCCAGATGCTGTGTGTCTTATTTCCTATGACTGCTGAAAATTAAATTAGAAGGGGGTGGTACCTGAAGTGCTACCCATCATGTGAATTTAATAACAACCAAATCTGCAATAAACAAGCCTTTTAAATGAACCAAATGTGTGCGTGTGAGTGCAAATTGTCATTTTCAGCAGCTACTATTATTGTTATATGGTATTGCTGATTTATTAATAGGTCATGCTTCATACATATAGAATTAGGTCTGAATAATGTCTGATATGTAATCTCATGGAAACCTGCATGACATTGCTTTGGAGTCATATTGCATTCATAACTCTTTATATTTTTTCGATAAGCCTCACAGCCTCTTAACACTTTAATTAGTGTCACATTAATTAATCAGAGTTGTGTTTAATCCATTTTCATTTTAAATGAATCAAAAACTACTGTGAATACTGTTGTGAATTTTCGGTAGATGAACAATGGAAAAAAAAACCCCACAAACTTTAACTAAATGACAATAATAAATAAATGCCAGCTGTTGGACAATAATATTTTAGAGTTTTCAGTTAAACAGATTCTTTACTGGAATATTATGTGTCCTGGAAAACACACAGAAATAGATGGACATTTTATAAATATGTTACTCAACACCAAAAAACTATGGTTTCAAGTCTTACCATAGTAATAAATTATCTCCTGTGACCAAGCATCAGCAAAAAAAAAACAAACAAACAAAAAAAACTTTATTTTGCATAAAGATTTGTGGAATTTTTGGCAGGTCTAGTGTACATAATAGAATGGTGAACACGACATATACTTTGAAACCATGAACAATATCAAAGCATAATATGTGCTAGTGAGTTGCCTTTTTACATTCTACATCCAAATGTGCTTATGGAAGACAAACAATGTCTTAAACTTTAATATTTAATGTCAAGACATGTGGTTCAGTATTCTTGGATTATGAGGCCATTTCACAGGATCTTGTGTCTCCCTAATGCATATAACATTTCATGCTTTTCCTGTAATTATAATGCCATATATAAAGCATAATATAAAGCACTTTAGCAAGAAAAAAGTAAGTTTTCAAATCAATTTTGAAAAAAATATTTTAAAAAGATCTGGATTTTTTCACCTGTAAAATGGATTAAATGATTAAATGATGTAGACTACTGTGATGTATATATATAACTCTCTATATATATAACTCTGACAATATATATATATATTGTCCAAACAGGTCACCTATATATGATTGAGTTTTACTCTAACACAGATAAACAGCCAGCATTGCAAACAAAATTCCATCATAGTGTTTCCATCATTTTCAAGTTTATGATACAGTATATGATTGAATATGTATGTAAATGAAGCACACTGCTTAAACCCTCAGGCAATTTTAGGCTATACTAATTATATAATGATTTTCAGCCTAGGCCACAGGTTCCCAAACATGGGCCTGGAATGCTCCCTGTCCTGTACATTTCTCTGCTCCCAACACACCTGATTCACTTAATTAGCTAATTAACAGTCCAGTTTGAGTTGAACTGGGTGCGTTAGAGCAGGAAATACACTAAAATATGCAGGATAGGGGGTACTGCAGGGCAGGGAACCTGCAACCTGTGGCCTAGGTAATCCTCAAAATACACTTTTATAACATTTTGCATAGTGTCACTCATCTGACATTTTAAAATCTAAACATTTAAAAAATCAGTGTGTACATTCTGAATTTTAGTAATGATCTATTTTTTTAACTATACACAGACAACTCCAGCGTCGAGGAGACAACACTGGTGTTTCTGCATGAGTTTCTTCCTGGTTCTCTGGTTCGAGCCTGAGCTTGGGTTACTGTCCGTGTGGAGTGTCACATGTTCTCCCAGTGTCTGTGTGCTTCTTCTGGGTTCTCTGGTTTCTTCCCACCTCCCAGGAACTGGGGTGGATCGGCTACACTAAATGTACACTACTACCCTACCTGTGAATGTGTGTGCTAAGCGCCCTATTGACTGGTGCCATCTCATCCTGGGTGTATTCCAGCCTTGTGCCTAGTGTCCCTGGGACAGACTCCAGATCCATCTCAACCCTGATCAGAATAAAGCAATAAAGTATAAAGAATGAATGAATGTTTTATTATATAGATAGAAATAATGTATGCAAAAAACTCACAGCCTACAATACGCAAAATAAATAAATAAATAAATAAAAATAAATAAAAAAAAGCCAGTAGCTGAAAGTGTGCACTCTCTGGTCCGTGGGTTTACTACGGAACTGGCAACACTGGTCTCCCCTCGACAACCCACGTGATCGGAAGTAAATAAAGTTCCCGCGTTGTTTCGTACAGGGAAGAGTGTGTTCCCAGGGTGATCAACTTTGCACTACGATGGATGATCTTTATTTAGACAACATTGACGAATATGTTAACGATCAGAATAAGATTGTAAGTTCTACATTGTATTTTTTAGGCGTATGATCGCTTTTCGTTTGGGATAACTTCCGTTTATTAGCCTAACACTCGAGAAAGCTAGCTAGCACTGCAGTGAAGTGTGTTAAAGCCATGAGATCTGACAGGAAAGTCATACTTGATCTTGGTTATTTATTTGAAATTTGCACGGAGGGAAAATATTGTATTTAATTTTGATTAATAATGGCGTTACTAGCTTCTCTGCATATGCAGATATAACTGGTTGAGATGTCTAGTCGGTGGCGCCGGTTTTCTACGTTCTTGCATGTGTTTTGCATTAAATAGTCCCAGGGATAGGGTTTTCACTAGTGTCATGTGTTTATGGATGTTACTACTATATTTCTTCTGTTTTCTGATTCGTCACCGTTATGTAACACTTCTAGGGTGCCTAATATATTATTACAGTTTTAATCAGTTTTAATCCATAGCTCTAGAATAGTAAGAATGTACATAACCTTAGGTATCTTATATATGTGAGAATTGAGACAAGAGGATGCTGAAGCTGTGCGCATGCGCAGTCATCTGTAAGGAAAGCAAGCATTCTTGTGGAGTTCTGGGCTCTGGATAGGGCTAAGTGCTGTTGGTGAATATTTATTAGAGATTATTATTTTATTTTTTTTAAATCCTCATTGTGTACATGTAGAATATCCATTTCCTCAGTTTTGCCTTTTCCTATTAAAATGGAGCTGAATGGATAATTATCTTATTTGCTTTAGTAGTGTTTCTGTAACTCTATGGGAGAAGTTTTTTACATTGTGTTGTGAATACAAGAATACAAATTTGACCTTTTTGATTGTGTTTTAGCTTAGGAGTTGTTCTGGAAAGCTGTTGTGTATGAGATTGAAAAGTCATTTTAAGAGCCACCTACTGCATATAACATTTATAATATTTAACATATAGGGAACATGCATGCTGTTATAGGAAAATAATCAACAACATGGTGGTATGATCGTGGAATTATTTTCCTATAACTACATGTCCCAAAGTGTTTTATTCCTCTTATACCACAACAATTTGGCAATGATTTTTAAAAAAAAATATAATATATTCACAATTTGTGATAGGGTGCCAATACTTATTGAATGGCTAGTCTTGTCTTAATTTATTTATTTGTTTATGTTTTGGCTTTCTTCCAAGTCATTAATATGAAATGACAAGTGAAACGTTTCACAAAATGGGAATTAAATTTCTGTATGTAAGTGAAATAAATTATTTAAACTTGACAGTATAATCCATAAAAAAAATTCATGTACACAGTAAGTCATTATCAATTATACAATTTGCAGCCAATCAAATGACCTTCATGAGCATCAAGTCTGTGCATTAGTACAGGTGGAGTATTTATCGTTACATTTAATGTTGTGAAATGTTCGCAAAACAAGTTAGTTACTGTTATCACTTACATTATAGCAGATAGAAAACTTGTGGTGACACTGAAGACTCTTACAAAAATATTAAATAAATGTCTCCTTACGGAAAGCGTCACCATGTCAGTGTTAAAATAGAGCATGTTTTTAATCCTTTTATTATTAATCTTAGATTATGTGATGTGTCGATCATACAAGTCCCTGTGAATGAGTTACTAAAGAAATGATGATGCATTAGAGTGAATGCATTAACATAAACTCGTCATTTGCAGCTGCATTACTGTCAGAGGTGCTGTTATAGAAAATTAATCAACACCTGACCAATCAGAATCGAGAATTCAGTAGTATAATACTGAATATATGGTATAATACCCTTTAATTGTACAATGACCTTTAATAAGAAAACTTAACATGGAAAATCTGTAAAGATTTTTTTCCCATAAATAAAGTGTACTGGCTAATATATGCTGAACGTGAATAAACATGGTGTCGGTTCTAAAACTGACAATGCTAATGTTAAACCATTACAATATACAGTCCAGTTATCTTCCCATACATTTCCCATTATTCATATGTCATTATTAACCCAATGATATTGATTTTGTCCAAACAGGTCACATATAAATGGTTGAGTCTTGCTCTTGGTGTCCACGTTAACACGGCTAAACAGTAAGTCTCTGTCTCTGGTGGCAATCTTAACATTTAATTTCAACTAACTGTTCTTGTTGTTGTTGGATTGAATTTGTTGGATTTGTTGCAGAATGCTTTATCACTACATAGAGCAGCGACGGAAGGAGCGGTCTGGAAACACTCTGCATGCAACTTACTTGGTGTCTGGAAAGTGCTTGGAGAACGGCAGCATGGTGAGCTTGGACATTCCCTTGTGTTTGAATGAACAGTTATCAGAATTATGTGATATCTTGGACAGACATTTGCTGATAGTAAACACTGAAAAAGTATACGTGGTCATTAATATTTGTGCTTTCACAAATGCTAGTACATTTTATGATTTTTCTGTCATTTCCTCCAGTGTCATAAGGTGTCAGTAGTGCGTGAAGACAAGCTTGAGGGTATGTTTCTTTACATTTTAATTTTCTACTATTTTTGAAAATCCAGTGACTATAAGAGGACAAAAATATGTACTGAATGACAGTTAAATGTGCTAAACATGAACAGTAGATGTTTTCCACCACATGTGTATCCGGAAAGCTCAGTGTTTTTATTAACTCTGCAGTACTTTTAATTATTTATGTATTAAAAAGTAATACTTTTAACCATTTATAGTTACACTTAATGTTATGGACCGTCAAAACATGTGTGGAGTGATAATAAGAATTAACTTTATAGCAGCTATAAACAACCCTCACCGATCTCTCTTTTTTCCCTTTCTTGATGTTAATAAAAGAAAAATAAATGCATTGTCTGCAATCTTGTATTGGAAAACCTCAAATAACACCTTTACCTCTGACTGTTACAAAGTGCTGAGACTGGAGACTCCTTCCAAAAATAATAAATAAATTCCACCTTACAAAATATCAGCAGTTATATATGCTGCTTTTTTAACCCATTTATGTGGCATGTCCCCCATACAAGTCTCCATGTATGTTTTTAACTATAGAAATGATAATAAACCTGTAATTTGCCTTGCAGCTGGAGCTGCTGAGTTATTTTCCATTTAATTATTATTCTAAGCCCAAATTATATCATTGGGTATTTGAGTTTTTAACACTGGAAGAATTTTGTATTGACTGCAAAAAAGACTTCATTTAAAAATCTTAGATATTAAGTTAACATATTTTTATGTTCTGTGCCGTAAGCACTGAGTGATTAAATGATTCTGTGTTTAGTTTTTGTCTTTTTTTCTATCACACTGGTATTAAATATTAAGCATTAGATCTTGGTGTCAGCACTGAAGTTGAAACTTTTGTTTTGTATGTGTGAGCTGATTCCTTTGTGTCCTCATTCTTCAATCTTTTCCAGATGTAAAATCCAAACTGGATGTGACGATTAGCGTGCATGTGTACAGCGTGCAGAGAGCTGAGCTGAAGGACAGCGCGCCACTTTACAGTACTGACTACGATGCTATGAAAGAGAACCTTAAAAACTGCAACAAGTATGAGACTTTATGACTTTGTGATTCTGATTGGTCAGGTTTATTTTAATGTGGGCTTTCTAATACGTTATTGGAACATAAAAACAGTTCATTCTGTAAGGGATTTTTATTTAACATTTATAGAAGGAGTCTCCAGTGTTAATGCTGGACTGTTTATAGCTGCTATAACAAAAGTGATGACAGGAACTAGCTTGTTTTGCAGCTGTTTCACAAAATGAAACATAACTATATGTGGATAAAAATTATGATGTGTTGTTTCTTTAATAAAAAAAATGTAATCACCGGCAAATAGTTGTGGCATAAGAACAGAGTGTAAAGAGTGTACACAGAGTGTAAAGTAAGGAATAAAACATATCAGGATGTGCTTTTATATGAAAATAATAAGCTTTGGGGTGGTAACAATAACGCCGCTTTATCGTGACACCCTGTCACTGATTATTTTCTTATTACAGCACACCCCCAAGTGTTTTATTCCTTACTTTACACTCTGTGTCCAGGCATATTGGTCAGAGTATAGCAAAAGTTAAGTGGGTGTTTTTTTTTCTTCCTTTTTATAATCATCACCTTTATCCAGTCGTGTGTTGTGAAGGCAGCTGGTATAAGCTAGTTTTGATTGGAACAGACAGAATATTTCCCTATTTTTGTATTTCCTGGAAAATTTCAGTTTTATTTCCTTTCAGTATTTTCCCAAGTGTAGCATCACCTGATGTATCTCGGACTCCTTAATACCTCCAACAATTTAGGGCAGTTGAAGGCAGATCATTTTATATCTCTCAAACAACAGTGAGTGTCTACTGTCTGCTATTTTACATATACACTCACAGAGCACTTTTTTAGGAACACTGTACTAATACAGGGTAGGGCGAAGACTAAATTGTGTGGATAAATTTAACACAAGGCAGGTTGGGTCCAGTGAGTCATGCTGTTGGCGCCAAATTCTGACCCTACCATTTGTGTGCCTCAGCAGAATTTGAGATTCATCAGACCAGGCTATGTTTTTCCAGTCTTCAACTGTCCAGTTTCGGTTAGCCTGTGCCCACTGCTTAGATTTCTGTTCTTGGCTGACAGAAGTGGTTTTCTGCTGTTGTAGCCCATCGAATTCAAGGTTTGGTATGCTGTGCATTCTGAGATGCTTTTCTGCTCACCACAATTGTACAGAGTAGTTATCTGAGTTTGTGTCAGCTCAAACCAGTCTGGCTGTTCTCCGTTGACTTCTCTCATCAACAGGACGTTTCCATCCGCAGAACTGCCTCTCACTGGATGTTTTTTTCTTTATTGCACCACTCTGAGTAAACTCTAGAGACTGTTGTGTCAGCAGTTATAGAAATACTCAAACCAGCCTGTCTGGCACCAACAATCATGCCAAGGTCAGAATCACTGAGATCACATTTCTTCCCCATTCTGATGGTTGATGTGAAGATTACCCGAGGCTGCTGGCCTGTATCTGCATGATTTTATGTGTTGCACTGCTGCCACACGATTCCCTGATTAGATAATTGCATGACTGAATAGGTGTACAGGTGTTCCTAATAAAGTGCTTGGTGAGTGTACATGAAAATGATGTCACATGTGCAGTTGTGGAAGAACATAAACTACCCAATCAAAATTATTTAGAACACAAAAGATCTATGTATGAACGTCCATTAGTAAATAGGATTGTCTGATTTAAATATTTATCTTCAGTCACTTTTAAAAAAAATTTGAATCACTTAGAACACTTGAAAAGACCTTTCTATTCAGTTATACAAAATGACAGATGGATTTGAAACTGGTTAGTCAATAGAAAAGTACTACTAACAGGGAAAACCTAAACTGTCATGTGTTTTCTCCTAGACTTAAGGCATTAATGGAGGTTTATCATATTGATTTTATAGAAAAGAGGACCTCCTCAATGTTTTATTCTAACAGAGTATTTCACTTTTCATAGGTACAGTGCGATTCGCTGTGCCGCTGCTGTACAGATGTCCACAGCAGAGATAGAGAGGGCTCAAGAAAAGGTCATGTCTACTGCAACTGACAAAGAGGCCAATAAACCTGTCATCAACAACTACACAGCACCTGCATCCAAACCCACCTCCAAACAGCCGAAAGGCATCATGGGAATGTTTTCAAGTAAAGCAGCTCCTAAAGGTGAAGAGCAGAGCAGAGAGGTGAAGATGGAGCAGACAGATGTTCCATCTCCTGTAAGTAAACAGTCATAGCACACTCGCCTCAAAACATAATTTGGCTCAGTGACACCATTTTATTATCCAGATCACTTCAAATGTACAGTTTGGCCTTCAGCAGTATTGTGAGAAGAGTGATACCAAACTATGGTGCTAAGGAAGAAAGTTATTAAGATGATATATAGCTATATTTATATATAAAGAGATATAAAAAGTTTATACACCCCTGTTATAATGGTAAGTTTTTGTGATGAAAAAAATTAAACCAAGTTAAATCATGTCAGAACTTTTCCCACCCTCAATGTGAAATTAAAACATTGAAAAATAAGTGTAAAACAATCTGAAACATTTAAGGGAAGAATAAAAAAGTTACAATAACCTTGTTACTTAAGTGTGCACACATAATTGGGGATGTGGCTCTGTTCAGAATGAACCAATCACATTCAATCTCATGTTCAAAAGTAATTATCATGCAGCTGTCATCAACGAAATTATTCTGATTAACCCCTAATAAAGACCAGCTGTTTCTGTAGGATTTTCTTGACATCTTGTTTTCGTCTGACTGCTGAAGCCATGGTCTGCAAAAAAGCCTGTACACGGTCCCACTGTCGAAAGGAATCAATCAGGAGAGGGGTACAAAAAATTTCCAAAACATTAGATGAAGTATGGAACACTGTGAAGGCCATCATCAACAAGTGGAGAAAATGGAGCAAAACAGTGAAATTACCAAGAACAGGATGTTCCTCCAAAATTTACAAAAGGGGACAAGACAGAAACTTACCAGAGAGTCTGCCAGAAGACCAACGGCAACATTAATGGAGCTGCAGGAATATCTAACAAGTACTGACTACTCTCTGGATGTGACGATCTCTCGTATTCTTCACATGTCTGGGCTGTGGGGTAGGGTGGCTAGACAGAAACCTGTTCTCACAAAAAAATCAATCACCCCAAGCATGTGACAAAATGTTGTATGGTCAAAATGATGAGACCAATTCCAAAAGGTATAATAATTCCATAATTCCAAAAGGTATGTTTGGTGCAAAAAACAAAGCACATCACCAAAAGAACACCATATCCACAGTGAAGCATGGTGGTGGCAGCATCGTGCTTTAAAGCTGCTTTTCTTCAGCTAGAACTGGGGCTTTTATCAAGGTGGAGGGAATCATGAATAGCTACAAATACCAGTCGATTTTAGTGCAAAACATTCAGGTGTCTATTATTAAGCTGAAGATGAAAAGGAATTTCACCTTTCAGCACAACACTGACCCAAAGCATACATCCTAATCAACAAAGGAATGGCTTAACCAAAAGAAGATCAATGGTTTTGAATTACCTAGCCAGAGCCCAGACCTGAATCCAGCTAAAAATCTGTGGGGTGACCTGACGTGGGCTGTGAACAAGAGATGCCCTTACAGTCTGATGGATCTAGAATGTTTTTGCAAGAAAGAGTGGGAAAATATTGCCAAGTCATGATGTGCCACACTGATACTCCTACCCAAAAAGACTGAGTGGTGTAATAAAATAAGAAGGTGCTTCAACAAAGTATTAGTTTAGGGGTGTGCACACATTTGCAACTATGTTATTGTAAGTTTTTTTTTTTTTTCTTTTCCCTAAAAAGTTTCTGATAGTTTTTTTAGTTTATTTGTGTACTTTGCAATTGCACATCAAAGTTGGGAAAAGATCTGTCATGATTTATCTTGGTGCCATTCTTTTACTTCACAAAAACCTGCCACTTTAACATGGGTGTGTAGACTTTTGTATTTTTTTAATATCCATTGTCTATGAAATTATGGCTGTTTTTAGCTCTGCAATGTTTTTCCTTTAGTCCATTTTTATAGATAATATAAAATATATTTATAGATATATTTTTTTATATGTGTTATACATATATTTTATTTTACGTGTTAGTCACATTAGAACTCCAGTGTAGTGTTCTTTTTAACGGCTAATTTGAATTCAGTTTTAGTCTAGACTTTTGACAAAAATAGTTAGTAATTGTCATATTTTTTGGCATTTGGTTATTATTAGCTTCAGTCTAGATTCAGTTGATGGAAAAGCTGCAGCAGTTTCTGGTTCTGGCTGAAACTCTCACACGGCTATTCCTTGATGCCTCCTTTAGCCTAAGAAATGTACACTACAAAAAACAAAAAAGTTTTTCATACATCACAAAACATCACTGTAATTAAAAGATTGCTAATGTTTTTCCAACTGTTTATCTTTATTTGACTACAAAGCGTTAGTATATACACATCAGTGACATCTGGCAGTGAGTGTGCACATGACCACAGCTGAGCTTTCCTGTCTAGCCTCTTGCTATGTGCACCCAAGCATATAGCACACAATACGTCACAATTCATTTTCACAGTGAATGTGCAAACAAGACGGGGAAAAATTTTCACTTTTGTCTAATTGACCGGTTCTGGGATTTTCACCCGGGAAAACCCTTAACATGGTGAAATTTTTACAGTTTTTAAATATATACTTCAGAAAATTACAGACTTTACTGAACTGCAAGCTTCTCTTTTGAGTGTATCTCAACCAATAATAAAGTTCTAGCATTTGAAAATCTGGTTACTCTCAAAATATTTCAGACTGACTAGAGTGCAGCAGCATCACAAACATTTTAACAGCCAGTATCTGTTTACAAACCGAATTGATTAGGCTTCTGTCTGTTTTGATACATCATGTAACTATCCAAAAAACCTTATCAAAGCATGACATTCACTGTGTAATTAAATCAGACCTCAGTCTGTGGCTAGACATGAAAAATGCTGTTCAAGAATGGTCTCCATTCAGTATGATGGAGCTTGAGCAATTTTACTAGGAAGAATGATGAAAATATCAGGATCAGCTGTGCAAAGCTGATAGAAACATATCCCAGAGGACTTGCAGCTGTATTGCAGCCAGAGGTGGTTTTACCAAATACTGTCCCCAACAAATGTTTGCATTTTTGGTTTAATTAACCTTTGTGTCACAAAAAAATAGTTCACATCTTCAAATGTTAGACATGTTGTATAAATCAAATGGTAACAATCCTAGGTAAATCCATTTCAGTTCCAGGTAACACTACAAAATGTGGAAAAGTTCAAGGGGGGTTACTACTTATGTAAGGCACTATATGGAATTCAGAATTCAAATCTAAAATCCTCTTGTAATAATAAACGTTTCCATTTCAGGCTGAAGGACCTAAAACCAAGGTGCCTTCCAAAGCTAGCACTTTGAACAATTTTTTTGGGAAATCAGCAGACAGTGAGTATTAATATCTCTATTAAACTGAGTCACCAAGCTCTCATTTCCATCACTGACCTCCTTTTAATCTGTGATGTACAGAAAAGCTTGATAAACCAGACAAAAGCATAAAAGAAAAGGCAGATGGGGGTCCAACATCATCAGCTGCAGGGAGCACAAAACAGTCAGGCACTTCATCCAAACCGAAGCAGGACATAAAGGAGGAATTACCGAAGGAGGCTGAAGTGATTAAAGATGACTCCAAAGAGACCCGGAGGTAGGCTTTTAGATATTCACTCTCTGGAATGAACTGGTTTATTTAAGAGCATCAGGCAATATAGGCATTTTTCATTATATGGTAAAATAAATGTTAAGTTATTTAGACAATATTATTATTGTATTGCTTTAAAAGGTGTTCATATAGATATAGGTGCAGCATTTTGATTAGTTTTGTGACTGCCATGATATTTCTTTAAAAAAAAACTACCTACAAACAGTAAAACGAAGCGTCTGGAGCATTCAGACAGTGAAGATGAGCGAGTAGAGAGTCAGAAGAAAAAGAGACGGAGGATAAAAAACCCTCAGCCTGACAGCAGTGATGATGAGGGTAGGTGAAACACAATTCCCTCTGCAGAAAATTTCCCAATAGTTATTTCGGTGCAAACAGCCTGATTGACAGTGTTCATCCTCTCTCCTTAGTAATTCCAGATTCTCCACCTGCACCTGAACTGCAGACACCAAGTCCTGAAAAGAATGAAAAGCATAAGAAGGAGCTTGTTTCACAAGTAAGAATCTGAAATGTTGAATGATCACATTTGACAACCAGTAATGTTTTCCAGAAAAAAAGACCTTTTTTACACTAGTTATTTTTGTTTCTTTTTAGAACAAGCATTAAACAATGAATAAATATTAAACTATTTATTTGTTAGTTAGTTTACTGGACATAGAAGAAAGCTACTCGCACAGTGAAGCTGGGCCATGTTCCTGTTTAGGCAGACACGGTGTTTAATTTGCTTGACATTTTCCTTTTCATGTCAAAATGAAAAGTATAAAGACCTTTATGGTCGTAGAAGTCTGCATGTGTATTCTATTCTATTATATTATACATTTATATACTTAAATATTATGTGCAATGCCTTACATGTACCAGACTGCAGACTGGACATGTTTTAATTTTGTAATAATTGTATAAAGTAAGTTTATACACTCGACTGGTTGCTTATAAATAATACATTCCTGCAAATGACAATTAAATATCACTTTATCCAATACATGTTTTATTTACGCCTGTTAGCATGTATCTGTCTTACCAGTTTTGGTGGTAAAATTAATTTTTTCAAATCCTGCTAGGATTTTCTTGTAAGCAATGATGACAGTAACTATGTCTAACTATGATGAGGCAAACTGTGATGAGAAAAAAAAAAGTTTATTTGGCTTTGGAGGCAGAAGTGCTTTTGCAAATTAACAACACTGGAAACTATGTAAACTTAAACCGTTGCAAATCAGTTAATGTCTCAAAGTGTAGCACTGAAATATCACTGATTCTGAAACTTTCATTTTTCCACACCAGTCTCTGCCTCCTACCTCAGTTATTTTCATTTGCCCCCTAAGCTGCTTCCTGATTGGTTGAGTGATGAAGCACTTGATGTTACTTAACATTTTTCTGAAAACAAACTTTTTTTTCTACTTTTGACAGCACTCAGCTCTCACTGCTACATTAATGTGACTGTACAGTAACCTTAAATATAACAAGACATACTGCAAATTAATAACAAAACCAAATTTATTTCCATATATTTCTATAAATGTAGCTCTACAAAGGTCTCTTGAGTTTTAAATGAGCAGCCCTGTAGTTGTATTTGGGTAATTTATCCCTTAGTTTATTATCTTTAACTGGTTCTCCTCAAACCATCATTTATTATTGTGATGTAGTCTGAAACCTGTGTAAGTAATGTGCCCTGAATTGCTGATGTGTGTCTTCTGTTATTTACTGCAGGGCTCTGAGGGTAGGACAAGGAAGAGGAGACGGGTATTAAAATCCCGCACGTTTATTGACAGTGAAGGCTGTATGGGTACGTAACGGTTCATTCTAAATGTATTTGTAAGTTCACAGATCACCTGAAACTCAAAAAAATTATATACCAAGTACTGTAATTTAAAACACTTGGGAGCATGCTGTTACAAGAAAATAATCAACAGGGCGGTGTGATGAAGTGAAGGTACTCTTACCACCCTGACCTTGATTATTTTCCTATAATAGCATGTCCCAAAGTGTTTGTTCCTCTTATACCACAGCAATTTGGTAATGAGAATTTTTAATTTATTAAAGAATTATACGTCATACTTTTAACTGTATAGTTAGATTTAATGTTGTGGAACATCTGTGAGGCAAGTTAGCTCCTGTTATCACTTGCGTTATAGCAGTTATAAACAGTCATTCCTCTTCATAATCCCTCCAATTGCCTCACTCCGCACGCGGACACAGTTCTGTGAAAGCCAGCAGAATGGCGTCATGCTGCTCTGTCTAATTAATTTAATGGTTCAAGGTTCAGAGAAGTGAATATTGAGGTTCAGGTTTAGAAAAGTGAATATTGAGGTTCAGGTTTAGAAAAGTGAATATTGAGGTTTATGTTTGGAAAAGTGAATATTGAGGTTCAGGTTTAGAAAAGTGAATATTGAGGTTTATGTTTGGAAAAGTGAATATTGAGGTTCAGGTTTAGAAAAGTGAATATTGAGGTTTATGTTTAGAAAAGTGAATATTGAGATTTATGTTTAGGAAAGTGAATATTGAGATTTATGTTTAGGAAAGTGAACATTGAGGTTTATGTTTAGGAAAATGAATATTGAGGTTTATGTTTAGAAAAGTGAATATTGAGGTTTATGTTCAAGAAAAGTGAATATTGAGGTTCAGGTTTAGAAAAGTGAATATTGAGGTTCAGGTTTAGAAAAGTGAATATTGAGGTTTATGTTTAGAAAAGTGAATATTGAGGTTTATGTTTAGGAAAGTGAATATTGAGGTTTATGTTTAGGAAAGTGAACATTGAGGTTTATGTTTAGGAAAGTGAATATTGAGATTTATGCTTAGGAAAGTGAATATTGAGGTTTATGTTTAGGAAAGTGAATATTGAGATTCAGGGCTGGATATATTTAATATTAAAGAAATATTTAGTTCTTTCAAGCTGGGCCAAACGACAGGGCCATTTTGTGTAATTTTCCCCGCCATGCTGTGCTACGCCACTTAGCTAGCGCTACGGATTGGTGCACAAAACCTACCTGGTTTGTGCCCTGCTTGAGACGCTCGCTTTTTAGGCGGCGCCGTTTGGCATTTGTCCTCTCGGACAAGTGGGCCCTGCACAACATATTATACAGATTCAGCTTGTCATGTAACAGAAATCGTAAATCTCCCCTGTCCTGAAGACTTTCTCATGGTGGAAAACTTAATATAAACCTATGATTTGCAGCTGAAATAATGCCAGACAGAGATTGCAGGAAATCATTATCCGTCACACTGACAGACAGGCTTGTAAAAATTCCACCATTGTCTATTTTTGTCTGATTTTTTTTTTTTTCATTTGCTAGTTGAACAATTGAGACATTTTTCACACAACGACTGTGTCATCATATCTGGTAACGAAGATCAGCATACTTTTTGCCACTTTATACATTGTTTAAACATGCGTTTGCACGAGTGACAATGAATGTCAACCATCTAATAACAGTATATTCCGGATTAAGGTAACCAGTAACTAGTTAGCTAAATTTTTCACACTTGGCTAGCTAGCTAGTTCATTTAAGTCGCAGTAAACTAGTGAGCTAGTGTTGTCTGCAGAGCATGTATGATTGTGTGATACAAATTGTCACTTAATAATATTTTAATGTATGTATCTAGAGGAGGAACAGTTGCATAGTTGTGTTCTGTAGCAGGAGCAGGTCCTACACACACTGAGTTCATGTCACACACATTGCTGGCATTTCTGAGTTTGCCAAAAACATTTAGCCAGATCAGATATTTCATTTCTCCATTCAAATCGAGAGGCTGTAGCCCCATGTTTTTTGCGTTTACAGTCGTTTAGGTGGTTTTTGTTGAAATGTTGGCTACAGATGTACGTGCTGCCTCATAAAATGCTCACTCTTATCCCGGCGATTAACACAAAGCCATTTCTTTCTCACAAGAAAATGAGCAGGAAATGAGTAAAACCTCAAGTATGGATGTTTGCATGAATTATTTGTGCATTTATGGATACTGCAGTGATTGTTAGGTGTATTTGCCACTATTGTTTACTATCTCAAGTTTTGAAACACTACTACATACTGTTCATTCGTAAACGTGGAAGTGAGCAGTTCTGCTGTTGGCAGTGGTGCTAAATGAGAGCAAGCAGAGGGATTTTCTGCTGGTAAAGTGCTGCTAGAGCAGTTTTGATGTTCTATGTCTATGACAGAAGACAAATTGATTGGAATGAATAGATTGAATGCCTTACTTTATATTCGTCAAAATGAGGAATGGCCTTTTTTCATCAGTGCTTTTTAAAATTCGGTAAATGATGGAAAATTTTTGGTTGAAGCAACCCCTGTGTCAGAGCTGCTATTATAGAAAATGAATCAACATCAGAACTGAGAATTCAGCTGCTCTGTGGTATAACTGGGTTTCCATCTGTTTTTAACTTAGTGACAGAGAAAGGCTACGAGAGTGAATCTTACTCAGAGAGTGAAGACGAATCCAAGGCAGCCACTCAGCCTTCTGAGGATTCAAGCTCGCTCAAGCAGCCATTTGTAAGGACGGATGAGGAGAAAAAGGTCAAAGAGAAAAGTCAGAAGAAGGCTCCTGCTGCTGTGAATAAAGCAACAAAACAAGCATCTATCGCAGGCTTTTTCCAAAAGAAATGAACTTCTTGTGTTGGCTTTCTGTCTGGGTACCGCTGTGACCTTCCAGTACTCTTAAGACTGGATATTTATTGTACTGGACTTCAGTACAGTAACAAACCAGTAGGTGTCCCTGTAAAGCTTATCAGGTGTTTTGGTCATTAGTCCTTTTATAGAGGAAGCCACTGAGATGCTGGGAATATGTTTGTAATGCCTATATGTGAAAAATATTCTTCTGGGATTATTCTTAAAATCATCCATCATTGATCACTGAACATCTCTGAGTACTGTATGACATTCTTTGTCATCCTGAATATCAAATATTAAAAATATTAAACTTTACTATAAACAATAAACTTTACTTTGTCACACTGTGTCTTCTATTTCTAATCACTTCATCCCCGCTATCCTTTTCATGCTCACGTCTTCAGTTCTTTTCTGTACTTTGTGGGACTCATTGATGAATTTTTGTGCCATGTGTAGTTCCTAAAGATGATATAATTACTTCAGAAAGCTTGCTTTTTCTGAGGTTTATTTGCCTTTTGCAGAATTTGTGCTTGCCAAAGCTTTTTCACATTTCTACATAACGTCAGTCTCTGGCACAGTTCTTGGCCTCATTTCAGGGGGTTGTGATTTATTAAAACAAAACTGACAGTTTGAGATGGCATGGATTTGGAAATGTGTAATGAAGCCTCTCTGATCTGCTGCCACTTACGTGAATTTGAGCTTTTCATGCCAACCAGAACTTTCCCCCTACCTTCTTTTCTCCCTGCCAGTCACTAAACTTTATTTTTATAGAGTTTAGTCAGCGATTATTAAAGGTTAATGTCGTTTTAAAAGAACACTTCAGCCAAAAATGAAATGTACACCAAATGTAGTTAATCATCCAGACTCTTAGGGTTTGTGCTGGAGTTACGATGCTGATGCTAAGTATAGGAAGCTTATAGCCTTCATTTTAGCACTGTATAAACTGCACTGCCTCAGAAATCATTGTTTGCCACAGTAATACTATTTGCATTAAATACACAAAATGTGAATGTAATGATCTTCCCTCTTCGAATTATGACCTGAGGTAGAAAAGTGATTCTGCTTCAAGACAGAGCCTTTATTTTTCATTCATCCATTTTCCTTCCACTTTTCCTAATGGGGTTGCAGTGGCAACAGACTGAAAAGGTCAGTTCAGACTTTCTATCACACATATACTTGGTGTGTGCTATAATGGTGCTACAAGTACTTTTAGGTCTGCGATGTTCTTTTTTTTTTAACCAAAATGTATAGATGTCCCTGCATAAGGAAATATGAGATACTGAACAACTCCAGAACACTAGTACAACTACATCAGCTTTGGGGCAGTGATGATATAATGATTAAGTCTTTGGCCTGTTGATCAGGTTGTGAGTTCAAATCTCAGAACTGCTAAGCTGTCAGTGTTGGGTCTTTAACCCTCAACTTCTTAACTGTTTCCTGTCTCAGTTATAGTCGTTTTAAATTAAAAAAGCAAATGCCAAATGTAAAATGTAAGTTTGAGTTCAAATACCACATTTTGGGTCTTTTAGGTAAAAATGATTATAGTGGTCAGTTTTCAGATTTGCATCTATAACATGCCTTCTACACTGTAGAACTAACAATGACAAAGCTCAAGAGAAGCATGTTTATTTCACTGTTAAAAAGGATGTTACATAGGAATATCTCAAAATGCTGATAACTGATGAATATAATAAAATAATAATAAAAAATATATTCCAACAAACTGTAAAAGCCTTTCCAAAATAAAATTTATTATTAGTAATAACTAAAGCTTATAAAGCAGAGATATATTTCTCTGCTGCAAATAAAGTGAACATGCATATAACATGTAAAGCCTTCCTCCTGAGAGCATCCTCACAGAGAAATAAACATTTTAATTCCAACAACATCCACAGATTAGCTTTTTGGTTTTATTATGTATATAAAAAAGCATTGTATATGCATATATAATTAAATTAGGTCTTGTTAGCATAGTCTAAATAAATGCATATATTTGAGGAAAAAAACTTCAGATACAAAGAAAAAAAAGTCAACTGGAAAATGTAATATCCTAGCACAATGGCAGTATTGTAGCCTATGAGGTTTATCCAAGGTGCGTTGAAAGCTTTATGTAATACCCCAACTTGACTTATACTCGGCTACGGAGAACCATGACCAGGGTAAAGCAGATGAATTATGATGATCTGTTGTTTATAATCTGGATTACACTGTTGAGTCACATTGGATGAAAGAGATCACCAATTGAGTCAACGCTTTACAAAAAAAAAAATCACATACATTTCACGTGTTTTCGTGT
This sequence comes from Pangasianodon gigas, assembly GCA_022758105.1. Lineage (NCBI taxonomy): Eukaryota > Metazoa > Chordata > Actinopteri > Siluriformes > Pangasiidae > Pangasianodon > Pangasianodon gigas. The sequence continues at coordinate 10,180,219 of CM040468.1, read as the reverse complement.
GGGTCGTATGTGATCACATGAACAGGTGCATTTCACCATGTTATGCACTGAAATTGCATGTGAAAGTTGTCAGGTAAACACTGATTACATGGGAAAAATAATTATTAATATGAGAAAATCTGAAAAATGAAATGATATTCCCTACATGTGAAAAATTAACACGTGAAAATAAATAAAACATGAAAAAAATCATATGTGAAAATTAAAAGGTGTGAAAAGCCCACTTCATGTGTCTAAATGTGTCTAAAAAATGTGTCAATGTGTTCATGTGACTTTTTTGTAATGGATCTGTATATCACTGCTCTGCTTATCCACTCATCCACAGCTTACATTACATTATCCAAAACCCTGCTGCATGCAGAGGTAACATGCGTGAGGTGCCTGCTTTGGATCACTCATTGTACTGTTGTTTAAAACACGAGGTGCCTCTGTGTCTCAGAGAAAATCTGTTGCTCAATTGCATGGCTATCGTCGGAAAAATAAGCTGGGCTACTTCAAAGTGCTTGTGACTTGGCATTGTGGTGTGCGAACGTGATTAACTGTTTCCAGGTTTGTGTTCAAAGGTGTACTTGCACACAGGTCAAGCTGGTTCTCATCTCCTGATCCTAAATTAGAAATTAGAAATCAAAACAGCAATATGTCAAAAACAGTCCTGTCATAAGATACCTGTACTGTGTGACGAATAAGGAGACCTCGTTGCATCCCTATAATGTCTAGATCTTTTGCAAATTCTGTCAAGAAAGCATAAAAAAGATTTAAAGATGGATAAAACAATTCACTAAAAATTTTTATAACATGCATAAGCAATTAATCAAATTTTGTCCAAAATGCATAACTGCATTGTTTATATCTCTGTATATCTCTATCTATCTATCTATCTATCTATCTATATATATATATATATATATATATATATATATATATATATATATATATATATATATATATATAATTTTCTCTTGTTTTGTTCCATTCAGCATTTTTGCCCAGTGTCTGAGTTCAGCTCAGCTCTCTTCCTTTTGCCCAGCTACACAGATGTGGAATGCATTTTTCAGCCCAGGTGGAATAAATCAATACGCATTTTTA
>CM040468.1:10131442-10179033 GCA_022758105.1 Pangasianodon gigas | reverse complement strand
TATATATATATATATATATATATATATATATATATATATATATATATATATATATATATATATAATTTTCTCTTGTTTTGTTCCATTCAGCATTTTTGCCCAGTGTCTGAGTTCAGCTCAGCTCTCTTCCTTTTGCCCAGCTACACAGATGTGGAATGCATTTTTCAGCCCAGGTGGAATAAATCAATACGCATTTTTAAAAAATATATCAAGTGAATCCACATTATTCAGTTCAAACTGACCTCAGGCTATCTGCAAAGCCATTAAATATGAAAGTGTATTACTGCAGGAGATTTTGCTACAATGCCATTTTGATCAAAATATAACCTAAATTAGCATCTTGGCATATCTGTAGTTCTTGGGTATTATCCATCCTCCATACTGCTTATCCTACACAGGGTCACAGGGGAGCCTGGAACCCATCCCAGGGGACTTGGGGCACAAGGCAGGGGACACCCTGTACACCCTGGTTGGTGGTGTACTTTGGAAATGCCAGACAGCCTACAACACGTCTTTGGCCTCCCGAAGCATGGGGAGAACATGCAAACTCTGCATCCACAGGGCAGAGTTGGTGTGAGGCAAACGTGCTAACCATTAAGCCACTGTGCCCCCATTGGGTAATTTACAAAATTAAATATTAAATACACTCTTCATGTTTTGGAATAATTCTCATATATTTACAGTTAATTCCTCATGGCTTTTTTTTTTTTTTTTACAGATTTGTGTATTAATGTGCCTTTACGATAATTACTTTGTTCTATTAATCTAACCTTTTATAGTTAAAGCCCTTTGAAAAAACAAAATCAAAATGTAAACTGCTATATAAATAAAGATGATGATTATGTGAGGAATAAAACACTTGGGGCCTACTGTTATAGGAAAATAATCATCCCACGCAACACAAAACACTTTTGTTACTGTGACCACACTGTAGTCGACTCTTTTCCTATAACATTCAAGTGTTGTATTCTTCTTATACTACAGCAATTTGTCACTGCTAATCTTTTTAAAGAACGCCACAGTTTTTCTCCATTTAGAGTTACATTTAATGTTGTGGAACATCAGCAAATTGAGTTAGTTCCTGTTATCAGGTACGTTATAGTAGCTATGATCCAGCCTCATCAGCCTCTCTTTTTTCTCTCTTTTGAAATTAACTACAGTGTAATTTTACTAATAATAATTTTAAAAATGATTGTTTCTGCCTACATAACCTCATAAAAACAATTAATCCATGTTTCATATTTATAAAACTGAACTTGCTTGCTCCAGAATCCTTTTTTTTTAAATTAGAGAGCAGTGCTTTTCTTAACACCAACAAAATGATAATAAAACACTAATAAAATAAAAGTGTTTCATAATAAAACATTAATAAACCACTATTAATACAACACTTTCCTAAAATCTGCCTCTCATTCTATACAAGCAAATCTGCGAAGTAAATTATTGTATACTGATTGAAAACAGATTTTTTTACACATGGTATTCTGAGTTTGTGATATAATCAAATTTGGCTTGAGGAAGATTTCTCTCTGTCCAAATTGGAAAATATGTATGACATGGCTTGGAAATGTGGGAGCATATCTTACTTCTTCTAGGATTCTGGGAGTGCAGTGTCACGAGCTATTTTGGGGTGTGCGTGGGAGGGTGCTGGATCTCCACATCTGGAATAATCTTTGCAAATCAGAAGGTCAGAGGTACTTTACCATTTTGGATCAAGAAGTGAAGTTTTTAGATGGTTTATGAATATCATCAAACACTGTGCATGCAAGTTCTGATTGCACCTCAAACACTTCGGTTCTCGTTCATCAATGTGTCAGTGTTAGTGGGATTTCCATTCATCATAATCCTTTTGATATGACATTTATGTGGAAACTGTAGGCTGGTTTTCCACGCTTTTCCTCGCAGAGGCTAAACAAACTAATTTTATTCATTTTAGTACAATTAAGCCACTAATTTGCGGTACAACTGACAGCACTTTTTTATATATTCAACCAAATGTTTCCCCTTTTCTCCATCACTTTATTAAATTTGAGTGTTCTTCTGTGACCCTCTAACAGTGGGGATCACTCTGAAGTGTTCCTGACATGTAGCTCGCTACCGTCTGTACTTCCTTGGCATGAATCTGATCACCAGCGGAAACGATCAGGGCCCGACTTAATGAAGCAGAGTGAGGGAACGTAACCAAAACAGCACTCTTAAAAGATTTCAGAAGTATTTTGATGGCATTCATTTGAGGGTTCCTTGAACACCTTAATCGGCTATAAAAGCAAACACATCAGAGTTAATTGCCTTATAGCCCCGGTTTGGCGCCCTTTGAGTCAGAAGGCCATCTAATTGATTTGCAATGCTTCAGTTCCTCGATGTCTGTGAGGCACTACAGAGTTCAGCAGCTCAGGGCCAGAATTTTGACATACTTATTCACAGTTTTCTTAAACACAGCACCATACACTCTTAGAAAAAAAAATCTCTTCAGTTTTCAGATGGTCAGTGGTTCTTAGCTTCCTAAAAGGATTCTACTTGAAACCCTTGATGAAACACAGAGTGTTGTTACATATATTCAAATCACATATATTTCAAGTGATCATGATATTTTTGCATGTGATTATGTGAGTCATATGTGATCACATGTGAAGGTGCATTTCATTGTGTTATGCCCTGAAATTGCATGTGAACTCAAGTAAAAGTATGGGATCATGTGTGAAGAAGAATTATTCATATGAGAAATTCACATCTAAAAAATAAGTCCCCATGCCCCACATGTGAAAATCACGTGAGAAAATAAAAACACATGCAGAACATGTGAAAAGTCCAATATGTATGAAAAAGGTGTGTCTAAAACCCACATTTCTCGTGAATCATTTTCAAGAGGGCCTTGAAAGGACTTTATCAGACCTTTGTCATACTTTTGTTAGACCTTTGTTAATTGGGCAGTAAGGTGACGCAGTGGGTAGCATTGCCGCCTCACAGCACCAGGGTCCCCGGTTCTGTCCAGAGCTCGGGTTACAGGCTGTGTGGACTTCCTCTTGGTTCCCTACTCACAAAAACATGCCAGTAGTTGGATTAGTTATACTTAATTGCCCCTAAGTGTGAATGAGTGTGGTGTTCTTTGAAGGACTGGCATCCTATCCAGTGTGTACTCCCACCTCGCACCCAGTGTTTCTGGGATAGGCTCCAGTGCGACCCTGACCAGGATAAAGCAGTAACTGCAGATTAGTGTCACATATATTGTTTTTTTTTTACCTTTAGGTTTCCTCTCTTTATCATTGCTATAGCAACAGAGATGTCAATATTGTTAGGTTTGCTGCTGTTGAATGTCTCACCACTGGAAAGGAGAAATCCTTCATTTTTATAGCATGAAGACACAATAAACAGCTTGTGTGCTGATTTAATGACTGTGTTGAGCCTACATGCTGCAGGACTTTAAATATTGTTGAACGGATAAATTATTTCCCTCCTGACGAGCACATCTTTGATATTTTTTGACTCCACTGTATGAGGTTTAACTGAGATAACTGAACAATTCCTTTTCTGCAGTAATGTTTTAAAACACAGAACACATTTCCCACACTCAGATGTTAAGGTGCAACTAAAAACCTTTCTCCATGTAGATTTAAGGCTTTAAGATGGCTATAATGTAATGTATAATGTAGTAAGCCTGAGTAGGAACACTCACACAGAGAACTGACCCTTCTGCTTGATTTATACCCACTGACTGCCCCCAGCTGTTCAAATTGCCAGAGCCAAGACTAAGCATGCATAGCGGAATTGGCCAAATGCTATTTAGAGGGAATTCAAAACCAACCTCCATCCAGCGATGAAAAGACCATGCAGATGCCAAAGATGGCAATGCTTAAAATCAAGCTTGTGCTCCAGCAGCAAGTGTTGAACTTGTGGCAGAACGTTCCAAACTCATCAAACTAAATATGTGTAATATTAGATTTCTTATCAGGCATTAGGGTTTTTTTTTTAACCAATGTATGAATTAAACACAATGCATTAAATACACACACTAGCTCGAAAACCAAAAGTGTTAGGGTTGAGCATTGCATTATATCATGAGGTTACATCGATGGCATAATAAGAATTATGTGAGGCAAACTAACACACACACACACACACACAAAAGCAGATTAGACAGCTGCTTTTGTGATTTCAAAATTTGGTAAATGTTTCATGTCCTTAATGCCCTACTGGCTTCATGCTGTGTTTCCTCTGAATACCAATCATAGTAAACAGAAAAGTTTGTTGAAACTAAAAAAAAACACTAAACTTCCAGTTCTGTCATATGTTCTTTTGTGTAAATTGTACTGCTTGTGTCATGTGAGCTTAGTCTATCTACTTTTAGTTTCTCCTCCAAAGGCATTTCAGGTGAAAAAAGGATAATAGATTAAATAAGCTTGTTCATATTCATTACACCCGTGACAGTATTTCACATGCGCATTCTCAATCAATGCTGATGATGTGTTACAGATGTGTCAGAGAAGCGGGCTGAAATATATCAGCACAAGTGGAGATCAAATCTAGGGGGGAGTTCTTCTTTGTATAATCGCCTGACATGACTGTCACTTATAAGCTGCATGGATCTACAGTCTGGGCTAGAAAGGGATCAGCTGTAGCTTTGCTTCTTCATACCATCTTACAACTGCTGGTGGTACTGTTGTGCTCGATTCCACAAAAGTCCAAAATAATCCACCTTAAGACATTTGGTAACAGCAAATATCTGTTAATCCACATCTGCTGTGGATGTCAAAAATAAAACCTTAAATTGATGTCTTTTTTATTTTTTATAATCGGTGGGGGCTTAGGGGTGCTTAGCCCTGCTAGCCTATTTATACCAGCCGCCCCTGGCGCACAGACTCTCCCTCTGAGTCACTCTAGAGAAAACAAATTGCCAGAAAGTGCCAGATCCAACAGCCAGTAAAAATAATTCACAGCTTCATTGTGTGACCATTAAGGTCTTCAACTGAAGGGCTTCTGTTGCAAAATATTTTGTCAGGCCTTCAGTGAGAGATGAGCAGCGCTGTCTGGCACTATGTGTGAGTCCAGGACAATGACTCATTGTGCTCAGGGAGGGAGGAAAAGTGGGCTTTTGGGGTTCAGAGAAAAGGGAAAGTGGATATTACTCTTTGAACTTCTCCAGTCTGGGTCCGTGGCCAGGCCCAGTTCACTGTGAACAAGAATGGATTATCCTCCACCTGGTGACCCGAACAAGGATGTCGACAAGCAGCTGACAGGCCACGTCCTCGGCTTGGCTGCAGGACGACATCTCCATTAAACTAACAATCCTCTGGGAATTTGTTATTGAAATCATGTCAGTTGCCTCTACCATGAAAATTGCACTGTTCTGTGATGTGCCACAACAGGTGGCTAAAAGTCTGCTCATTTGGTAAACTTTACAATTACTGGATTTATTAGTGATTGCATGGTTCAAATAAGACAGCCATATGTCTTAACAAGGCCTGTCCTGTTCTGTATTCTTGGAAAAATCTGACCTACATTTATATCAAATTAACAGAGCTCTCTTGTTGCACTCATGCTGTTAGACTACCACAACCCTTGAGAAAACAAACTATAACACTGTAGCACAGGCCAAAATTTTAGAGGAGAGCCACAAATCCTAAAAATCCTGAAGTGCCTTCAATGGTTCATTGTCCAGCCAGAACAGCTTATGTAAGAACACTTGCCTCTGGTCAGACGTTCTCACATTTAATTTCTCTACCATGGTTAAAAAAAAAAAGTACTGTGCATACAGGCATAATGTACTTATTGACCATTCATTAATAAATGTTTCCATTTCAGTCAAAATGATATCTCTTTTTAATTACAATAAATATTAACATTCATTTTAGTATTAAAATTATTTAATGGGTTTATAACTAATGACAGTGATAAAAATGTGGCCTACATCAACTTTATGAAAGCATCCTGGCCAATAATCTGCTTACATTCCTACTTATACTTCTCTTTAATAACTGTACACATACAGTGATTGCTTTGTTTGAATCACATCCACAAGTTTTTCCTTAATAAAAAGTAATATTTCCATACTTCCCTTTCTTGCTTCAGAACTGAGACATCTGTATGTGTTTACTTTCCCTTCTGTATTTTGACAAGACCACACTATTGACTTCACTCCAGTTCAAGGCCTCTACAAAAGCTACATCTCACATGGGACAGCAAAGTTCTTCTGTCTGTATCTGTTTTCCACTAAAACACATTGTGTGTGTTCTGTTTTGTGTTCTGATAATAAAAGAGGTGTTGGACGCTGAGCTGATACACTGTTCCAGAGCAGAGAGGACACTCGGAGGACTAAGACGTGCAAAGAATGTCCAGCTGATCGGGGTTTAAGTACTTCACTACCTCCTTAATGCCATCTTCACAGGTCCTGTTCCTACTGAAGTCTTTCTCCTTGTCTTCTTCCTCTTTAAACTTTCTCCAAGCATCTGAGTGAAAAAAAATATACACACACTATAACACTAATCAGTGACAGAGGGTTGTGATGAAGTGAGTTACTGTTACCACCCTGTAGTTAATTATTTTCAAACAACAACATGTCCTGAAGTGTTTTATTCCAATTACCTCAATTTCTTTTACAATTACAATTTATTAAATGTTTTATTTATTAAAATACACATTATACATTTAATCCATTTAAAGTTATATTTAATGTTATATATATTTAATGGAAATTAGTTCCTGTTATCAAAAAGCCCTCCAACCAAGAAACCGCAAAAAAAAAAAAAAAAAAAAAAAAAAAAAAAAAAAAAAAAAAAAAAAAAAAAAAAAAAAAAAAAAAAAAAAAAAAAAAAAAAAAAAAAAAAAAAAAAAAAAAAAAAAAAAAAAAGAGAGAGAGAAAGGAATAGCTTTCCCACTGACTGTTACTAAGCTCTGACACTGGTGACTCTTTCCAAAAATGTCTCCTCAGAGAACACTTCAACAATTACAGACTTTTTTTTTTTTAATTCACTTATGTGGAGCAATCGCCATACAAATCCATGTGTAAGCTGCTACTATAGAAATGATAACTTAATAGAATGAATGCATTAATCTAAATCTGTGTTTTGCCTGACAGACAGCATTGCTGTCAAAATTGCTGTTAAAGATAATTAATCAAGACTTTTTGACTAAACAGAACTGACAATTTGATTGGTCTAACATTAAATAATCTACACTGCCAAGTAAGACAAGGCTTTGCAACAAGCTTGCTTAGTGAGACAATAACTAAATAAATAGGAAATCACATTAGATCTTCACATTTTAAGCAAAAAAGGTTCAATTTCCTTTCATATACTGCTGTGTCTGTTGTTACTGCCCTGACCTGCAGGTGCCCCAAATGAGCCCCAAATGTTCCACTTTATTACACGTTTCATACACGTTCACTATGTACTTAACTGCATGTACTTAAATGATTTCCCCCTGAAAATCATTTCTTATCTCTTAGCTTTATCTGTATTATGTTTCAAAGTACATGATATTTTTCACACATGAATACACCTAATACAGCATTAACATAACATAATAAAGAAGAAAGGAAGAAAATGATATGAAAACTCACCCTCATCTAACGTAGTCAGTAGAATATAATTCTCTGGATGCTCTATAAGGTCCTTTTTTTGAACATCACCAGTTTCCATCAAATGCAGTACCCCTAGAAATATTAAAAATCGGTTACTTCCAACTTAGCTTCTAGTTTTTACTGTAGTCTCTAATTTATGTAAACGAATAGTTACTAAACGAATAGTTCTGTGAAATGTACACAATTTCTCCCTCTAGTCAATTAGCCATGTAAGACATGTTTGGTGCATTCATTTACTTCTTTATTCTTGCATTATAGTTACGAGGTTAATGTAGCTAACCAGTAACATAAGTCTATGACCTTCTTTACACTTGGACTATCCACACAGAAATAAAAGTGTAAATGCACCCAAGGTCTGAGATGCATTTCACGTTATAATTGTAAATACATCAGTCTATCCAAGGCACAACTGACACCAAAACCCCTGCGAGTAGGTGATGCACACGTTCCATTAATGTTGGTGCCTTTCCAAATGTTAGGAATATCAAAAACGGCAGGAAAAATTTTTGATGCTGTAACCATCTTATTAATAAAACAACTAAACATGAGGAACATAATTTGAGGAGCAAATCTAAGCACTAGCATGTAATTCAGCAATCAGATTTAGTGAATGGAGACCCATTTTAAAATTCTATCAGAATACGATGCAGATACAAGAGGCAAGAAATGACCAAAGAGAAACTGGTTCTGTACATGTCCAAATCTTCACATAATTGCTTCAAATTACATCATTAAGGTTCATAATCGCAATTTTAAATAAACAATATCGTAAGATAGCAGATAAATGCAAAAATATATTGGAACTATATTATAATCTACATTACTTAGAGTTTTTATCGGCAATTCTGGCTTTAATCTCTGGGAGGCGGTGGCTAGGTGGTGGAGTCATACCAAATTGTGCCAAGTTGTACATTATGGCTGACCCCATAACATTACAGCATTCAGCTACACTAGTCGGAGTTGTAGGTGTTCATATTCTTTACCGTCTACTGTTTTCCATACTTGCACCTCAACCTCAGTGGCTCCTTGTCTCTCAATGGCGATTTTTCGCACCGTGTCTTCCACATGAGCAGAAGATGAAGATTCAACTTTATATACCAGAAGACTGTTATTGTCCTGTCCCAGATAACACTCCGTCCTATTGTTCTCAGTCTTACTCTCTGTCAGATATGGAAAAAAAATACAAAGAAATGTCAATATGTAAAACACTCAGGGACATATACTGTAGGATTTACCATGAAAGTGGCAGATGGACAATAAATTGAAGGTGTGTTATGTTACCTGGGCAAATTTTACAGCATTTTCCATCTATCTTAATGGGGTGTTTGCATGGGTACTGGTTGGGGCAGGTGAGGCGTCTGCACTCCTGAAGGCCATCTCTACAGGTGCACAGGATGCACTCCAGAACTTTCCCCAGCACTGGGTGCCACACGTCACCATGGGAGTAGGTCTTCCCACTGTACGTGCAAGCTTAGACAAACAACTGTGAGAAAGTATTGGCTCCAAAAATATTTTGACTGCAGTATGCTCTGCAGCATGTTTGTATTTTTCAAAAATTGCACATTCACTTCTAAGTCTAATTGAAAAGACCATACACAATGTTAGCTAACTTGATGTGGGTCTTTCATGAGGGCACGTCTTTAAGGTTCACTCACTTTGTCTTCAGTGGATAATCTCACATACATAATGGAGATTTGTACCTAAGAACTCTTACTGTAATCATAAACCAATGTCCTGCGCTCATCCCAGGATGCTTATTTATAGTCTGCTCATACTGAATATCCTTTCACACTTACTATTTGATTTTACAGCGTACAGTTGTAGACGAGTAATGATGTATAATCTCACTATCTAGTGTCACCCAGAAAAAGATACAGTATGTTCCCTTTTGGGTCTGATTTTTCTCAAGGTTTCTTCTTCATGTTGTTTTGGAGTTTTATTTGCCCCTGTCTCCTCTTGCTTGCTCATAAGAGATCTAAAATCTACATCCAGATTTCCATAATGCTGCTTTGTGACTAATTATGTCTACTGAAGCCTATATATGAACTTAAACTCACAGCCATCAAGCATTTCCGAGTACATAACTGGACCTCAAATGCAGTTTAATCATAAGTTTTCTCAGAAATAATGTAATGTTAGCTAATCCTAGCTACCTGGCTGAGAAACCATGTCCACATTTCCACTAATGACGTCAAAGACACACCATCTATGTTCTGCAATCCTAGACTCTGCAGACCCTACTTACTGTTTCAGCTAGAGATCTTGTGGAGCTCACCTCTCTGGTGTTTGCGCTGTAAGAGGATCTTCACTGTGGTATCAGCCGCTCCTTTAAGGTGCAGTGTTTGTAGGTTAAGACCTCTTGGTGAGCCTCTAAGTGCGGCCGGTGTGACTCGTGTGGCCCGGTTCTTCACCTGCTCTCCAGTACACTGATCCACAGAATGCCTCTTTGGTTTGAGGAGATAAAAGAGAAGATGTTGGGTCTTTGTAAATGACTGATCAGTTAGACCAGTTTCGAACTGAGTCTCCCTATCACAGGACAGCTAGGTTTAACAAAATTGAATGTGCTTCAAAATGTTCAAAACATTTCTTTAAATTGAGTCTTGGACACAAGAATTTGAACTTTTGTTCTCCCATTTAAATCTTTACACCACTGCATAGCTTTATATTATTCCGTTTTATGGTTGTTCCTGCTTTCATTCCCAACCATCCATCCATCCATCTCTTGTATTTAAAATCATTCAAGCTGACTCTCTACTGCAGGGTTCTTCAATCTTATCTGCAAAAGCCTTGTGTGGCTGCAAGTTTTCATTTCAGCCAAATTGGAGGCACACTTGATAGCTGATTGGAGACTAAGCTGAACTGATTAAACAAGTGAAATCAGGTGTGGCTCAAACCGGCTCTTTGTGGATAAGATTGAAGACCCCTGCTCTACTGTATGCATGCTGTGACGTATGTATAGTCTTAAATTTCACTGAGAAATCATACAGCAGAGCAGCAGGCTACGCAGAGCTGATTAATAGCTAAATGAGAAATGATAGGGGTTGACATCCATTTTTTCTGGTAATTGATTGGCCTGGAATCAACTCAACACATACTACACTGTGGATAATTTATTACATATAAATAATGATGCACTATTAGTAAATAACAAGAATACGTACTACTCCACGGTTCAGTTGCTGTCCTCCATCGTCATATGAATTGTCAGGTGGACCCTCTGATCATGTCAGAGAAACAAGAGTCACATTGCCTCCTTAAATCTGCTTGAAAACTGCAAGTACTAATGTGCCAAATTTACAGAAAATCAATAAATAAGACATGTTTAATACGAATTAAATGAACACAACTTAATCGTAATAATGATCACCTTTGCAAATAAAGCAGCATGTATCTGGAACAGAGATGGGTGAAGAGCATGTGATGGGCTGACAGGTTTTCAGTGCACAAAAAATATTTCCACCCTTGAAGGCCAAGAAAGAAAAGAGAGACAAGTGACAATATAGACGCACTAAAGTAAACTGATTTAATCCTCATTTTACTGTATTACATCCTGTATTACAGTAAGTATTATAAATCTTCTCTGCGTAAAGAGCTGTTGGAGCATCAAAATTTTGATTCCAGCTAGCAAAACTCTAAAGTACTGAAATCTACATTCAACAATTCAAATCTACAGCTCAACACGAGCTACAAACACGCATCCTAATAAGTTATAATTTCTATAGTAACAACTTACATAGGGACTTATGTGGTGGAAACTCCACATAAATGGATTTAAAAAAAAGCATATATAATTTTTGATATGGTGAATTTTTCTGTAAGGAGAGATTTATTTAACGTTTATGGAAGGAGCCTCCTGTGCTAGTGCTTTGGAACAGTCAGACTGTAAGGCTGTAATTGTAAGTTTCCCCCCGAGGAAAGTCTTGAGGACAGACAACTTTGCACTTCACGGTTTCTCAGTAATATGATAAGCTGCATTTTTTGTCTTATTAACTTAATAAGAGCGAGAGAGAAAAAGGAGGCTGCTGTGGGAATGAGTGTTTATAGCTGTTGAATAATGAAAATGATAATGAAAGTGATTACAAGAAAAAACTTGTTTGCATAAACTTGTTTATGTTACATTTAATGTTCCACAAGATTTATTCTTTAACGAATAAAAAATTTCAAATTGCCGTGGAATGAGAAGAATAAAATACTTTGCGAGGTGCTGTTATAGACAAAATATTCAACATCAGGGCAGTCACACAAATTCCACATTGCGTCGGACCGCCCCATCACTTCTTTCCTATAACATTATTATTATTATTTTAATTACATTAATATTATAGGATTAGTTTCCTATAACAGCACAGAATGGTTTGTTCTTCACATATTGCATCAAAAACTTAAAAAAAAAAAAAATAACACCACAGGTATCCCCTAGTCATGAGGTTTATGTAGTTATTTGTAACTTATGTATTATGTAACTTATTTTTGACCAAAGTACCAGACAGAACCTTATATTAATGAGATAATGAGATAATATAATCATGGCATGCTTGCAATTGTAACTGATGGTATTGCAGATGGTTCACAACTTTTATGTTTTAACATTAAAAAAATCAGTCTGGTTTTTAAAATATAAAAGCAAAGGCAAGGATGTGTTTTACATACATAAAAGCAATGTAGGGAAAAAAGCATTGTAAAACATGCAATCACTCACAGAGCATGTGCACATAACACACTGGTTGGACTGTCGGGATGGGAACAGATCGTGATTAGTGAACGTCTCGCCCATTTGGTAAGTGGTTCCATTGTAACGACAGGTTTTAACGGGAGCCCTCAAACCTGCAGGGGACCTCTGCTCATCTGTGCCAGAATACAGCGGTACACAGAAAATGGGAACATTAAAAAATATACATGAAGATCTATCTATCTATTCATCCATTCATTTACTGGTTAACTATCTATAGACAGCTAGACAGGCAGAAAATCAGATTACTAATAAAAGTGAAGAAGACTCTGTAACTTGTAATGTACTGCTCATTAATTTCCTCCTCTGTCTGATAATCAGTTCAGAGTTGCAGCATTTGTACACACAGTGCTAAACTCAAAGCCTTCCATGTATTATAATAATGTGAGTATAACTTGTCACTACTGAGATACGAACCATAAAATGACAGAGCCAGCTGAGACGAGGCGTCACATAAAACTAACCATGTCACATGAATAATATTAAAGGCATTCAGACGACTCCTATAAAAATCCTAATGGCGTCTGTGCTGCACGCGACATGAAGAGAGTCTCACTGTTTATCCAAGCAGCATTGCTGAAAACAGTCTATCATAGATAGATAGATAGATAGATAGATAGATAGATAGATATTAATGAGCAGTTACAGCATTTTCTTCAGTTTTATTAGTAATCTGAATTTTATACATTTTCATGTACATCTTATATTTTATTTGTCTGTCTGTCTATCTATCTATATATCTGTCTATAAAGAGTTAACCAGCTAATAGATAGATAGATAGATAGATAGATAGATAGATAGATGGATGGATGGGTAGACAGCCAGACAGATAGATAGATAGATAGATAGATAGATAGATAGATAGATAGATGGCTGGATGGATGGGTAGACAGCCAGACAGATAGATAGACAGACAGATAGATAGATAGATAGATAGATAGATAGATAGATAGATAGGAGGCATGGACAGATAGATAGATAGGAGGCATGGACAGACAGACAGACAGACAGACAGACAGACAGACAGATAGATAGATAGATAGATATTAATGAGCAGTATGGCACAAGTTACAGAGTCATCACTTTTATTACCAGTCTGATTATACATTGTCTCTTGTATTTTATAAGTTTGTTTCACACATCTATATAGATAAACAGATATCTTTCTTTCCATCTGTCTGTCTGTCTATAGATAGTTAACCAGTAGATAGATAGATAGATAGATAGATAGATAGATAGACAGACAGACAGACAGACAGATAGATAGATAGATAGATAGATAGATGGATAGACGGATAGATGGATACTTTTTTTGTAATCTGATAATACATTGTCTCTTGTATTTTATGTTAAAAGTTTGTTTCACATCTATATAGCTAAACAGATATCAATCAATCAATCAATCTATCTATCTATAGATAGTTAACCAGTAGATAGATAGATAGATAGATAGATAGATAGATAGATAGATAGATTTTGTGTGTGTGTGTGTGTGTGTGTGTGTGTACCTGCACAGCGTGGGCAGCACTGTTGTGAGTCGGTCACTGGATTGTCACAGCGCAGAGCTGGGCATTTGATGGGGTTACATTTCACATGGCCAGACTTGGAAGGATCAGAGATGCATGAGAGACAGACAGAAAGAATATGGAGACAAATCTAATCCATCTTACTCACACACACACACACTCACACACACACACTCACAAAGTATATCAATTTTAAAAAGTATTCACTGTAGCTAATTGGGAGTACAGTACATACTTCAGTGCAAGAACAGCGCATGCAGAACATGAAGCCAAACGGCTCTAGATAAGGATGCCAGCTGTCTCCTGGGCTGTAGGTCTTCTCCTTAAACGTGCACAACACTGCACATACGAGACACAAAATCAGCTCAGATATAACACTGAAACTCAGCACTGACGATTCAGCACTGAGGATCACAGCCTACCCGTCAGTGATGACTTTTATCAGAATTACCCTAATAAAAAAGTGCGCCTTGCATGATAAGGTGACAAAAAGAGCTTGATAAAGTCGCCAGGAATATTTCCGACACAAATACAGTGAAAGAGCCAACTGATCCTGACGCTCTGAAACTTAAGCCCAGCTCTGATGTTTCACAAGCAGCCCACAGAGACTAACATCTCACCATTCTCCCTCATGTACCGTCTGACACTTACTTTTTCGGCTTTGTGCTGCTTCTGTCTCACACCACACAACCCAGCGCATAGCAGCTAAAAGAAAGACTTGCTTCAGGTATGCCATTCTTCTCTTCCTAATCTCAGCTACTTCCAGTCAACAGGCAAAGTTAATATCCTTAACTTCTTTCTCTTCACTCAGTAACTGCGACAGCAGTGACTACCGGAGAGACTACTGCAGTCTGACAACACTCACAGCGTTTATAGAAAAGCGCCCCCTACAGGAAAACAGCCTGTTTTACACAAGTACCACGGGTAAACCTAGGCATCAAGACAATCTGCTTAAAAATATGATTTTAATTGCTATTTTTAATTTCACTTGAGTCCTGTGGATTAATAACTCGATTGAAAATGTAATAGACTGAAATCATATCACAAACATCATTTACAGTTATGGCATTTGGCAGTCACCTTTATCCAGAGTGACTTACATTGTACCTCATTTATACAGCTGAGGGCCTCACTCAAGGGCCCAGCAGTGCTGAGGATTGAACTTATGACCTTCTGATCAGGAGTCCAACGTCTTAACCACTGAGCTACATCAGAAGGAGGAACCACGTGATCTCAGTGACTTTCAAGTCAAGTCAAGCGAAGTTTATTGCCATTTCAACCATATACAGCCAGTTAGTACATAGTGAAACGAAACAACGTTCCTCCAGGACCAAGGTGCTACATAAGACAAACACAGAACAACACACAACTACAAGGGACTACATAAATTTATACATAAAGTGCACAAGTGCAAACATGTGCAGACAGCACAAGACAGTACAATGACTACTGGGATAGACAGTGGGCACAGTAAGTCCCAGTGCAGCGCCGACCAGTACACAGTTCTGTTTGAAAGTGAATCCAGTGAGAATAGTGCAAAGAGTACAAGAGTACAATATAAGTAAGTAGACTTTGTGGCATGGGTGTTGGTGCCAAGCTGTTTTGAGTGAGTCTCTAGGGTTTCTACAGAATAGGGTGAAAAACAAACAAACAAACAAACACTCAAACAAAAACCACTCAGTGAGCAGCAGTTCTGTGGGTGGAAACACCCTGTCGATGAGAGAGGTCAGAGTTGAAGACTGGTTCAAGCTGACAGGAAGGCTCTGGTAACACAGATAACAGCTCTTTACAAACGTGTTGAGCATAAAAGCATCTCAGAAGGCTTTGTCTAATGTTGTTGTAGCCCATCCACCTCATGGTTCAGAAAAGCAATGGGCGACATAGCATCTCAGAAACATCTCAGAAGGCTTTTCTGAACCTTTAGGTGGATAGGTTACAACAACATTGGGTTCCACTCCTGGAATCTAAGAACAGGGAGTTACAACTGGCACGGGCTCACCAGTAGTTAGTTAAAGACTGAAAAAAGACCCAGTGATGTACGAGTGCTAAAGGTGTTCCTATTTATCCTATGATTGTATAGAAAATCTCAAATATCTCACTAATGTAGTCTCCCTTACTTTTTATGCTTGGTGTTCCTCTCTCACACCCCATAAACCAATGCAATATAAAATAAGAACAAAAACGAGCCCTAAAGAGATGTCCTATTTTGGTCTATATTAAGTTCAAAATCTTATATATAGCCTCAAGTCAACTTTTCTGTGTCCTCAAAAGAAAAACCTTTCTCACTAGCCAAAATCTAGACATCTTTTTTTTTAATGTCTTTGAATGCATTTGCGCTCGCTGAGCCCTTGATTAAGCTGGAGACAGATCAAGTCATAACACTTCTCCTTGATGCTACAAACATTAGCTAACCGAGGTTATACACTTAACACTCAAAACACAAAGTAAGAAGACATGTTTATTTTTTTTAGTCAGAACAGGCGCCATGCCTATAAATGCACTCCAGTGATTAGAATAGAGATGAAAGAGCTTTGTTGAAGAGCTTTGATGAACAAAGCAGAACAGATAATTATAGATAGAAAAATAGATCATTTCTCCATTACAGTGGGTTTCAGTAAAGAAGTGGCAGCTTTGTGTTGAATTTTCATAAGTCAGAGATGGAAGTATGACTGCAAGAACCACCAATAAAGAAAGAATAAAAACTTGGGGACATGCTGTTATAGAAAAACAATCAACAACAAGTTGGTGTGATGCAACCTGATGTGAAGTTGAGTTACTTTTACCACCCTAAAGTTGATTATTTTCCTATGACAGTACATCCAGAAGTGTTTTATTCTGCCTATACAACAGCAATTTGCCAGCAATAAAAAAATTTGTATTCGTTGTAGAATGACATATCATACATTTTATCCATTTATAGTTACATTTGATGTTGTGGAACATCTGTGAAACAAGTTGCTGCTATCACATTATAGCAGCTATAAAGCAGTTTTTCTGTTACCAGGGTCTTTTTCCTTCTCTCTTGAAGTTAATTAGACAAAAAAAAAAAATGCAGCTTGTCATGTTATCAACAAACCACAAAATGAAAAGCAGCCTGCTTTGAAGAATATTCTGTCAGAAAACTTAAAGCTACTTTTCAATGGAGTAAAACATAAAGTTACAGCTTTACACCTAAATGTTATGAAGTACTGACACTAGAGACCTCTCCCAAAACTGTTAAATAAATGTGTCATCACAGAAAACATCACAGTATCAACAATTACACACATTTTTTAATTTGTTTATGTGGAGTATCTGCCATACAAGTCCATGTGTAGTTATTACTACAGACAAGATAATGTATTAGAAAGAGCACATTAAGAGAAAATGATTTGCTTTGCATCTGTCACTATTGTCTGCTGTTACAGAAAATTAATCAACACCTTGTGACACCAAGGTGTATCTGTCAGATCAAGAATTCAACAGCGCTGTGGTATAAATGAATTTGAAAAAAAGAAGTTGTTGGACCAACAAAATACACATAAAAGGCAAAGAAATGGTTTTACAGATCCCTGATTAAATTTTTTATTTATTTTAGTAGATTTTTCCCCCCATTGTTCCTTTTAATGATAGTCGCTCTCAATTTGTGCTGCTTGCTCCATTGATTTCAAGTGGATCATCTTGTACTTGCTCTTCATATCTTTCAATAATATCAGTGCCTTTTCATATTCATTCTTGTATATATCTTTGCCTTGAAGAACTTTCTCTGTGTAAAGAAATGGACAACAAGAATAATAAATAACAAATATAAATTCTGTATATGATCACACTACTTTATATAAAATAAGGTCTAAAATCAACAACTTTGTCATAACTGTTCCCTTGTTTTCTTGTAAGTACTGATGTCCAACATGTCTAATGCTCTCAGCGTAGCAAAATAGTAATAACAACTGTGCACCATGAATCCAGCTTAGTCCATCATACACTGTCTGCTCTGATAAGTGATGAGATAATAAAAGAACAGCTGCAATGCCAAACAGAGCACTTTCCAGTAAACCTATTTCTCAAGAGTTTCAACAGATCATCTCTGACTCAAGCATATTTATTATTGAATCGTGTTCAGTCTCCAGATCTGCCATGATTACATTTGTGTAACCTTAACTGACCAGGCCCGATGGTGCAACAAGATAAATATTCAACAACGTGGAGCATAAATGTTCTGACTCAACAAATTACAGTCCCTTCAGATAGTACTGGAACGGCAAGGCCAATTTGTTTTTACTATACACTGAAGACATTTGGGTTTGAGATCAGAAGATAAATATAACACAATAGATCAGAAATTCAGCTTTCATTTCTTGAGATTTACATCTAGATGTGTTAAATAACTTAGAACATGGCACCTTTCTTGTCAGACCACCCCATTTTTATGTGAGCAAAAATACTGGAACAGATATTTACTGTAATATACTTTAAGACTAAGACTTAATATTTGGTTGCACATCCTATGCTTGCAATAACTGCGTCATGCTGGCAACCCACAGAAATCACCAAACTGTTACATTCTTCTATTGTGATGATTTTCCAGGCTTCTACTACAGCTTCTTTCAGTTGTTTTCTGATTAAGCTGGAGACAGATCAAGTCATAACACTTCTCCTTGATGCTACAAACATTAGCTAACAGAGGTTATACACTTAACACTCAAAACACAAAGTAAGAAGACATGTTTATTTTTTTTAGTCAGAACAGGCGCCATGCCTATAAATGCACTCCAGTGATTAGAATAGAGATGAAAGAGCTTTGTTGAAGAGCTTTGATGAACAGAGCAGAACAGATAATTATAGATAGAAGAATAGATCATTTCTCCATTACAGTGGGTTTCAGTAAAGAAGTGGCAGCTTTGTGTTGAAATTTCGTAAGTCAGAGATGGAAATATGACTGCAAGAACCACCAATAAAGAAAGAATAAAAACTTGGAGGCATGCTGTTATAGAAAAACAATCAACAACAAGTTGGTGTGATGCAACCTGATGTGAAGTTGAGTTACTTTTACCACCCTAAAGTTGATTATTTTCCTATGACAGTACATCCAGAAGTGTTTTATTCTGCTTATACCACAGCAATTTGCCAGCAATTAAATTTTTTTATTCATTTTAGAATAAACTCGTTGTTTGTTTGGGGGGGAAGGTTCTCCCTTCTGTCTCCTCTTCAGGAGGTGAAGTGCATACCTTCACCTCTGCCCTGTGGAGGTAGTTGGTGATGTCACTGACTGACTGACTGTTGTTTTTGGGTTTTTCTTCACAGCTCTCACAATGTCATTTCTGTCATCAACTGCTGTTGTTTTCCTTGGCTGACCTGCTCTATGTCTGGTTGTTAGTACACCAGTGCTTTCTATCTTTTTCAGGACATTTCAAATTGTTGTATTGGCTATGCCCAATGCTTGTGCAATTGCTGCTGTTATAGAAAATTAGTCAACACCATCTGTCCAATCAAAATTAAGAATTCAACAATACTGTGGTATAAATAGTTATATTCAATCTAATGTATGCAAAATGCCTGAACCCCAACCTGCAAACAAAACAATAAACTGGCAACAGGAGTTTAAAAGTAATCCGATTCTTCAGGAAAACTACAGATACTGAAGAAATACTGAAGCTTACCCAAAGGGACTTCACTTATTGTTTTCCTTTCCTTCATTTCTGTGAGAATTTCTTTAACTTTCTCTCCTTTTGGTTTTTGTGGTTTTGCAGGAAGCAAATTCCTTGTCTGGAAAAAGAATAATTTTACTTTGTCAGAACAAACAAGCAAACAGAAAACCTTAAATCATTAATGCTAGTTGCACTGATTATTCATATCACTTTTTATTTAACAGCTGACTATAGTTAATGGAGCTAAAACATACACAATGTTCTCCTAATTGTAGTCAATCAGCCAACACATGTTTGGTGTCTGAAGTTTGCTTCTTTAGTTGTGCACTAGTGCTACAATCCTAATGTAGATAACAATAAAGGGGAAGCTTAGAAAGACTTGAGCATCATTCAGACTGAATATCTAACTCATCACACCAGCACCTCAAACCATGGAAAGTCATGTCAAATGAACTTCAGTGTGAAACTGTATTATATCATTATTATTATCACCATAATGCCATGCTATGGTCTATATTTTCATCAAATTATCAAGCACCAGAGTTCAACCCAGCTTGAGTTCATATAAACTGAAGATGGAGGAGCTAATCTCCACTGAGCTCCCGTTCAATTTAACCCCTGGATGGCACCATTGAGCCAAGTTCTGGTAAATCAAGATTTTGAAGAAACCAGACCAGACAAGAGCAAATCCTGCAAAAACAAGTCATATGCTGTAGCACAAGATGACCAACTTCATCTTGGAGGGATGGAGTCTGTCTGAATTGGGTGATTTCTGTGATCAGTGACATCTGATTTAACTGTGCAGACCTGTGCAGAGCTCCCAAATATGGGTGGTGCAGGAAAACTGTTCACACGGTTAAATTTTGACATTTACTACTACACATAGTTCTGAAAACTACAGAAATTGGTGTCTTATTTAGTAAAGAAAAGTTCTTTTAAAGTCTGGTTAGCCCCAAGGGTGACAAGGGAGAGATTATTTAAAGATTTCATTCCAATTCCACTGAAAGGCCCCCACCTACTTCTGCATTTATAACCTGATCTACTTATGGAGAAACACCACTACTGTCAAATTTGTAAAGAATTATAAGTTTACAATGGGAAATTGTAAGGGTTCTCATTTTGATTATCTGCGTTATCACATCAGTCTGTCTCATCACCTGAGGTAAAGGTCACTCGTGACCTTTAAACAAGAGTCTCATCATCATCTCTTGACTCATGCTAACACTGGTGGGGAAATTATCTCTGATTAATTGAGTCACTTCTGTTCTGTTAGCTAAATAGTTTCTTATTAAAATCTTTTTATTAGTATATTTAAATATTGCAAACATTATGACAGTATCTGATTACAAACTGAATTGGTTAAGTCCATCTCACCAGCTATCCAACAACTTGATCAAAGAGGGACATTCACTGTGTGAGGCAATCACAACATTAGGCCAGTGCCAGACTGAATACGTGCTGGAATCTAAAGTTAAAGAATATAAAGTTTTACTCTTTTTGGTTGTTCTTTATACGGTTTCTGTAGACGATCAAGATTTGCTTTGGAATCTCTGTACACAAGCAGGTTCTTCAGCGTGTACTCCAGAACTCTCACGGTCTGCTGGATTCCTGACAAACCATAAAAAAGCCATAAATATTACCTCCTTAAATATTACCTTACCATCACAGATTAATAAAGCCATCACTTACCAACAGGCTTGGGCATGTCTAAGTCCAGATTATCATCTAATAGGGCTTCATAACCAAGGAGTTTCTCTGGGTATTGTTTTGCATCATTTCTCCCAAGATGAGTGATGTCCGCTGTCTGCTCTGTTCTATCCTGATTCTCAGGTTCAAGCAAATCATTTACCTGGGGAATTATAAAGAAAATAAGAGTAGCACTTTTTTTTAGAATCTTGGAAATTTTTGAAATTCAGACTGATATACCCAAAAACCAAATAGTGATGGAGAATTAAACTGTGCGTGATGTTAACAGCCTTAGTGCCCCAACTGCTATACAGTCAACATTTGCATTTATGGCATTTGGCAGATGCCCTTATCCAGAGTGACTTACAATTATCTCATTTACACAACTGAGCAGTTGAGGGTTAAGGGCCTTGCTCAAGGGCCCAGCAGTGGCAGCTTGGTAGTGCTGGGATTTGAACTCTCAACCTTCTGATCAGAAGTCCAACATCTTAACCACTGAGCTACCACTGCCCCACAATTAAGTTTTAATCTTAATTAATTAGGGGATTAAATACAGCAACTGTTCCTGCTGTTCCATTTCCCTGTTCCAGTATAATTAAAGCTAAATCACCTCTGTTACAAAGAACGGTTCTTCATTTTGCTGACTCTCACTGTGGATTTCTGAATTTTCCCTTTCCAAAGGCTCTGATACACTGGAAGCAGTGACAACTTTCTCCTTCTCCATCTCCTCAGTGTTGATTTGCGAGGAGCTGGGGAGCAGTGTGTCAGTGGACTTCGAATCTGACGGCTGATGTATGTTATTTTGTTCAGTACCTCTGTCTGTAGAAGGGATTTCTGAAGCACACAAGGCTGCTGTGATCAAGGAAGCCTTTAGCACCTTTGGGATTTTAGTTTTTACCTGCATTTGTAAGAAGAAAAATCAGTGTAACACTGAGGTTAATTTACACTTATAACTACTTATCAATTTCTGTCACTTGATTAATGATTGGCAGATTCAACTAGCAGTATTCAAGTAATTCATGGCAGATTTAAGCAATAAACATGTACCTGCCCTATTCTTTGTTAAGTCTGAATTCCAAATAAAACACTACTTTCAAATGAAGCTTGCAATGTTTTCTCCTCAGTCTCCCCAGTCTTTTCAGAAGCATATTCCTTAAATTGCTGAAGATGCAACTGAACGCATTATTATTTAGGAAGTTTAAGACAGTAAGTTTCCTCTATCCTGTCATTTGACACAGAAACTAATCATGAGTCTATGCATGGTAGCATGTCAAAGTTGAATCATACATTGAACATTAGTGCAAAAAGAAGTGGCAGTAAAGCTCCACGGACAGCTGAGGAGCCATGTTATGACTTTAGGCCTCCGAGACATGTGGTAATATTACAATTCCACAGGGTGAAGAGTTACTGTTACCACCTTGAAGTTGATTATTTTACAATAACTGCACTTCATAAAGTCTTATTCCTTTTGTACCGCAAAAATTTGCCAACAACTACATTTTTAAAAGAATGACACATCAAGCTTTTTATCTCTTTATAGTTACATTTAATGCTGTGGACTGTGGAATAAATTAGTTTCTGTTATAACTTACATTATTCTCTCCCTTGAATAAAGCAAAAACTTGCTTGCTATGCTACAGAGGAACTGGAAAGGGCAAAGTCCTCTGTCCTGAAGACTGTCCCATGATGGAAAACTTACAGTTACAGCTTTACATCTTACTTATACGAACCACTGACACTGGAGACTACTTACATAAATATTAAATAAAGACACCTCGCAGAAAACTTTAACTCATTGATGATTAGTAAATAATTTTTTTAAAATCTGTAGTCTTAGTCTTAGATTACAAGGACTGCCTGCCATACGAGTCCCTGTGTAAGCTGTTACTACAGAAACGATAATGAATTAGAACAAGTACATTAATATAAACCTGTGATTTGCAGCTGTCAGACCTGCTGTTATAGACAATCAACCAATAACGTCTGACCATTCAGATTTGAGAATTCATCAGAGCCCTGGCATAATGAAAATAAACAATATTAGATCCATAAATGGATAAATAACCTTTCTTTTAGGGTTGACAGGGAGCACAACATGTGGTTTTACAATTTCAGCTGACTTCTTATGTCTTATTTTAATACCAAGTCTGTCTTGAAGAAACCAGGTCAAAATTGGTGGGTCACCTAAAACATAAAAGTAGTAGAAAAAAACATTAAGAAATTTGAGTATTACCATGACAAAAAAAAAAAAAAAAAAACAAAGCTGCACACATAGAGAGCTTACCACTCTTCTTTGTAGTCAGTGGGTTTGAGTGGATAACAAGCTCGCTGAGCAAAGGAAACAATGCCACAGCCAACAATGCCTCTTCTTCAAATATCTGGGAAAATATGAAATAAATAATTTGCCACTCTTCTTAAACCACTGCTTTTTTTATATACTAAAACTGTGACAGCTGGAAGCAGATGGTAAACAAACCTTATTGTTAGCCAGATTCAGATATCGAAGCTCTGGAAATGGTGGACAGAAATCTTCCTCATTCTCCTAAAAATTTAGTCGTCAGAAGCAGAAATTCTACTTAAAATGAAATAGATTTCTTATATAATGTATATAATATGTATGTTATTAATAATGTATAATAATATTAATACCAACTGTGGTGATTCCATATCAGTCTCTATATTAAAATGCTTCTGTTGGTTCACTTGGGAATCAGAATCAGAGCAGCCTGAGTGGGGAAAAAAAAAAAAAAAAGAATTAATGTGAAGTTAAGGTCTTCCAGTGGAGTATTATTTAACTCAACATGATGTCATCTTCTGTGGTGACCACTATTTCCAGATCTGAAGCACCTGGCACCTGTTGCAGTGGCATCGACTGAAGATAAGGGACTTCAGAGATGTAGTTTCCTTCTAAATTTAAGTGCTGAAGCCTGAAATCAGTGCAGAAGTGAAGACATATTTCTGTGAAAATAGCTGGAATGCAAACAAGACATTCCCAGCATGATTGTGATGGAAATAACTAACCTTTTTAGATTTGAAAGACTTCTAAAGACACAAGAAGACAGTTTATTATTATCCAGCATCAACACTTCAAGAGTCTGAAACAATTCGCTGGACTCAGGAACCCTGTTGAAATGAAGTATGTCAGTGTTTTATTGTGTAAATATGACATTAAATACAAAGCAGTAGACTGTAATATACAACACGTACAGATGACCATGGGGAGTATTAGGGCCAGCCATATAAGGCGGAAGTGTCTGCAGATCATTTCCAGTCAGATGGAGGACCTTTAATCTTGGTAGAAGGCCAATGGCTAATATACCATCACTTGATAAATTATTATAGGACAGGTCCAGGACCTAGTGCAAGAAAAAAACAATACAATTATCAGAAACTTGCTGGAAACAATTTAGGGGAATGTCTTATTCTTTATTTATAGCACATCCTGTTAAAAAAAAAAGCTTAGAGTAGCTTAGCTACTCACTAGCATGACCATTGTAATGCACGCTGTTTCTCAGCCAGTGGTTCTCAAAGTGGTCAAGGGGTTACGTAAGCATGGCTTTTATACAACAGCAGCCAAAATCCAGTGTTCAATAAATAATGAAATTCATTATTAATAATCATTAATAATAAACAATTCTTCCATCATGCAATATAATCTGCTAACAGTAAGCTTTGGTTGCTAAGCAACAGAATTGGTGTTGGCCTTATTGAATCCTAACTGTTAGGATTTTTGACTATATAGACTCTGGTCACTAGATGGAGAAATTCTGCCTTTGTGTTGTCCTTTTTTCACTTGTTAACCTTTGTTATATTTTTCACCTGCCCCTGATTTGCAAGACTATTTATACCCTTCCTTTTCTTTGTTCATTGCTGTGTCCTTATGTTCCTCATGTGAAGACCTAACCACTGGCTTTTTTTTTTTTTTTGTCTTATTTGCTTTTTTTTTTTTTTTTTTGCCTTTTTGCTTTTGCCACTAAGTGCTTTATCTTTTGCTGTCTCTCCTTTTTAACTTTTGGCATCTTTTATGTTTTTTGCCTTTTTGGAATCTTTTATTATGTTTTGGCCTCTTTGGATCTTTGTGCCTTTTTGCTTGTTTTTTTGGACTTAACATTCAGCTGATTTATGGTTGGATTGTTTTTTGTGTCTGTTTGCCCTTTTGGTGAATCTTTCTGAATAAAAGAATTTTTCTGTGATATTCCAGCTCTGTCTCTTGGAGTTTTGCTGCAGTTGAGTCCAGCCATTAACACCATGACCAGTGTTCCATTCCCATCCAGGGTCACCACCCCTTACACCAACAATGCCACAGCCATCTGTGGCCAGGAGCCATGGGAGCAAAATTGGCTGTGCTCTCTGGGTGGAGTGATGTTGTACTTAATCACAGCAACATTAGAGTGAAGTCCATGTATGCTGAGAAGTGCAGATAGTTCTTCTGAGTGTGTTATCCTGCCCTGAGCAGCAGTAAGAAAAGATGCATTTGGCTAGCTTTACATGTTTCAGGGGAAATGTGAGGCCTTCACCTGTCCCAGGTTGGTAGCTGTCACATGATAGGGGAAAGCTGGCTGATGGGTGGGATTTGCAGGGAGAAAAAACATTGTTCTATGGACAGAACAATGACTTTTTGGTTGAAGAACAATGGTTTTATTGGTTTAAAATCTGCTGCATTAATACAGAATTCATTTATTGTGAATGTGGTGTGTATATCAAGGATTTTACAATGGTTTGAAACACTGCTCAGCCAATCAAATTTTAGAACCGAAACTATCCGTTTTAAATATTTTTTACTTTGTTACAATAATGCTAAACACAATCCATTATTATCAAAGTTATTATGCTTATAATAGGGTTCTTATAATTATTAGCCTATATGACTGGCTAAATGGATTTTAATCCAAACCTCAATAACCAATTAAAAAAAATAGGTCTGTAAATATTGTCAGCTTGGACCTAATGTGTTTCACCTGTGGAAATGGCTCCACTCTGTGGCTCCAACAAATAGCCAGAAAGTTACTGTTTACATTTAAAAATGAGTCTAATATTTGAATAGTTGGATTGTGATTATGGGGGGCTACTGAAAGTTATTTTAGAGTTAAAGGGGTTTCTGGCTGCAAAAAGTTTGAGAACCCCTGTGCTAAGCAACCAACCTGCAAGATCATGCTAGCTGCACCAGGAAAAAAAACAAAACAAAACATTTTCATTAACAAAGTTTGGCTCATCACCCAGCACCATGCAGCATAAACCTATTCAGACCAGCAATTCATGTTAATCATGTTACTCATGGCAGATTCTGATTTCATTTATATAAGACCTACCTCTAATCTAGGAAAATCTACAGCATTAACTTCCACTGTGCTGAGGCCATTCAAAGACAAATCCAGCTCCCTCAGTGCAGGAAACCTGCTAAAAGCCTCTAAAAATATCACACAAAGACCAGATCAGTTTTGATCAATGGCCAAATTTGGTTATTTCATGTCAACTGATTTTTTAAATTTTTTTTTTGCATCATGCATTTACACTTGTAATCAAATGTGTCCCTGGTTAGCTGGAGTGAAATCTGATCTGAAATCAGCTCATATGGCCTGTGCTCTGTGTTGTTCTTTGTTCCTAGTTTTTTTAAATTATTATTATTTTTTTTATAATCACACTATCCGGTGTCACCCAGATGAGGAAGAGTTCCCTTTTGAGTGTGGTTCCTCTCTTCCAGTTGTTGTCTCGGGGAGCTTTTCCTTGCTCATTAGATGACGGTATGTTCAGGGAAGTGAGACAGCTAGCTTGCTACCGACAATAAGCAATCACTTTGCTTTGTAAGTAAATTATTGTAAATGATTAAGTGAATGGATTACTCAAGCTACAGAAATGATGCATCAGATCAGATTTTTTTTGAGTTGTGTATTGAGATCCAACCATACATGTTCGAAACAGAATATACAGAAGAAGATCTGATCTGCACCAGCAAGAAGAGCAACAGGAGGCAGGTAGAAAACAATTGTAGGTCCTTCAAAACTACACTGAGCCGAATAACTGAAGTTAGCAACAACACAAGTAGAACGTGCTTCAGAACGTGCTGTTATAGGAAAGTAATGTTTGGCCTCATCACTCCAGTCTGTTGTTGATTATGTTTTTTCCTTATTGTGATAATAGTGTAACATGATTAAAATTTAACAATCATCATGATATGAAAAGTGAAAGCATATTACCTAGGGTTAAATAGTTGTCAGAAGCATTCACATAAGCAACACTGTCAAATTCCTCCAAACCTTCTAGTGTAACCTGTCCAAACAAGGATGAATTAGATCAGAGGAATCAAAATTTAAGAAAGCCAAATCTTTTTGGATCTGAGGATGAGGCTTGTTATAAAGAAAGAAACTGCGAATCCAACAGCAAGTGTGTGAAAGCCAAAGAGATGCAGTGAATGACAAGCCATCAGTCCTACCGACTCCAGCTTTCTTTCACTTATGTCCACAGAGCAGAGATCAGACGGTTTGTCCACACAGTGCAGAGCCATCTGGAGATGAATAAGAGAAGTACACTTCATATTCAGTTCAAATTTTAAACAGTGAATAGACTATGCAATAGAAAGCATAGGTTGTACAAACATTAGCCATTTTAATCCGGTACACGTCACATACAGTCAGTCACTGTAAGCCTAAACGTGACCTGGATGATAAGTGGACCTGAAAATGTGGAGTGTATTTTAGACACTGTGATGAATAATGAACAAAAACTGGCAGTCATTCTCACCAAAATCTGTCCATTTAAAGTGTTTCCAGAACTTTTTAGTTTCCTTTGCGCAAGACTTTCACATTCAGACTGATCTGATGGTCCTGTGCAAAAGTGTTCTTCTGATATTGGCTGCTTTAGGATCTTGTGTCGGTCCTCCACACTCCCTCTGTGGGCAATTAACCAATGCCCTGCTCCTTTAAAGAGAAAACAAGAATAACTTCTGAACAAGGGGCTTGCCCATGTGGGTGGCAAACAGCATTGCCAAATTAATGACTCTGTCACTAGATTTGGTGACTTTTAGAACTCTTAGCGACTTTTCAAAAGAGAGCCTAGCAACAAATCTAGTGACTTTTTGAGGTGATGCCAGTAACAGTTGTACACTCGATACAGTCCTCCAGCTCACATTACAGTTGCTGGTTATACAAGTTGAGAAAGCAGGTTTATTTGACTCCCAACCTGCTGTAGTGTGTAAAGTCTGACTGAGTTGCATTTCTGTGAATTTGTGTTCCCAATGACCAATCACTGTTCACCGTTGTTCCCAATGACCAATCACTGATCATCATTGTTTCCAATGTCCAATCACTGTTCACCGTTGTTCCCAATGACCAATGACTGATCATCATTATTCGTAATCAGTGATCACCATTGTTCCTAGTAACCGATCAGTGATCGCCATTGTTTGACCCACCCACACACTTCTTTTTTAAAAATCTTTTTTGGTGATATTTACAGTAATACAAATGACTTCCTCCATCTTCATGTCTATTTCCAGACTATTCACTACCAGTTTTATTTTTTAGCATTCCTGATAGAAATTCTATTAGTATTAATTATAATTATATTAAAGTTTTTAAATAACTCAATAATTAGTTTGATGTGCAATGATCAAAGATGACTTCTTTATGTAAGAAATAAGTTTGATTCTATTATTTTCTATACTGAAAAAACTCTATTCTATTACTGGTCTTTATAAGTCTTAACCCTACTTAGCCACTACCCCAGGCACATCCGCTTGCCAAATCCTAACTGATAATTCCATATCAGGTCTTAAATTAACAATGCCTAGTCTGGACCAGACTTTAGGAACTGCTGTGTAGTGCTTGGTTCTACATTTCATAACTTCATACACACATAAGTATTGGTACACCACTCTACTCTCACACAAAGGTCAGCAGCCCTCGAGAATTTACTGGAATCAGGTATAAGGAGAAAGTCTTTTTGTCCATGTTCTTGATGGAAATTATTATATGTTGCAAATCCATAAATAGTTGGCACAACACTATTTTGTAAATGAATAAATTGTTTGTGGTGCCATGACCAAACATGACTTCTTTCTATAACAAATAAGTTTTAATCTATTATTTTCTATTCTGTATAGAGAATTCTATTCTCTCTTCTATTAGTGACAAAAACAATGGGCATCATTTATCAAAATGGATATGAATTGATTTATTCGTAAATCATTCGTAGATGCATTTACACAAGAAATTTGGTATTCATGAAGCTCTGTTAGTTTGGAAAAACATTAATTTCCTATAAGTGTAAATTTATGTATAATTAGACTCACTAATGTGAACTTTGATCCTCAATTTTATTCTATTCTCCTGAAAACTTTTCCTTTTTCTTGTAACACATTTTGAGTGATGTGATCATGACAATTCAATAAATGTACAAATTAGTTTATGATGTCATCTGGTGACTTCTCTTAACATTTTGAGCATGTATTAACTACTTTTCTCTAAAAGGTGTTGGCAGCAATAGTGGCACAAGGCTTAGAATAAGCCATGCAGCGTTCGTCTCTTGTGCAACTGGTACAGATATAAAATCAAACTGACGATGATTTAAATTTTTGTAGTGGCGTGGGTACACTGAAAAAAGGCTCGTAGAATTTACTTAATTTAAGCGCGTACATTGAATCCACACGATTGGGATTGAGTCACCTGAGCACCACTTATTTTCACACATCCAACATGAATTGATCATGTGACTGAGACTCGAACCCCGATCGCTGGTGTTCTACAACAGCCACATTACCGCTGCGCTACTGTTAATACTAGCTAAAACTCTCACGTTTAGGCTACATAAACTAGTAATTACAAACTTATTTGAATAGTATAAACAATGAAATGATGTTTTGATGAGAAACTTGATGAGAAATATTTTTATGCACACTATATATAATATTTTTTTCTTAAATCTGACCGACCACATATTCCTTTTTTTTTTTTTTTTTTTTTCAATTTCCCCCCATTTTTCAGTGTATTTTACCCAAATTCCTTTAGTATTAAGAACTAATAAGCCAACTGGCATCTCTGACCTTTTCCTGACCTATCCTGCAAACATTGTGAGATATAACTAGGTTCCATATTCTTACACTTGCAGTAATACTGTTCATATTTGTACGAAATCGCATAATATAATGAATAGTGTCTATGCCTATACCTTCTTTACTCTGATGAAATGACCTTATAGGAAAACAGTTCGTAGGAAAACTTTCTCCGTTGTCCAGTTTGTAGACTCCCAAACCAGCCATTTTTAGTCTAAATACCTGGTATCTGAGGAAAACAAAAAAACTATGAAAAGCACTAATCCAACATCAACCACCAACATATGGTACGTACTGCAAATATATAATCTACTAGCCTATATCATGTACATTACCAGCACTGAAGCAGATTGTTGTAGACTGGTCTCCTAGCGACAAACACGAAAAATGTCTGGGAGTTGTAGTATATTACATAGTTGCTGATAGAATTGTAAAAAAAAATCATAACACTTTCCTGTGTAGTGTAACATTTCTTCAACAAGCCATCAACACTAAAACATTCCTATTACTCTTTTTCAGAAAATCGTTATGCTAGTTCAAAGAAATGACGTCGGTTTCTTTAGATGACTACATTTCCCATAATGCAATCGGGTGAGGATTTTCGCACTCAGTTAACGTGAGAACGCGTTGTTCACGCGGAGATAACTGGGAGTTGTAGTAGATTACATGGTTTCTTCAGGAAGTGTAGAACACTTTCATACTGTTTTGTCTATTTTGTGGAAAACTCAAGATCGTATTATCAACACTAAAAACATCTGTGTTACTTTTTTACAGAAAAGCGTTAAACTAATTCAAAGACATGACGTCGGGTTTGTTCGGATGACAACATTTCCCATAATACAATCGGTCAACGATTAACGCACGCAGTCCAAAGATCCTCTCCGCTGTTCGTCGTTAGAGCGCAGGAACACACTGTACAGAAAGCAGCGTTCACACAAACCCTCACAAGCAGGCAGTCTGGGGGACCGTGCAATGCAGTCGCGCTAAACACGGAACCAAAGTGCATAAGCAGGTAAAAGAGAATTATTTTACTCTGTCACTCTCTCACAGCTAAAGTTAGCAGGGGTTTTCTTATTGATCTGTCTTACCCGAGCTGAAATCTAGTGGAAACCCAGCTGAGTGGAGGTTATTATAACAGCAGAGAGGGGAACTAAATCTGGAATGGGATGTTCAGCAAGCACATATGGATGTGATGGTCAGGGGTCCAGAAATTTTTGGCTGTATAGTGTAACTTTATTGTAGACTAGTTTTCCTTGCTGAATTTTTAGAGTTGTCACAGTGAACTGACTGAACAGCTCCAGGGTCGCAGGTTCGATCCTGAGCTTAGGTTACTGTCTTAGGAGATTGTGTGCATGTTCTCCCCCTGTCTGGGTGGGTTTCCTCCTCCTAAAAACATTAGGTGGATTGGCTAAGATAAATTGCCCCTAGGTGTGAATGAGTGTGTGTGTGCATAGTGGCCCTTATGGATTTGCGTCCCATCCAGGGTATTGTCAAAAGCCCCTGACCTTTTTGTAGATTGAACACGGTTCACTTCACAAATAAAATAGGTTTTATGAGTTTTAATTTGTTCTCCCAGTACTAGAAAGTCATCTGTCCGTGTGGTAGATTACCACTGACTCCTCTCCTCAGACGTTCATTCCGCTCCCCGCACTTCTGAAGCCCTGGTTTTATGGGTCAGGTATTTAATCAGCCAGCTGTTGAACAGTTCCTGTTCCGGCCGCCAGGTGGTGCTGCTGTCAGTCTGCAGGTTTCAACAAACCGCATTAAACAGCCGGCATTATTAATAATAATACAACTGTTCAGCGAAAGTGAGAATTTATTTCTAACTTCTAAGCTTAATAACTCTTCACAGTTTACAATGTCACTTTGTAAGTTTGTAGTTTTGGCGAAATTAAATAACTTGAACCAATAAAATATACGTCATAAATGTATAAATACACTTACATTATTCGGAGCAGTGTTGTTGTAAATTACGAGCTAGCTAATTTACTAGCTAGCTATTTTATCTAGATTTGATATAGCCATAGGCAAACGTCTGATAACATCTGTTACTGTGATGGTATCTAGTGCTGGCCAAATCAGTTGTTCCTACTTGAGCAAGCTATAATTAATAGTTACATCAGAGACTGGTTGGCTAGCTTTCTACACCTCAGTTAATTAATCACTTTGTCCTAATGAATATGTTTGTAGCCTTGTAGCACATTGCTTGGAGTATGCGTCATATAAGCTAACAGCTTACACCATAATATATGTAACCCTGGGTAAATTTGGGTTACTAAAGATATTACTGATTGACAATATCTTTGATTAATATCTATGTACATGTTTCAACAGGTCAAGGTTTGCGTTTGTAGGTAACTGTCCCTTTAAGAGTGAGAAGCTCTTTTGATAAGTTTGTACACAGATATGGTTGAGCAAAGCTATTCCTATCTGATTAGCTGTAAAAGTTATGGTCCCGCCTCCCATACTGGAAGGAAGATTCTGATTGGATGGTTGATTTATCATTCAAGGGGAGAACAGGTGAAACAGCGGAGGAGAGCCGTTACGCAAGTTTTCCTCCGTAGAAAAAAAAACCTCTTTAGTAAAGTTGTTATTTTGTTTGTATGCTGGGTGTTTTCACTTTGGAATTCACTGTGTGAGTGTTTTTAATACATTTGGTGTTTATTTTGAGTATTTTAAGTGAGTTTGTGAGATTTAGTGTCGCGCGAGACGGCACTTGCCGTGTTTGTTTATGTTTGAACGGAAAGTTAACGGCGGTTAACGGCGGATGAACTGCAGAGAGGACGGGAGTGAGTGGGCGTGGTTCGGAGGAGGACATCACTGGAGGACAGATCCCAGATAGAGCTCTCATCCCCTCGCTATCGAGAGTTCCTCTGGCACAGAAGGAGAGGAGACAGCGGTTGTGTGTCTGTGTGTGTGTGTGTGTGTGTGTGTGGGCCCACAAGTCATTAGTTTTAGTGTTGTTTGAAATCTTATTTGCACTTTTAATCACCCTGTACATAGTCTGTGATACACATTTCACCCTTCAAAGAGGGTATTGACCTTTTATCAAAAGGGGTCATATAAAGTAATTAGTTAGTATGTTTATTAATTGATTAGTATTTGAAATAAGTCACACAGAGACACGTGAAGGTGAACATTTCTCTTTATTGGGGGTTATTGATCCATGTGACACTGTCATAGATAGTGAATAGTTTCTTCTGTTTTTCTCCTTTCATACTTTCTATCTATCTATCTGTTGGTATATTTATGTGTTAATGAATAATTTTTGTAATTTTGATACTTACCTATACTTACCTGGAGTGTGAAATCCGTTCATGTAGGTCTGCTGACAGCATCCATCCGATCCAGTTACAAAAAACGAAAACAATAGTTTAGCTCATAATCAATATTAATACTAGAAAGGAGTAATAACTTTAATATTTTCGTCGAGAGACACATTACCTGAACCTGGAGCTCCACCCTAACAGAACTCGGGAGAAGCAAATCCTAGGAGGGCAGGGGGCGTTACATATCAAATCACATTTCAGGACTTAAAGACAAACAACAAGAAGATATAAAACACAGACAATGAGAAATGAAATTGAGACAAAAAGCCAGACGAGAAGAGAGACAAAGAACATATAAAGCTACATGAAAGGAGAGAAAAAGATACAATAGAAAGGCAAGACAAGAGAACAGCCACAAAGTAAGGGAGGATGAACAAGAGGAAGAGACAGACAAAAGTGAGAAAAACGAAAACAAGAAGAATATTATATATTAATAATAATATTAATATTAATATGTAAGAGGGCAGACAGACTAGAGAGACAAGAAGAAGAGAGAGGGTAATAACCAGTACAGACAACTAGAGTACTGGGAAACAAGTGTGAGTTTATTTATTGTGTTCAGAATGCAATAAATGCAGAATACCATAGGTATTGGTGTGGTATCCGTTAATCATTCATAAAATAATTTTACTGTTTTGAACATTAATCTCTGGGTCGGGGAGTGGTCTTGTTCTCAGGGGGCTAAGCACCTTATCTCTTCCAACCCTAGCAATGCTCCTGGTCCCATCCAGCGTGTATTCCCACCTCATGCCCAGTGTTACTGGGATGGGCTCCAGATCCATTAAGACTTTGACCAGGAGAAGTGGTTACTGAAAATTAGTCAGTTGCTCATTGCTTTGTATATTATATTTTTAGGTTAAGCTGAAGTGCTGGGATTTAACCCTTTGACCAGAAATCAATTAACCATACAAAGATTATATAATCAGTAAAATGATCATTTTACCACAGTGTGTATTTGTGAGTTTAAACACAAGACTGTTCAGCAGTGGAAAGTTATAACATTTGATTCTTATCTGTTTCCAGGAGAAATGGAAAACAGGACACTGAAAGGTTATTCCCAAGTACTGCAAGCAGAGCCACCAAAAACAACTTTGTTCAGAAAAGAGAAAAGTGGTATAACATACAGAATCCCAGCTCTAATCTACATTAATGATGGCCAAACTTTTCTTGCTTTTGCTGAGAAAAGAACATCATCACGTGATCATGATGCCACTCTCCTGGTCATGAGGAGGGGAACACGGCAGAATGGGTCCATTCAGGTAAATGTGCTGGTGCAAACACTGATTGTTATGTTTTAACATTTTACTTTCATTTTCACAGAAATGCTAATTTTTCTTTTCAGTGGTCACCTGTTCAGGAGCTTAGCACAGCTTGTTTGCCAAGACATCGCACCATGAACCCGTGTCCGGTCTATGAGAAAGAATCTAAGACTCTCTTTCTGTTCTTTATCTGTGTGTTGGGTAAGACCACTGAGAATCACCAGATTTGCACAGGTAAGAACAAGGCTCGGCTGTGTTATGTCACTAGCAAGGACAGAGGGCAGAATTGGAGCAGCACGACAGACTTGACAGAAAGTGTGATTGGACATGAGATTGGAAATTGGGCCACGTTTGCTGTTGGACCTGGGCATGGCATTCAAATGAAGACTGGCAGACTCATCATTCCTGCTTATGTCTATTATATTCATTGTCGATGTTTCCCCTGTCATTTTCCACTTTATGTAAAATCCCATGCTTTTGCATTCTATAGTGAAGACTGTGGGACCACGTGGTACTTTGGAGAAAGATTAAGTACCGAGTCTTGCGAGTGTGAGATGGCAGAGATTGTAGGCCAGGAGTCCAGGAGTGAGCTGTACTGCAACGCACGAAGCACTAAAGGTCACAGAGTTGAGGCTTTGAGCGAGAGCGGTGGAACAGCTTTTGATCGACCTCATTTTGCACGGAAGCTAGTAGAGCCCTCTCGTGGCTGCCAGGGTAGTGTGGTGAGCTTTGCTGCCCCTGAGGAACAAGAGCACTGTTTAACACCAAATACAAAGACTTGGCTCCTTTATACCCATCCAACTGACAGAATGAAGAGAAAGGCTCTTGGGGTGTATCTGAATAAATCTCCTCTTACTGCTTCTGGATGGAGCAAACCATGGATCATCCATCACGGCCCCAGTGGATACTCAGATCTGTCTCCGTGTGAAGAGCCCAATCGCTTTGCTTGCCTCATGGAATGTGGGAAGAAGAGTGAACTTGAAGAAATAGCCTTTGTGGAGTTTTCTCTCCGTGATATCATGAACAATCAGTAGCTATGTTTACATGCTTATTAATAATCTTAGAAAAATCATCATGTATATCTAAATCAGAATAAATTTCTATTATAGTTCATTATAATTCCATTTGTATAGTGCTTTTAACAACAGACATGGTCACGAATCCAGATGGAGATTTAGATCCCTAATGAGCAAGACAGAGGTGACAGGGCTTGTTGAGGAAATGGAAAACTGCAAACATCCTAAACTAATGTTAGCTATAGTTACACTCTGGCAATGTCCACACTAATACTGATACAACTGAAAACTCTGGCTTAAATACAGGACTTCTGTGTTTATATTGTAACCATAAATATGAAATGAATTAAATTAATTTATCCTCTTTTTTGATGTACTGTAGCTGGTATGTGACAGAGGCCTAGGAAAATTGACATAAAAATGAGTAAATGTCTAGTGTTTCCTTCCTAGTCTCAGCATGTGACATTCCACCCAGAGGCTATGATGCATCTGATATCATTTGTACACTTTTCTGGCCACATGTCTCAGAACATTGAAGGCTACAGTTTGACTGGCTCTCAGTGCCTGGTGGTCAGGCAAAAGTTTGAAGCCAGTAGACGTATTTAGCCTTTCAGATATAGTTACTGGACTGAAAAAAAAAAAAATCATTTTGGGTTGACAAAAAATCAGCATGTGAATGTAGCCAGTGATTAGGAGTGGGGGTGGGGGTGAGCAAAACAATAAGATTTTCATCCAATGGCATATTGAGCAAACTTTTTTTTTTTTTTTGTTTACTATTATTCATCATTGCCAATGATATGTTAAATACATTTTTCTAGTTCTCCATCTTTAACAATAAAAAATAACTACAGAAATATTTTAATTAAACAGGTTTCGACTATAATTTGAAAAATCCCTGGCCTTTAAATTTAAAAAAAGGAATCAAATTATCTTTTGTCATTTTTCTATGCTCTCATTATCTTTATCTACCCAGTCCCAAACATGAATAGATCCATCTGAAGCTGCAGAGAGCAAGGTTCTTGGTCGCCATAGATGCCAAACATGAGTAGTGACCACAAGAGTGGCGTCAGCCTTTTCTTCACATAAGTCGTGACCCCGATGCACAAAAATGGGCTGAGGCATCTGTGAATCAGTGCTCCAGCTTCTTGTGTCAAAGATTTGCACTGATCCGTCAAATCCTTAAAATTAAGACATCAACATGGTCAGTCCATTTCTCCAAACAAAGACCTCAGATTAGAAGAGAAGATACAAGAATATGATGTACCTGAAACAGCGAGATGGTTATCCAGAGCAGGAGCCCATGTGACCGTCAGAAACTCATTGCTGGGATCATTTGGCTGCAGATTAAGCTGAGCTTGTCCAACTGGAGTGCTCAGATTTCGGAGATCAGACACAATTACCTGACCAGAGGAGGAAAGTCTTGCTACAGTGCACAAGGCAGGGTCACACTGTGGCCCAACTGTCCTCAATCCAAAAGCCCAATGTGAGCCAGTCGTACTCTCTGAGAGAGCATAATGATTGATCTTTGGATCTCTTGAGTCTCCCATATACAGAGTGCCATTAGTTGCGCAAATGGCAAATGTATTGGCATTCACAAACTGCAGACCACTCACTACATCCAGTGAGTCTGTTTCTGTGAACAACAAAATAGAATTTCAGTTTAGAACAAAATTTGTAAAGGTCCACTTGCATAAAATTCTACACATACAATAGTATGGATAAGCAATTAATATGAGTGAATAGCAATAACAGTTTCCTTTTGATGCTTAACCAATTAATAAATGATATTGGTTATAAATATGACATTTTGAAATGATTGGTTTGTTTTGTAGTGGTGCTTGATGTGACCACTTTTGACTGAACTCTGAACAGATGAGACCTCTCATTTGAATTTGATGCGGGGAATAAACACACACTTCTGTACGTTTGTCTTCAACCATTCTATTTTCCTCAATTTTTTTAAGCATCAGTTCACTAATCAGACCACAAAGGTCAAAATGTTTGCAAGAACTCTTACCTTTCTGACCTAATAGCTCTAGCCCTGTAGCTAGTCTCTGGTTTAGTGAGCTGCCTTCAACTAAATAATTTACATAAATGCATGTGATTTAGTAAACGGAAAAGGAGGATCCACTACAGAACCCAAACTGGTTCATATTTAGAAAACTGGAGTTGCTTTTTTTTTTTTTATATGTTTATTGGCTCTGTTATGGTATTTATTAGTAAGTGCTCAGTTCGGCCCATTGAAATACTTTGCTGGGTCTGCATCCAGACTTTAGTCTGCCAGTTGACCAATGGTTTAGACAGAAAATGAAAGAAAAATAAAACAGAAGACACACTTCATCATTACCTACTGCATACAGCATTTTCCCTGAGGCTACATCAGCCTGCTGAACGTCACGTATTGTAGAGCCGTGAAGAACAGAAGGATCCTCAGTGAAACCAGAAGCAAGTTTTCTGCCCGTGGCTGATGTGTGACTGCAGTTTATAACTCCTGTCCTCTTGATAATATCTGGATGCCAAAGGTGGCAAAGTTTTAGTGTGATTTGCCAAAAATACAGTCAGCTCCAGAATTATTAGCACCATTGTTGAAGACAGGTTTAAAAAAAAAAAAAAAGGTTATGAAAAATGTTTTTGTAGTTAATTAGCTTAATTTAACACTGAAGAAATCTAGCCTCAATAATAATAATAATAATAATAATAATAGTAAAAATATATAGGCATCTTTCCCAAGGGTGCCAATTCTGAAGATGACTGCAATTTGGAAAAAAAAATATCTGCAAGAATTGAAAGTCAAACTGCTTGCATAGCAACAGAAAGGCATGAACATTTAAGCAACACACACAGTAAAAGGGGACTGCACTACTATGTATTTTTTAAGTCAAACGAAGTGCTGAAATAATCTGAATAAATACCACTATTATCTTCTCCAATGTCCCAAACCTGGAGTTTGGAATTATGGCGCCCGCTAGTCACCACACATCTGCAAATAAAAGATCACAGTTAAATGGTGATGCTTCTGGAACACTTATTTCTGATTAAATGTAGGGAAATGTATAGTCATAATATCACTATTCCTTCAGAAAAAGAAAAGGGCATATGAGCCTGTTGTACAATTTTTTTAAAATCCCTTATTGTCACAGCTAGATTAAAATCTAAATAAGGGACAACAATTCAGCTGATTTGCACATTTTTATATCCCAGCAGGGAGATGGGGGAACATAACATTTTTGATATAATTGTTTTACAGATCAGGTGTCTAATATCCACAAGGCTGACATTTTCCCTGTTGCTCTACTGCCAGCTAAGAAGCGTTTCTATTCACTGTCTAATTTTCATTGCTATTTAAAATATTTGTAAAGTTTTAGAATCAACACTTCAGTGTAGACGTGTTTAATATGCTCTTTGGTCAAAATTTTTGGCCTTTTTTCTTTTTTTTCTGCAGAAAACCAAAAGTGGCATTTTTGGCCAAAGATTTTCGGTGGCATCCTTAATAAACATAGTTAACTCCAGGGGTGTGATGTAAATACATGATCTATAGCTGTACCTGTTTAGTGATCGAAATATTTGTATCTGTATCACTAACCCTCAACTCTGCCCATGGAAACACTGAAAAATAAAAACAAGCAGAACTCGACGCCAACAGTGTCGGGGGATACTGCCACCACAAGTGTAGTCCTTCTTATTCCTGACTTATATGCTAGAAATACCCTTAAAATATACTTAAAACAGGAAAGAACCTATTGAAGAAAAACTATTTCAGATATTTGACCTTGCTGTCACTTTGACCATGTTTGGATCAATTCCAAAATCTAATCAGTTCATCTGCTGATTACAATTGTATTTCCATATAAATCCTACAAACATTCAATCATTTTTTCTCGAGATATCGCACTAACTAGAATGATGAACACATGGAAGGACTTGGTGGTGGAAGCATAAAAAGTTCTACTTTTCTGATGTGGTATATGCTTCAATGTGAAATTCCATGTGAAAGTCCTGATCTACAAAATATCTGCACAAGCCTCTGTATTACCTGCCCACTAATCCAGCAAAATGAATTAGCAAATCAGTTCAAAGAATGTTAAGGCATTAGCAAGATTCTGTTGAAGGTTGCCCAAGCTAGGCAGTAAGCCTACCGTTTACCAAAGATGTGTCTCAGGCACTCAACCGGCTCATCACTGAATCCGCCATGCTGCACTTTAAAGTCCCGCTCTGGACAGAGGCCCTTTGCACATTTAAGACGAAAATTGTATTGGGTTGAGCTGCTGTATTGGGTTTGTAGTTTTGATAACACACGTAGAAATTTGTCTGGTTATTGACTCACCTGGTTCCCTTTTGCATACAATTTCAAAGGCAACAACAGCTCTAAAATTTCATTTTTCTCTGAAGAGTAGCCTGCAACACAAATACCTGCAACAGAAAAAACATCCGTACAAGTTCATTCCAACAAACATATACATAAACATATATACTGTATGCTCAGTTATGAGTTCTCTCTTGTATCACAATACTGCTGAATACACAAATCTGATTGCTCAGAAAATGTCACAAGTAGTGCAGCTGCACTACAAATATTAATGTGCTCCTTCTAATGTTATTGTTTCTATAGTAACCCCTTACACAGTGACTTGTATGGTGGATAATCCACATAACTGATTTAAAAAATGTGTGTAACTATTGATAGGGTGAGGTTTTCTGTGAAGAGACATTTGACATGTATGACGTTCATTAAATAAACACATTTAATCTTTGAGCAATTGCTGTAGTATAAGAGGAACATGCTGTTATAGGAAAGTAATCAACTTCGGGGTGGTAAGAGTAACATATCCGTATCATAACACAACACTCAATCATTGATTATTTTCCTATAACAGCTTAATTCATTTTTATACTCTACCTCCACATGCATGTATATGTTTCATGTACAAACTGGGTATGTTAAGGATTACAAATATGTTGTTAAGTATGATGTTATCAGGTACAGGAATCCAGAGGATAGTGGCTCTAGTCTATTAAACTAACTTTCCATAAAAAGCAATACTTTACTTTTTTCATCAGTCCACTCAATGGTTTTGGTTGGATGCTCGAGCTGAAATACATGCAGGTCTTTGTAGCTACAAGAGAGACAACAGACATAATGAGTCCCTAAGCTGAATGAAACAATCTTTTTGGCTTATAATTACAAACCCCAGGAATCTCATTAGGTTTATGGTCAAAATAATTCTGAACATTACCAAGCATCATGTTTAATTCAGATACCTGATGCTTACTTCATGCTTATTTGATTCATTTATGCACAGTTTTGAAAAACTCTTGATGACTTACAGGGTTAATGACTGCATAAACCAGTCTTCGGCTTCATCAGATGACATATGCATGTTATTATCAAGAGATTTCTACTGTTTCTGGAGGATCTTAACTATATAATTGTCTCTCTCTCTCTGTCTCTAAATAAATATAAACGAGTAGAGACAGTACTGCAGTATAATGAGTGTAACTTAACCACGGATTCAATTCCAAATAGTTGTCTACAGGATGTAATGTGCACTATATAGGGCGTATACGCTATTATTTTATACCCTACATAGCGCACTTACACAACTCATCTATGGTATAAGGCGATATATGGAGTGAAATGGAGGCTGAGTTCCGGAAGCTCTTCTTCGTCGCTTAAAATTTGACGCGCTTTTCAGATCACGGTGCTGTATGCTGCCACCTGCTGCACATTAAAAACAATCCATAGGTTTTTTGCATGAAACAGGTTGAAGTTTTGCTTCATTTGGGTTTACGAAGGCCGGTTGGCGCTGTCACCTGCTGAAGAAAACAATAAAAGCTGAATAATTCACTGGCTATCAAGGGTGCATGTGTTGTACTAGCTTTAAAAGACCTCTGCGGATGCCATGTATTATAGCAAATAATTGGAATTTATGAATATGAATAAATTCCAATTATTTGCTATAAATGAAAAAAAAAAAAAAAAAAAAAAAAAAAAAAAAAAAAAAAAAAAAAAAAAAAAAAAAAAAAAAAAAAAAAAAAAAAAAAAAAAAAAAAAAAAAAAAAAAAAAAAATCCACAAAAAAAAAAAACCAACAACAACAACAACAACAACAACAAAAAAACCTTTCCTTCTCCCAAACTTTGCAGCATATCTTACAAAAGAACGGGTTCTGTGCATCATATACAGTGTGTCTATGATGCACAGAACCAGTTCTACTGTAAAATATGCTGCAAAGTTTGGGAGAAGGAAAGAGGGATTAAGGAGTGGAAAATGTCCATCCATCAGAAATGCGTGTGCACCACAGTGCCCCTGGCAACAATGTTGCCAATAAAGCACTGTACATTTTTTACACTAAACAACTGTAAACATATTCACAGTAAAGTACTGTAATATCTTACATAGTATAAAATAACACATAATCCAGTACACGTGCTCATTTGGCTAAGGCTTTTTAAGATGAAGATTAAGATTAAGGCTTTTTTTAAAGTGAATTACAGCTGATGTAGGATA
This sequence comes from Pangasianodon gigas, assembly GCA_022758105.1. Taxonomy (NCBI): domain Eukaryota; kingdom Metazoa; phylum Chordata; class Actinopteri; order Siluriformes; family Pangasiidae; genus Pangasianodon; species Pangasianodon gigas. The sequence goes on along the minus strand of CM040468.1, from coordinate 10,136,732 downwards.
TAACTGAGCTAAAGCTTAAGCATCTGTTTCAACAACCCAACCATAACAGTGTTGCAGTGCTGGGATTTGAACACATGACCTTCTACACTGTAACTCAAAGCTTTAACAGCTGAGCCACCACAACTAGCTTGCAGTGATTCAATGCAATCTTTTAGTGTAAGTTAATACAGTGGTAGAAGTGATTAAATCAATGCAAGCTAGTTGAGTTAGTTGTGGTGGCTCAGTGGTTAAGGCTCACATATCACCTGTGTTGGTCAGTTTATGTGTGGTATTTTAGCAGTTATGCCACGCAACACAAACATGGCCATAAATATACATTCTAAAATGCTGATCCATGTTGATCCATTTCAATAAAGTTGCTTTGTGACAGTGTCCATTGTTAATAGTGCTACATAAATAAAACTGAATTAAATTTAATTGAATTTACATGTTAATGACATTTAACGAAGAATGGCATCTAATCACTGATATGGTGAAGGTTGCTGTGGGGAGATATTTATTTAACATTTATGGAAGAAGTCTCCAGTGTCACAGCTTTGTAACAGTCAGAGGTACAGCTGTAACTTTTCTGACACAAGAAAGGCTTCAGGACAGAGGCCTTTCTGCTTTGTGGTTTCTAGGTAACAAGCTGTGTTTTCTCTCTTATAAACTTCAAGAGAATGTAAGGGATCAACTGTTTATACCTGCTATATATTATAAGTGATAACAGAAACTAACTTGATTTGCAGACATTCCACAACTTAAAATGTACGTATAAATGAACAAAAAGAATATCATTCTTTAATAAATAAAACATTGTAATTGTTGACTTTCCTATAAGATGAATAAAACACTTCAGGATGTGCTGTTATAGGAAAGTAATGTTTGGCCTCATCACTCCAGTCTGTTGTTGATTATTTTCCTATAATGGTATGCCCCCAAATGTTTTATTCCTTACAATTCCTTACAATATTGTGATAATAGTGTAAAAGTGATTATATTTTAGCAATCACCATGATATGAAAAGTGAAAGCATATTACCTAGGGATAAATAGTTGTCAGAAGCATTCATGTAAGCAACACTGTCAAATTCTTCCAAACCTTCTAGTGTAACCTGTCCAAACAAATCAGATCAGAGAAAGTGAGAAAGAAACTGATGATGAGGCTTGTTATAAAGAAAGAAACTGCAACTCAAAACAGCGTGTGTTTGAAAGAGTGATGCAGTTAATAATAAGCCATCAGTCCTACTGACGCCAGCTTTCTTTCACTTATGTCCATAGAGCAGAGATCAGACAATCTGTCCACACAGTGCAGAGCCATCTGGAGAAGAATAAGAGAAGTACACTACATAATCAGTTCAAATTTTAATCAGTGAGAAAGCATAGTTTGTACAGACAGTCACTGTACACCTACAAAGTGACCTGTATGATCACGTGGACCTGACAATGTGGAGTGTATTTTAGACACTGTGATGGATAATGAACAAAAGCTGGCAGTCAGTCTCACCAAAATCTGTTTATTTAAAGTGTTTCCAGAATCTAGGGACTTTTTGAGCAGATGTTATCAACAGTAAGATCACATTACAGTTGCTGCAGTTATCGGAAACCAATTCGTAGGAAATCTCTCCGCTGTCCAGTTTATAAACTCCCAAACCAGCCATTTTTAGTCTAAATACCTGGTATCTGAGGAAAAAAAATGAAAAGGGCTAATTTAATATCAGCCATCAACATATGGTACATACTGCAAATATATAATCTACTAGCCTATATAATGTACATTACCAGCACTGAAGCAGATTGTTGTAGACTGGTCTCCTAGCGACAAACACAAAAGATGTCTGGGAGTTGTAGTATACTACATAGCTGCTGCAAGAAGTATAAAAAGATGCATAAGTGTTTTCCTGTTTAATGTAACATTTCATCAACATGCCATCAACACTAAAATATTCCTATTATTCTTATACAGAAAATTGTTATGCTAATAATAAGGGTTTTCAGCAGTCTCAGAGTTTATTCAGAATGGTGCAATAAAGAAACTCCTGTCAACCAAGGGAGGAGGCTCACTGCGTTGAAGACTAGAAAAAACGTAGCCTGGATTGATGAATCCTGATTTCTGCTGAGGCACACTGAAGGTAGGGTCAGAATTTGGTGTCAACAGCATGAATCCATGGTCCCAACCTGCCTTGTGTCAACAGTCCAGGCTGGTGGAGGTGGTGTGATGGTGTGGGGAATGTTTTCCTGGCACACTTTGGGGCTTTTAATACCAATCAATCATTGCTTGAATGCCACAGCCTATTTGAGTATTGTTGCTGACCATGTGCAACACTTCATGGCCACAATTTACCCATCTTTTAATGGCTACTTCCACCATGATAATGCACCATGTCACAAAGCCAAAGTCGCCTCAAACTGGTTTCATGAACATCACAATGAGTTCACTGTTCTTTAGTGGCCTTCCCAGTCACCAGATCTGAATACAATACCAACAAAAAAACCTTTGGGATGTGGTAGAACGGGAGATTCACAGCATGAAAGTGCACCTGAAATATCTGCAGGAATTGCATGTCAACATGGACCAGAATCTCAAAGGAATGCTTCCAACATATGTGGAATCAAAAGGGAGGCCTTATCCAGTATTCATATAGTGTCCCTATACTATAGTGTTCGTAAGTGCTTGGGGAGATACATTTTTAAGTTAAAAAAACAAACAAACAGCTATTTAGAAAACATTATTTACATATCATTATTGTAATCATGCCAGGAACTTCTCATATGTGATCTGTCAGATGATTTTTTTTTGTAAACAATGACCTTTAAAATAATGTTAATAGAAATATCTGCATTACTATATACTGAGACAGTGACTGGTCAGTATTTATTAGTGCCCCTCCCCCCACTCCGCCTCTACAGTTGCTTTAGACACGCCACTGCTAACTTTATATATTTTTTTTTTATTTGTTTAACCTCTGCATGTTTTCATTAATAAATCTATCTGTGTAATAAGCACAAACATTATATATTATACGTCTACCATTTTCTTATAGTTAGACCGTTTTTTTTCTCGATGGGAAGTGTTTAACCAAGCCAAAAGACCGAGCCTCATTTCCTCTCCCCTCATTTTCGCCCCCTGGCTAACGGCCTACCGTAAAGCGTAAAGCACACGCGCACACATATTCCGAAGCGTAAATACCGTGAGTGAGTTTTTCCGAAGTGCAGAAGCCGAACAGCAGTGAAGAAACGGTCCACAAGAAGAACTTTTAGCTAAAATTCTCACCGCGAGTCGGTTTGAAAGTGCAGCAGAGGCGAAAACAGAACCGAAACCCATAATTAGGTAAAACAGAATTATTTACTCGTTCACTTTTATGAATTACTCTCTCACAGCTAAGGTACATAATATGAAGAAAAGTGCACTATGCAATTCTACCCGAAGTTACAAAGTTAGCAAATTGTACAAGAAGTTACGAAGTTAGATTATTACTGCAGGAGTGACACTACAGTCAGAAGTGTAATAGTGTAATAAAACTATAGCACTGTTCAGCTGACAGTGACACATAGCATTCTGTTGCTACCACTTAAAATGACAGGGTATGTACTGTAATGTGCAGTGTTGTATCAGGGCTGTATTCACCACCTCTGCAGGTTCCACTGAATTCTTTAAAATTCCTGTAGACATAGAAACTATATCATATGTTATATATGCTTATTAAATAACTGCATGAATATGCAGTTGTACAGGTGTTCCTAATAAAGTGGATGGTGTGTACACACACGCACATACACACACACATATATATACACACAGTACTGTGCAAAAGTCTTATGCACCCTATTTTTTTAGTACAAACTTTGTTATAGATTTTTATCTTATGACTTCTACATTATTGATTCAGTACAAAAACATTTTAGATTTCCAAACATTAGTTTTCCAGCACAAAATTAAATGTTACAGAAAAATGTTAGTATGTCAGTAAAGAAAGCAGCATATTACATAAGAGACAAAAAATTTTTTCAGACAAAAAAACATAATGAAGGCTGCTGGGTTTTGCTGCAAAAAATAAGAAGCAAGTGTGACAGTCAAAGTCTCCAGAAGAACTGTGGCTGCTTCTGTAAGATGCTCAGTAAAACTTACAGCTCATTTCCTTATAAAACTGCACACATTGTACCTGAGACTACTATTTTTTTTTAAAGCGAAGGATCGTCACACCAGATATTGACTTTGTTTCATTTATTACTGTTTACTGCTCTTTATAGTATTTTTTTAAAATGTAGAAACAGGAACAGAAGAGTAAATCAGATTTTATAAGAGGTGCAATTTTCCCCTATTATTAATGTTATTTTAATACTTTTTAATGTAACTGTCAAGAAAGACAGCAACATTAATATTATATTTTCTGTATGTCTGAATCCCACCGAATGTAATTCCTGTTTTCATAACTGCCCACACCGAATGTGTTTCAGAATGATTTTTAGACATGATTGTGATTTAGAGCACAGCAGACAAGGCATTGATTTTACGTAGCGTTTCAGCACTGTGAGATGTGAGCTCTCATTCAGTGTACAGTGGTGGTCGCTAAACTGCAGTGAGAATTCTACATAGTGTAGAATGTAAAATTCTACATAGCTAGAATTGGGGCCCCCCTAGCTGTGAGCAAGTAAAGCTACCTGCTATATCACCGTGCCACCCTATAGTATATTTATTAGGAAAACCTGGTTTGTTTCACCAAATGACCTGGCTTGGTAATGTAGTGATATTTCTCTGAAGTATGAGTTAGTTTCATATTCAGACATTTGTGTATTTCTAGTCAATAGCACATGAATGGCACATTTAGAATGTAACATAAAAAGGAGGCAAAGAAACTGGTGCATCATGTTCACTGAGTTTTGGTAAGGCTAGTGCTATTTAGGCATGCCACAACCTGCATGCAGCATGCAGATTTGCCAAACTTTATGCATTTTAACATTAGAGTATGCTGCTACAAAAATAAAATAAAACTGAAAAATTTATTTATTAGGGATACAACCAAAAGATTTTTGCCTGGTCCCTTTTTGTCCGAAAGAAGCACTTCAAACAGCATGGTTGTCAATCCCATCAAGGTAGAAACTGGAGCATGCGTATACAGTGAGGGAAAAAATTATTTGATCCCCTGCTGATTTTGTACGTTTGCCCACTGACAAAGAAATGATCAGTCTATAATTTTAATGGTAGGTTTATTTGAACAGTGAGAGACAGAATAACAACAAAAAAATCCAGAAAAACGCATTTCAAAAAAGTTATAAATTGATTTGCATTTTAATGAGTGAAATAAGTATTT